>JADKLZ010000003.1:42788933-42812449 GCA_021533235.1 Biomphalaria straminea | reverse complement strand
TGTAAGTTATTTGACTGCTGTTGTGTGTGTTTTATTACATTTGGTGTCTGTAAGTTATTTGACTGCTGTTGTGTGTGTTTTATTACATTTGGTGTCTGTAAGTTAATTAACTGCTGTTGTGTTTTATTTTTGTTGCAACATTGGTATCTGTTTTTTTGTTTTATTACATTAATGTGTACATTATTAGTCTGCAGTTTGTGCTTTATTGCTATATATGGTGTCTGAAAAGTTATTTGACAGCTGTTGTTTTTAGCTACATTTTGATATCAGTATGATATTAGCATGGTGCTATGGTTTTGACTTCTGTGAGCTACTTGATTGATGCTGCTTATGTTTTATGGCTATGTAATGTCAACAATCCATGCATTTCATTTAAATATAAGTAAAGGTTTCCTGACATTTAAAAATAAAGCACATAGCTCTATTTAACATCCAATCCAATTTTACTTGAACTAAAATGTTAATGTTCTATTATTTTAAATTCAAATAAATATAATTCACTTAAGTGCTGACTTTATTTTTCTAAGCCACTCAATTGACCTTAATGTGCTTGTCATTGTATGAAACAAAAAACATTGTCCCCAATAGTCTTTTTCCAGACAACATTTTGCTGCCAAGATCTAGTCTCTTGTGCAGTCAGTACCGTGAAATAAAGCATGATTCAGCTGCTCTACACTGCAATTCTGGTTGAGGTAGAGTAATTTGGGACATTCTAAGAAGAAGGGGGTAGCTGTGTGGTGTTTATTTTATTTAGGATGTGAGCTCTGTTAGAAAATATTACTTTCCTATTTGTAGATAGCTTAGTTTAGTCTATACATACTATAACCAAATGGTTGAGCCACTCTCCTTTATTATCACTGGCTAACATGAACTTAGATTGTTATAGTTTACTGTTCTTGTTGCTCAACTATGACCTTGCTTTTAACAATTTTAACTTTTTCATTTCTGTTTATGAGTATGTTCCATGGGATCCATTGGAGAGTGACTGTAATGTTTAAATTGATCATTGTTGAAAGAATTATCAACATTCAAGTTTTCAACTCTTAATTGGGGCTAGGATTAATGTTATTAGTCATTGCCAGAAGAGCTGATTGTTAGCATGTAAAAACAATCAAATCTGAAATTGGGTGTATTGTGTTTTTAAGCTCTACAACTAATCTACTTCTCATGTCATTTTGTGAAACAAGATACTTTGTAGCCAATATAAGTGATTTTATAACAAGCAGACATAGTTATTTAAAAATAGACATGTACTAGTATGTGGGGGCGTATGAGACATAAGTATTAGTAATAATAATTAGTACTTATCTTGCTTTTTATTTTGTGCCAATGTTACTTTTATCTCTAAATCATGATCGTAACATTTATATAAAAAACAAACATAATATTACATCAAGCAGATATTTGTTTTACTCAAAATTTATTTTGCCAATTTATTTTATACCAATAGTATACTATTCATTTATAAAACGCATGATAATTATTAAGAATTTTTTTTTTTTGCTGATAGCCCTAATATAGTGATAATAATGATATTTTAAAAGTAGGCAGAAACAGCACTTGTTTTTTTTTTTAATAAATAATAATCCACATAGCATATTACTGACATGAAAGTAAAAATTAAATATGATGCAATATATGTATGAAATTCTTATTCAAGTCATAAATGTTATATCAGGAAAAATAATGATTGTTTTTATCTCCAAAGGAAATTACAAATTTGATATCAAATTATCATCTCTTTAAAACTAGCTTGTCAGTTTAAAAAAAAAAACTAACAATAATTTTAAAAAAAAATTTGAAATATATGCAATACAAAAATATCCAATGTTTTTCGCACAACTATAATCAATATTCTAAGCTGCTTGTTTGCAATATTTCCTGTAAATTGTACTCTTACAGTCTGACCAGAAACAATCAGGAGTCACTGTTGAGGTACAACAAATGGTTCACAACAGAGATATCCATGTCTCTCAAAGGTGGTATTGAGTCAGGATGCATAACAGTCAAGTCTTCATAATGGGAATGATTATCTGGGAAACATTTCAAATTAGAAGTATCAATAAATATTTAGTATAATTACATGTCATTAATGAAAGTTTTTAATTACCAGTACTTAACTAAAAAAAAATCTGTAGTCTAAGAGAATGAATTCAACTTGAATTAATGTTACTTCCAATAATAGAGCACCACTGATAATTGTTAATTACTAAGCAATGGTAGCCTAACACAACATAGTATTGTAAGCCTGTGCCTTTCCTCACCCCCTAAGCCTGTGCCTTTCCTCACCCCCTTAGTTCAAATTGTAAACATTTCAGCAAATGCTGTGAACAATCATTCTGGGACTACAGAATATTTTTTTAGGAATCTTAGAAAACTTTGGTAGGATGGAAAAACAAAGGGAACAGATAGTAAGAGGACTGTTCAAGAGTTAGAGAAGTCTGAGACAGGATTGTAACAATTATACCAATGTGTAGGCCCAATTCTTTGGATTTCAGACTACATAGTCACAGCCAAGACCTTACATAGTTCTCTCTTTCCACATTAAGGAAATTACCTGTAATGGTATTCAAATCTGTCAAAGAGGCTGTTTTGATTAGTATTAAGCCAGTATAAGCAATATAGCTTAGCACTATTATCATGCACAAATACACAGGTAGTGCAATAGCCCAGTATCTAGAATGAAAAAAAATATTACATTTTTAAAACAATTATTTAATTACTTTTAATTTTTTACTTTCCATATTAAAAATAAGAATAAAAACTACCGGCATTGCATATTATTAGCAGTTACAAGAACTTGCCTCAATGATAATAACAAATAACAAAATGATAAGGAATTGATTAACTTAATATTTTTCTAATATTCCATCTAAAAATGTGACTACCAACTACATCCAGAGGTCAACATCACAATTATTAGAAAAGCAGATTTCTAAAGAAATATTTTTCAGATAAATCCCTTTTTATAGTATTTAAAATAAAATAGTCGGCCAAAAAAAATGAATTAGGCAGAACCAATCCATACCCAAATGTTAACATCTTTTTAAATTGAAAATCTGACTCCACAGCCATGTTCATGTTACATTTTAAAAAAAAAAGATATTGTTTTCATCTTCAAAATTAACATTAACTACAAACTACACATTTATAAAATTTACAAAAAAAAAAGAAAAAATAACAGCACAATAAATATACTTACTTTTGAGGCCAATATGTAAGGCCAATGGTGTGCAACCATTCATCTGGCACATAGGCCCAAACAATGTAAAGTCCTATAAATGGAAAATGAATAATTATCCTTATGTTACATAGTCTAGAAAAATAGGTCAAATAAAAATATATTATTTTAAAACAGGTAAAATTTAATTTTCACTTGATTAATATTAAAACATTGGTATAGTCTATAGATCTAAATCTAAAACTTATCTACAATGAAAATACTGGTCCTTTTTTGTCTCTTCAAAAAGTAATTGAATTACAGAACAAAAATACAGAAATTTATCTAAAATTGGATATGCGCAGTCCCGAAACGTAAATTTTTGCTCCCAACATAAAAACAAATGAATAACACACGTTAGCGAAGGAGAATTTGATGGAGTGTTTAAGATATGAGTTCACTATATAATTGATGTAAATTATAAAGATGAAAACAATATCTTTTTTTTTATGTAACATGAACATGGCTGTGGAGTCGGATTTTTACTCTATATATTATATAGAGAGCATATTGTTAAGAAAGAGAGAGATCTATATACAAGGCCATAGACCAGTGTTTCTCAACCTTTTTAGTCTGCCGGCACAGTAAAAAAAAAAAAAAATTTCGCGGCACACCACGAAGAGCAACAGTTGTTTTAAAATAAAAAGAAAAAAAGATTTACCAGTTTTTAATCATTACTTTTAATGTGAAGGTTGTGCCTGTTTTTGAGAGCAAATGAGGTCAATTCGAGGCTCCAAAGTCGACAAACAAACTCGCATTCCATCATCTATTGAAAGAAGTCTCTCTTTTTTCTTAGACTTGATTTCAGTCAGTGCTGAAAACCATGAAGATGAAAATGCAAGAATTATTTTGATTGCATTTAAACTGATTGCTGGATATTTTTTGTTGATTGAAATCCAAAAATTATCCAGGCTTTTCTCGGCAAAATTTGACTTAAGAACTACATCGTTTTTTAAATCAATGAGCTGTTCTTCTTCTTCAGTTGTAAGATTTGTAGCTTCATAGTTTCCAAATGGATAGCTGATCCATCCATAGTCATTACTTCCAATTGTTGGAAAGTAATGCAGCAACGCTGACTGCAGGTGTGTCAAAGTGTCAAGAATTTCGGGGGTAATTACTTTGTTTGAAGCACAATCATTGTAAGAAGGAAAGCAGTCGATGACTCCTTTCGAGATCTTACTTTGCCACAAAGACAATTTTTCACCAAATGACTTTAGTTTTGAGGATGCAGTGATGATTGTTTCCGATGGTCCTTGAAGACTTAAGTTCAATGAATTTAATTTGTCAAATAAATCAGAGAGAAATGTGACTTTAACCCACCAAATTTCGTCATGAATAGAAAATCCAAAGTCTTTTTTTTCAGCCTCCAAGAATGAAGTCAGCTCAGCCTTGAGTTGGATGACACGCTTTAATACTTTTCCCCTGGAGAGCCAACGAACTTGGTATGATACAGGAGGCATTTGTAGTCTGAAACCATTGCTGCACAGAGCTGAGAGAAACGTTGGGATGCAAGTGGTCGAGATTTGATGAAGTTTGCAACTTCAATCACTTGATCCAGAACAGACATCAAACCTTTTGGTAAAGATTTGAAGGCAAGAGCTTCTCTGTGGATCATGCAGTGAACAACTAATACATTTGGATTTTCTTGACGAACAAGAGTGACGAATCCTTTTCTGTTTCCCCTGCATGGAAGGACAGCCATCGGTGCAAACGCTGACACAGTTTTCCCACTGTAGTTAGAAGAACAAAATGTTTTCGTTCACCACATTGAAGATATCTTCACCTTTGGTCGTAGTTGCTAAGTCCTTGCAAAATAAGAATTCGTTGACACATTTTTCATCCTTTATGAACCGAATAAAAGCTAGCAGCTGGGCTTTGCCGCTAACATCAGTGGATTCATCAACTTGAAGAGACCACAGAAGAGACAGTTCATCGTCAGTCACGTTGAAGTGTTCGCAGATTTGACTTTGTAAATCTGACGATAAGTCTTTTATTCTGCGTGAGATAGTATCATTTCACAAAGGAACTTGTTTAACTTTTTCGGCGGCATCAGGTCCTAGGGTTGTTTCAACAACTATTGCTAAAGCTGGTATAATGACAGATTCAGTCTCTGTGCGTGCTTTCTTGCGTTTTGCTAATAACTGAGCAACCTTATAACTTGCAATCAATCCTTTTCTGGCAGCTTTAGGTAATTTTTAAGTTTCCTAGCTTGTTTATTTTGTTAAGCCCTGATGTTTTCGAAGTATTCCTTCAGTTGGGCTTTTACAGATGGATGATTTGTTTCCAAGGGTCTCTTCAATTTGCTTGGAACAAGCGCCTCATTTGATAGAGTTGCATTGCAGATCAGACAGATTGGCAATGGAGAATCTTCAGGTCCCGAATATATGAAACCATATCCGATGTAATCTTCTTTGTACCTTCGTTTGGTTCCTTGCTTTTCATTTAACGCTTTCACAGTTTCATTCTTAATAACGTATTTCTCCATGGATATAAAATATAAATAATGTTTAGTGATAACTTGTTATTATTAGCATACATCTAATCAATGTACATGACACACATCGCTAATTATTATCCTTGTCAATTCATGAACTGGTGTGCATCTGCTCAAGGTGGCCTACATTTGAGTCATTATAATATATATATTTAGTGGGAAATTCCATAAACTGAATAGCTAACACCCCTTTCCATCAATATGGAGCGATCCACTACTATTACTCACTGATATTTGCAGGAGGGGATGTCATCGCGACGTAAAATAAAAATTTAATATTACGCTGACTTGTGTAACGCTACACGTGTGGTGTTCTGGAAATTCCCGCGGCACACCTGCAAATCTTCGGCGGCACACTAGTGTGCCGCGGCACACAGGTTGAGAAACACTGCCATAGACTATAAATACGTATTGCAGAAGTGAATATACTTCTTTTAATAGTATTGCAGAAGTGAATATACTTCTTTTAATACAATCTAAATAGTTTTAAATAAACACAGATATAATTTGTTAGCAATTGAAAAGTGGTGTTCACTGACGGTGTTAAATTCAGTGTTCCATGGAGGGAAAGCACAAAACTGTGTTCAGCTAAGGAGAATAAAATCTTAAATTTGAGTAGTAATACACAGGAACACAGCTGTTTTTATTGTCCATTAGTTAAAGGGAAACTCTCATAGTTTTTCAAATTTTAGTTATTGACATATTTAAATTCTGCGTAAAGAGTTGTAATAGTAAACATTATATCATTTTTTATTTAAATGCTTAGAAAATTTTATATTTAATAAATTGTACAGTAAATTTGCCACGCCTCCTAAAAAACGGGGTTCTTTGAAATTCTGTTTTTATCTTAGACATACGGTACGTCACTTCCATCAACAATACTGAAAGGGAAACTAGATTTAACCAATCGTATCGCTTCTTTCTTACAGTAGCTGTCAGGCTCTTAGGCTTAGTGACGGTATAGTCCAGAGCTATGCAATAGTTTTATATATAGAGAGAGATAGATGTAAAAGCATTAGGATAACCAACTCGAGAAAAAAAACATTTTCATCTAAACCTCTCCCTATCCCAAGAAGTAAATATATCGTGTGTCTGACTGATTCGAACAAACTGGTCAGTGTAAGGCTAGTCTAGACTACGTGTAGTCGGTCATGACAAGACAGTAAAAAAAAAGTAAAGTTCCCCTTTCAGACCTAGTGGTCTATAGGGCAGATGATGTAATGATCTGATTCTGTGGCCCACGGTTAACGAGGGTGTCATGTGGCCGGCACAACGACCAACCGCCTTTACTTTTCCCCAACTAATGTCAGGTACCCATTAGAGCTGGGTGGACTCAAGGGCACCCGAAAATCCCGAAATAAAAATCCCAGCCTTCACCAGGATTTGAACCCATGACTTCCAGTACGGAAGCCAAGCGCTTTACCGCTCAGCCACCGCGCCCTCCATGACAAGACAACCAAGCGATAATGTTTGTTGTGTGTTAAGTGGTCAGGCGAGAAAATATACACTGCCGTGGTTAGTCAAGCATGTAAATCTCCTTTTAATACGCATTTTGTTCTTTGCTTACAAGATCCTAGATCTAACAGTATAGACGGCGATTTATTTTTTTAATGAGAATTTGTATCTATGGTCTCACGCTATAAAATGAGTCAATGGATTAAATTAATAGGTTAGTGAAACCCGGTGAAAGTCTGACTGTTTTGGATGCGCAGAAAAATAACGTCAGAAAATCATCAATTACTAAGTTATTATTTCAAATAAAAAAAAAAGAATAATATATTCATTATCTGTGAATCAAAACACATATTATATCAAAAATTGTCAAAACCATCGGAGTTTCCTTTTAAAGAAAAGGAATCTGTGTTGTTGTTTTTTTGTAAGTTAAACCTTCACCAAATAAATAAAATAAAAATGTGACTTAGTTGCCGAAAGTCGATGTTCAGGTACAAGAATCTATGATACTAGATCTATTCTAGATCTAGTCTGAAGTTCAGTGAAATGATTGACTTCCTTAAAGTTTAAGTCACTTTTTAGCTTCTTACTCTGAGTAGATCTATAATAAAATCTTGAGTTGAGTCTTACTTTTAGTTGACTCCTAGTCTTACTCTTAGTAAAACTCAAGTTAGTAAGTCACAGTGACTTAGTTAGTAGCTTTTAGTTTAAACTTGAACTTACTACTTAGACTTAGTTAGATTCTAGTTAATTAAAGTTTATTACTTAGTCTCCTTAGTAATTAGACTAATGACTAATTATAAGTAGATCTAAATCTGAGACATCTCTAATTTTAATTTAATTAATAAATATTAATTAGATCTACAGTCTACTCCTCTACGTAATTAGTTAAATTACTTAAAATAAAAATTAGAATTCAATTTTGGTTATCATGAACGAGAGCGTCAAAAACTATTGATTCACAGAAAATTTTTTAAACAATTTTTAAATACAAATAATAAATGTAAATAGTGTTTTTAAAAGATTTGCTTGTAAAAAAGATAACTTTTATATTTATATGACATCAACAAAAAGCATTAGCGACGTCCAGGTTGCTCGGCACGCTGCCATTTTGTTTTCAATGATGTCACAGATGTGTTGCCAACTTTGTATTTTTATTTTATTTATTTTTTTGTTACACTTACTTAAACCGGTGCTGCACGCTTGTTTTTAGGCATAAATTATATAATAAACTATATAAACACTTCCTTTTTCTAATATATCTGTATTAATAAAATTGCAATAACACAAATATATGCAGAACTTGTTTGTTTTTTTGTGTTGTTTTGCTTGTTTTTCTTCTTTTTTTTTAAATAGTTAAGTCTATATAGGCTAGATCTATATATAAGATCAATATTATGTTTTGTTCTGTTATATTTGATTCACTGGTAAAATAGTAATCATATGACAGTTTCTAATATTTAGGTGGGCAACAAGCTGCTAAGAACATGTTGATTTCATATCAAGACATATTTCATTGTATATTTCATACACAAGATATTTCGGGTGTTCATGGGTGCCCGCAGGATTTTTTGCAGGGGGGTGCAAGTTGCCACCTATATATATGGCTCAATTTTTTTCCCCCGAGCATATTAAAGAAAAAAACGCCCCCCCCCCATACCTATACGACATTAATTTCACTGAAACTGCATGACACGTAGGACGTAATTATCTTTTTTTTTTAAGTAACGTCTGTACGATATAAGTTAAGAAGATAAATACTTGTTTCATGCTCTTGCATCGTTTTAGGATGTAGACAAAACAGGTTGAACTGAGCATTAGTATTGCTTGAAGAGAGAGACATTAACGAAGAAACTAATGAATCAAGATACGGACTGTAAAGCAGTGCTCTTTAATTATCCCAAAATCCAAACAAATGTTTTTTTCTTGGTGTGTCTGTCGACTACAAATTCTCGGCAGCACTAATCCATTACCTAGTTTGTCTACCAATAGTCTCGCCTTCCTCAAGATGCCATCCCTGAAGAGTTCCTTACCATGGTCAATTTGGTTTTTGATTATGTAATTAATGTGACTGCTGGTGTGCTTTTGAGCAACCCACTTATGCTAAGATGCACAGACTGCAACATCACGGAAACTGGTTCAAGAACAGATAAATAATTGACTACAATTAAAACACAAATCAGAAGCACACGAGAAGCAGACACTGATTACACATAAAGCAGTTTGTTTGTTTTCACTTATAGTAACTATTTTAAAATGCACCAAACATTCAAAGATCTTCTCAAATTGACAGCTGGCTAGACTTTTTCCTCCAAAACAAAAAGAAAATAACAAGTCTAGGATTTTACTAAATATAATGATAGCTATAATTATGTGCAAATGAAAAAAAAATTGTCACGACTACCGGTACGTGCTACAGAATTTTGAATTGCAAGCCCATAATAAAGCGTGCATGGTCAGGCATGAACTACAGATTAGTTTATTCCAGTTTATTACAATTATGACGGTGAAGTAAAGTGGCGATCAGGGTTTGAACTAGGACCATCATGACCATCGAACTACCCTCCAGAGAGCGCACCTAATATTTTCAAAGACTACCGGTATTTCAAAAGAGAATATAATTACGTCCAACGACGCATATGACACCACCAGGCAGTCATGGGATTGAGTCTGATAATGAAATGAGATAATAATGAGTAATGGGAATTTTTCCAAAAATGTCCACAAACTTGAGGAGTTTGATGAGGTAGCCTTACTTTCACTCCTGTGGTACCTCCTTTTCCCATTTCTTTCAGAAGAAATTGGTAGAATAGCTTCACGCTTGTATCTATCTTTAGTACTTCAACTGGGATGCTGCCAGGTCCTGTAGAGTTGCTTTTCTTCTATTGCTTGATTCCGCTGCAGATCTCCTCCTAAGTGAGTGCACTGCACTTTAAAGGTAAGTCTCTTATAGCTGGCGATATCTCTGGCGGGTTCGCAGAAGTAGAAATGTTTAGTACTTCCTGGATTGCTCAATCCACCTCTTCTTCTGTCACTTGTCTATTCTTGCCCGCTAAGGACGGTCAGAAGTCCGGCTGAAAAAGGAAGAGGTTTTTGGTGTAAGGGTAGCTACCACTCTATGTCAAAATACCAGTAGCTACAGAAACACTAAATCGCAAATCAACAAATGTCGCCGAACTGGGAGAAGACGAATTTCTAGCTGGTAAGTGTATAATGCATGACAATTCTCTCACGCGCACGAAACAGGAAAGGCTCGATATTAACTATCAAACAATTTACAGCTCAGACAACAGAACATAACATCTGGCGTAGGTTTCGAACGAGCTTATGGACCTGATGGCATCAGAAGAAAAAAAGAACATTATTGAACCCCAACCTTCCTGGCTACGTCCATGCCCAGTAGCGGTCTTAGGCGGTGGCCCCTGCGCCTGGGGTGTCCCCGCGAGATTTTCTTGACACCGTCAGCTTGGAAAACCAGAAAAGTTCTCATAAAATAGCATTCGTTACTCAAAATCTTTGGAAATCTTTCCAGTCATCTTTATAATACCAAATACTATGTCTATGACATAAACTTTAGCAGCACAAGATTTCTGTAAATCCCGTTAAGTGTGTGACTTTGTGGTTGGATTTAGCTCTGAGAATGTCAAATGGTAGCACAACGAATAACATGATGCAAGAAAAAATTAGAAAAGTAAAACTGCATTAGCGTGCAGTCTTAACAAAAATTCTAACGATTCTACAGTACCTTTAAGAAAACAACACCACATATCGTGGGAGAACAGAGAAACAAACGAACAACGGTGATAGCCGAAATCGACCCAACCATTCAAGAACATCTTTGAAGAATTAAGAACGCCGAGGCTCACGACCATTACATCAGGCATAGGATTCAAAACGAGCTTATGAACCTTACGGCGTCAGAAGTAAAAGAGAACATTAATGATAAAATCAAATTTGCTAAATATTTTTTTCCGTCATTCTTGACTGCACACCTGATGTTAGCCACAAAAAGCTGATGTCCCTTATATTGAGTTTTTTGGACTATCCTGATATTGACAATTTAACAGGAAAGGGTTTGTCGTGGCTATTCTTGCTGAGCTGGTGAACCTTGGTCAGGACATCGCCGATTGTTGTGTCCATGGATACAAATACAATTGTGTAAACTTAAAAGGAAAGCACCAAGGAGTCCAAGCGCACATTATTCGCATCAACAATCAACCTTATGCACTTTTTTTGCAACGGCCATAATCTTAACTTTCAGAGTGCCTAGCAGAAATATTATAATGAAGTTTGTTTATAATGTTCATGAAATTATGTCTTAATCATTAGTTACGTTGATTTAACTTTAAGGCAAAATCTTTCATGAAGTACATTATGTAATGTAGCCAAATGGCCAATAATATAGTACATACGTAAGGTACTATGTATTGCAACAAAAATAAGACCTACAGCATTAGAAGCGGACGAGACATTAGCGTGATGTGATGTGGTATGGATATATAGCCTACACTTATGGCTTTGCTTTAAATAGGGCCCCGCGCGTTGCTAAGGCTGCCTCTGCCTCCAGGTAATCTGTCGAACTCAGACAGCCATCAAAAAATACAAGGCAGGACTAGTGGCCTACACATGCAAGTTTTTTTTTCCATAAATTGTGAGAAGTCACCTTCCATCAGGAGGCCATGGAAAATCTGTTATAAGTTATAAAATAGTTTCATTTTAATAATTTACACCTAGAGTGGGTTCTATGACAGTGCATGGCTCACTGCGGTCGCATAGGTTAAAATGCATTGACCTAAGGCCGGATCTGCAAAATAGCAGCCATGCTACACCGTGGGTCGACTAGCATTTAATATTTAATGTAAAAACACATTTGCCCCCCCCCTCTAGCGGGGGCCCGGGGAGGGATTCAAATTCTCCGCTCCTTCTCTCCACCAGACTCAATCAGAGCTGTACTTACTAAGCACCTAAAAGTATCCCTGAAAACATTCTCCCTGGATACCTTCCTCCCCCCCCCACCCACCTAGTGATCCTGAAAACAGATTGGACCGTAATGCTCGGAGCATGCTATACGCATGAAAAATGATCTTTATGAAAATAAAAACTATTTAAAATAATTTAGGATCTGGCCTAGCATTTCATAAAAGCTTTTTTTAAAAATCTCAATTCAGATCTTGTCTTATAAAATAGGTCAACAGACGTAGGCTACTTCATAAAAAAAAGTATTTACTCAGAGAATAATTCATAATTCGGTGAAAATGAAAAGTAACATCTATCTAGCAAAAAAAAATTCATTGCAATTAATCTTTAAAAAAAAAATATAACTATTTTATTGTGGACGTGGTCTAAAGTAGGCCCTATTTGTCTAACGTTAATACATCTGTACATTAATGGGTGTTTCTCATTTTTAGTTGGCAACACTTAATGATGCCAAAATTATTTTTGATAAAAAAAATCTGGATTTGTTTTTGGCCAGTCAATGAAAACAAGGAATGTCGAGACAAATACTTTTTGACGCTCTCGTTCATGATATGATTTAAAATAATCATATAAATAGGGACCCAAAACCTATTTTTTTAAATGGTCACGCAGCTTATTTTTTAACTTATTTGGATAGAGCTCGTGATTCTAAGACCGAGGATACCATATTTATATCTGTAGCTTAAATATTAAGAAAGTTACAAATTTTTAAAAACGCGTTTTTTGGATATTTTATTTTGGCCTTCCAAACCCATGTTTTTGGAGGACATTTTAATAGAAACTATAATGCCCTTAGAGATGAAACTTAGGAAAAACATTCATGTGCACACATAGAACACACTCAATTTTTTTCAAGCTTGTCAAAAAATTATTTGAGTTTATTTACTTGTGCCGAATGTTGCATTTTATCATTTTTAGCATTTTTCAAAAAGGGAGGTAAAAAACACAAAAAATGTGCATTTTTTAAATTTAAATGCTACATGAATGTACTATATGTCAAAATGGCCATGTCCCAGGGCGTCTTGAACCTCTTAGCGTTATAAGCTAATGATAGTCAAGCAAAATACAACCATAATGCCAAAATCCTATGTATTTAATGTTTTTGTTTTGAAAAAAGAATATTCGGCACGGTGATGTTACGCGTAAAGGATTATCACCCTTATTTTTTAACCTACAGGAAAAACGTTATAAATACATATTATTAAAGGGCTTAAAATAACCTTTCTATTCAATTCTAATGGTACTATTTTAACTATAATCGGATATTTCTACTTAAAGATATGGCAGGGTGAAAAACGACTAAATCTAAAAAAATGTTACGCAATTTTTTGAAAAGTGCGATTTTTGCTACGGTTTTGGGTCCCTAATATAAATAATATAATGTGATTATTGTGTTTGTGATAACCTCAATTTTTACTAATTTTTAGTTCTTACCAAAACCAATAAATGATAACAAATACACCACAAAGCCGTAAAATGCTCTCTGCCTCTGAGGAGAGGGAGAAGGCAAATTTTCGTTAGTAGTCATTTGAAGTTGATTGATTCATGATGTCTAGATCTATAGATCTAAATAATTAGACCTATGATAATCACTTATGATGCCATATTGAATAAAAAAAAAATTATGGCGTGCCATCTTTGTTTATGTTTACATTCAAAGAAATCCCAAGATTGTTTTTATAAAATACACAGATTTGATATTAGTCCCATGATTTCAAAACAAGTATTGAAACTTGTTACGAGACAATTTCTTATTAAACGAAAAATATTACAAAATACTAAGTTAAAGTTAAAGATAATAATACTTTAATAGTAATAGGCTTGTCTTCGAATCCGAAGATTAGTGAGGAATACAGTGTTTCCCGTGGCTGTGCAGTCCCAGCTGTGACCTACATATTTTGCCACATCCAGGGCAAGCAAAACCATTGTCCGCAGGTGGTCGGTTTAGATTTTCTTTTCGTCGTCTGCGTTTGTCCTCGGCGGCAGATTTTCTTTTGGTCTCAAATGTGTATCCCGCGGCCTTTGTGAGTGACCTCCAGCTGTCTCGTTCCGACGCCGCATGCAGCCAGGTGCTCTCTTCTATGTCAGCCAAGGAAAGTTGACGCCTAAGCTGGTCTTTGAAGCGTTTCCGTGGGGCGCCTCTGTTACGTCGACCACCTTTTAGCTCACCAAAAAGGACTGCCTTTGGCATACGTTCGTCTCCCATACGAGATACGTGCCCTGCCCAGGGTAGCTGTCGAATCATAAGAAGTCCCTCTATACTGTCCATACCGGCGTTCGCAAGGACATCGCTGTTTGTAGTGCGGTCCTGCCATCGTATGTCCATGATGGAGCGCAAGCATCTTTGGTGAAGGCGCTCAAGAAGTCTTAGCTGTTTTCTATATAGTGTTCATGTCTCAGAGCCATATAGAAGGGTTGAGAGAACCACCGCCTGGTAGACATTTATTTTTGTAGGTAGGCGGAGCGATTTGTTCTTCCAAACTCTCGCCTGAAGGCGTCCAAAAGCGCAACTGGCCCTGGCCAGACGGTTATCAACTTCCCTTGAAAGTGAGGCGTCATTTGACACTATGCTACCAAGATATGTGCAGTGATCTACCACGTTAAGGGGCTGTCCGTTTACTGTGATCCTTGGGGCTGAGTATGTTTCATTGGTGACTTCTGGAACATGACTTCTGTTTTCCCGAGGTTTATAGATAGACCGAAAGAGGCGGCAGCGTAGGCAAATTCGTTTACCGCGTTCTGGAGGTCATTTTCATTGTGAGCCAGCAGGGCGCAATCATCGGCATAGAGAAGCTCCGTTAAAGTTAATGATAAGTCCCATGGTTAAAGCATAGACTATGGTTAAAGAACTTAGATCTAAGTCTAGAATAGTATATTTAATGAATGCTAGATTAAAATAACAATGGAAAAAAAAATACCCGCTCCCTCTTAAACCAAATTGAAATCTATTTCTTTTTTTTTTTTACTTTGAAAAATTTTAACAATCAAATTAGAGTTTTCTCAGTGTGTTCAACGAGTTACTAGCTAGTAATTCTTTTTCTCAGCAATATATATCATCGCTGTTAAATTTCTAGAAAAATCTTTAGAGTCGTTTTGGGGATCCATGTGACGCCCAGGTTCCTCCGTGAAGTTCTGAATGAATAGAGCTATTGTAAAAATAAGATTTTTTTTTCTTTTAGTTTTGTAGATCTATAAATATTGTGGGTTTTTTTTTATTATTATTTTAATTATCGTATTATCGTCTTCTTATCTTATATAATACAGATGTAGTATGGTCTATTTTATTTTTTCTCGAATGGACACTGAATTGTAGTATTTAAGCATTGAATGCGAAAAAACTGGCAAGCGTCAGAAGTTTTAATCAGTGCTTTCTTTTCAAATGAAGGAAGCAAACACAAACTACTGGCCAGAATTGCAGTAGAATGGTAATGGGAGTTTAAGTTGTGTTCTTATATCAGAAAAATACTATAGCTAAATATGTAGGCCTAGGCCTATACCTTTTAATTCATTACAACTCTCCACCACAGACTTACAGTATTGAACTGTTTGTTTCCGGAACTGTGGAACTAGCTTACTAGTTGTTATCCTCGTGACTCATTTTTAAATTGCAGTCAGGATTGACCTGTTCTAAGCTATGTGGTCCAAATTCTTAATCGGAAAATATTTTCTAATTATACTTTCTTGGTTCTCTAGAAAAAGGGTTTTATTTCTTTGCCGCTAATACTAATAGATAGGATAATATAATTAAAGATAGCGTGTCATATGAACAACTCGCTGGTATGCTCATGGTGTTGCTGTTAGACCCATGAAAGAACGATTTTATAAAAGTGTGACGGCGAAAATCTTTGCCGTCTCTCTGAAAAATACAAACACTAGAGGCGCAGCACAACTATGATTGCCAACTGTCTGTGAATACATGCATAACTTTCATTGCTTGACTTTCGTATTGGCACATGTACTCAAAAAAGTAAACTAAACACAAAAGTACCTTCAAATTAAAGTGTTAATTATTTTCAAAGTGGTTGCTAAGCTCGAGCACTTAAACATTTACTATACGAAATATGTGAAAAGTTAGCTCAAAATGTTATTAAGATTACTTTTCTCAAATCAAACTAGCAAAAGAAAAATACGTTTTAACAATATGAAAATATCAGGAAAGTATTCTTAAGATTTACTATTCAAACAGAGAGCAAGAAGTTAATCTGAGTGCATCAATCTCTTTTATATTGGGCCTGACGGCAAGATATGTGAACAGAAATACTAAAACTAGAATACTAAAATGCAGCAAAGTTTTGAAGGACGACAACGAATCTCTACCAGCGTTTGAATTAAACCTTTAACTGTTTCTTGCCAAACACTGAACCATAATCTCCAAATACAAAAACAAAACTTAATAAAATACTCAGAAAGACACAAAGATAAAGGCACATTCCTCTTTCCATATGCTAGGACAAATCTGTACAAATGCTCTTTCTTCCCTAGTGCCATTAGAGCATGGAATGGTTTGCCTGAGCTAGCCAGCAAAACCAGTGACTTGGCAGAATTTAAGTCACTGGTAAATATGCATGACTGAATGCATGACGCGTAGGACGTAATCATCTTCTTTTTTGAAATAACGTCTGTATTATATAAGATAAGATAAATGCATGTTTACAAGGCGTCATGTGAAAAGAAGCTTTGCAAAACTAAATTTAACTAACAACGTTCTCTGATTAAAACATTAACTAACAACGTTCTCTCATTAAAACATCAACTAACAACGTTCTCTCATTAAAACATTAAGTAATAACGTTCTCTCATTAAAACATCAACTAACAACGTTCTCTAATTAAAACATCAACTAACAACGTTCTCTCATTAAAACATTAAGTAATAACGTTCTCTCATTAAAACATCAATTAACAACGTTCTCTCATTAAAACATCAACTAACAACGTTCTCTCATTAAAACATTAAGTAATAACGTTCTCTCATTAAAACATCAATTAACAACGTTCTCTCATTAAAACATCAACTAACAACTTTCTCTCATTAAAACATTAAGTAATAACGTTCTCTCATTAAAACATCAATTAACAACGTTCTCTCATTAAAACATCAGTTAACAACGTTCTCTCATTAAAACATCAACTAACAACGTTCTCTCATCAAAACATCAACTAATAACGTTCTCTCATTAAAAAATTAACTAACAACGTTATTTCAATAAAACATCAACTAATAACGTTCTCTCATTAAAACATTAACTAACAACGTTCTCTCATTAAAACATCAACTAACAACGTTCTCTCATTAAAAATCTACTAATAACGTTCTCTCACTAAAACATCAACTAACAACTATCTCTCATTAAAACATCAACTAAAAACGTTCTCTCATTCTAACATTAACTAATATCGATCTCTTATTAAAACATCAACTCAGTTGCGTAGCGTGGGGGGAGGGGGGAGCTTTTGAAAATCCCCCCGGGCCCCCACTTAGGGGGACCCTAAACGGGTGTTCGAAATTTGTTTGTAAATACAGAAATTAATATATTGGATTGACAAATAGTGTTAAGTACCTTACATTTTCAAATATTTTTCCGAAAGAGAAAAGTTAAAGTTAGTTTTACATTTTAAAATGCGAATCTTTAATAGATTTGTTGCCGATTTATTTTACTTTCAAAAGAGATCAAACGTGCTTGCAGCAAAAACTAAGAATATTACTCTCTTTGTTGCCACGAACAGGGGCGTCCTTAGCAGGGCCCCGTAAGGATAAACTATATATACCGTACCACATCACGCTAACCGGCTAATCCGTCTCTAACGCTGTAACAATAACAAGACAGTATGTCTGCCTTAACGCTGTGGGCCTTCCTTTTTGTTACAAAACATAGAACATTGCGTAGCCATTGTTGGCTTACTATTGGCCACGCAAAGTGCTATATATACTGTATTGTAATTGTTCTGCATAAAGACAATTCTTTCAACTTAAAAAAAAAATAAAAAATTACTCCCATGGCCATAACATATTAGGAAAAAAAAACAAATAGACGGAAGCAACCAATCCAAATATTTTATTTCGTATACAAAACATTGACATCCAACCGGATTGTATTAGGAAAATATGTGGTGATCAAGTTTGTGACAAAATCTCCGATCGCGGGGCCCCCTCAAGCGCGGGGCCTGGGGCGGCTGCCCCACTTACCTCTCCCTAAGGCCGCCACTGGCCACGAATAAAACTGTATGATATACAGCGTATTCTTAAAAATTATTATTCTTAATAATGCTAGAATTGTCCATTATTCGGGTTGACCAGGGTGGGGCTACAAAACAGCGTGATGCATTGGTTAAACCTATGATAAAGCAGCCACAATGAGTGGCCGTCTGTCTGGCTAGCAAATACGTCTGTTAGGCATACATTCAAAAACAAAATTGAATTGTTCAACTTTGTTTTTCCCAAATTAACCCCAGAGATCCTTCCTTTTCAAGTTATTATCACGTCCTTCCTACTAAAGTTCTTAAACTGATATCTACTAGGAACTTTAACAATTCGACCATTTCTGGTTGTCTTGACTGGCACAACAGGTTCTCTAGACGTTGGTCTATAACTGTCTGTTTCGTTTGTTCTAATAGTTTACTGTTCTTTGCCTTCATCGGTATCATAGTACCCAAAGATATCGTGATCGAAACCCTTATTCAAAAAGCTTTGATTTCTGTTTGTTTTCCCAGTGTTTGTTTATGATGTAAGATCTGGGTGAAGAATGTTTTTTTATGAGAACTACTTTCTGCCATGTTTGTTCTAGACCAGGCATGTCAAACTGGGTGTTCGGGGGCCGCATGCGGCCCGCGACCACCTTGCATGCGGCCCGCTTGGCCATCTACAAAAAATATAAAAATAATATTAAACTTTTACGCTGGAAAACAAGAGATGACAAGCTACTTGAAAGGAAAAACATTATTTTTTAAACTGAAAAACGGGTTGAATCTGCAGTGAAAGCAAGCTACATTTTGTCAAACTTCATTGCAAGCCATTTCAAATCATTTAATAAATGTGATTTTATGAAGGAGTGTTTCGTTAAAACCGAAGTCATTTATTCAGAAAAAAAAGGAGAAAGCATTCAAAGAAATAGCGTTAACTAGTGACACTCTTGCAAATAGAATAAACAACATGTCAGTCAGCTTGAACAACTAAAGAACGACAGAGCTGATTTTGAATTACTTTCATTGGGTCTCTATGAGTCAACTGACGTAACGGGTGTAGCACAGCTGGATATATTCATAAGTACCTTTAACAGAAATTTTGACATATACCAGGAACAACTTGAGTTCTGTTCTATGCATAACAACTTAAATAAGCGAGGATGATTTTTGAGAAATGACAGGAAGTGAAAATGCAGTACAATTTATCTTTGGTAAAGCTAGCTAGTCTAACAAAGGTATGGCGTACCAACCATGAAATGAAATGGTTATGATGCAAAGTTACTTGCAAAAATAAGAGAGACTGATGCTAATTTTAAATTTGCTCATTTTCAGTGCATCATCATCATTTTATTATTATAGCTTTTATATAGCCTACTTTCATGCTTATAGCATGCTCGGAGCGCTTTGGTCCAATCTCATTTGTGGACCAGTGGGGGGGGGGGTATCTAGGAGTTGGTTTTTGTGCTGCCTTTTGGCGCTCAGCAAACACAACTCTGCTCGAGTCGGGTGTCGAACCTGGAACCTCCTTCTAGGTAGCCAAGCCAAGTTCAAGCGCACTTAGCCTCTCGATCACGCGATCTGATTTGATTCTGAAAATGCTGCTGGAAAACACCTCACCGTTCGAGATTATCTGATCAAAATTTGTCATCTGTAATGAAAGCGTCAGTGGCAAACAAACTTCAACCTGACATTAATAAAATGGTATCCCAGAAAAGATGTCAGGACAAAGAAAATAATGCGTAATCATATTAATTTTTAATTAGCCAATAGTATTACAAATTTAGCTAAGGGACAGGTATGCCATTAATTATTGTATTATATTGTATTATTTCTAATTTACATAAAACTAGTAGGCTGTTTTAAAAATGATTTTTTTTGCTGCGGCCCCTCAGGTCATAGTAAGTTGCTTATGCGGCCCGTATACCTTAATGAGTTTGACATGACTGTTCTAGACGAACTCTCACTTTCTCTCCGACAGAGTAATCTTAACGTAGTTTTGCTTTTGCATCGTATTTCACTTTGCTTTTCATCTGTCGTCGTTGAGTAATGTCTCTGCATTTTCAGTTACCGATGGTTTCAATAGTTTTGGATCAGTTGGATTAATGTCACTGAGTCTTCTACTCATCAGCAGTTGTGATGCTTATCGGAGTATTTCTACATTCGAGCATGCTTTCTGCTAAATGACGAGAAACTGACGAAACTGATCACCCAATCCAACGAAAAAGCAAAAGAAGGTAGTGAATACTATGGATTTCATGTAATCAAAACAACCAGAAGAAAGAAAAGATTTATGGGAAGTTGAGTTCTAATGTAGGTCTGTCAATAGAACTGCAATTCAAACGTAATGCGACATAATTGCTGGACAGATTTCAAATGGGGATGAAGGGCAGATTTCAAAGGCTGGAAA
This sequence comes from Biomphalaria straminea, assembly GCA_021533235.1. Lineage (NCBI taxonomy): Eukaryota > Metazoa > Mollusca > Gastropoda > Planorbidae > Biomphalaria > Biomphalaria straminea. The sequence goes on along the minus strand of JADKLZ010000003.1, from coordinate 42,791,717 downwards.
AAATGGATACCTTTGGGTTTCTTCTTGAACCAAGACACCAGTTGGATGATGACAAGCTTATGACAAACTGTGTTACTTTTTCCTGTTTGTATGATGAAATAAATGGCAAATCGCTTGTTCAATGATGTCATTGATGTGCGAGCAGTTTTGATCAACAAACCAGTAATACGATCCACAATAGACATATTGCGGAAACGGGCTTCATATGGTAATAACGTGTGCTATAACCTTGCAACCTCCTCCGAATACCGCTAACTCAGGCCACTTCCATTGCGTCATTCTCAAAGCTCAAGTTCATCAAAAACTATCCGAGGAGCACAATGACGCATGAAAGGCTTATCATGGCTTTAATGTCAGTGAAGCCACAAATACTAGAAAGTATCGATGTAGATGATGTTATAGATGTCTTTGCTGCGCAGAATGCACGACGTGAAGCGATATGAATTGAGATTTGTTACGTGTGCATTATTTAGGTTATAAACAACGGTATTATTTTTTAAAAGAGTCTTAATGATTTTTTTTGTTAAGTTTACTAAGATAATGAACCAATTTGATCTTGGGCGTATATATTTTTTGCGTACATTATGTCATGTCATATGTCGAATGGCAAAATGCAAGGGGCCCCTAAAGAGGTCGATCCCCCCGGGCCCCCGAACCCCTAGCTACGCCCCTGCATCAACTAACAACGCTCTCTCATTAAAACATTAATCAAGAACTATTTTTTTAAATCAAATCAATCAATTCTGTCCATTGAAAACGAAGTCGCAAGATATATTGAGTTTAAAGTTTTTTATAAATTTTCTTATTTGAAATAATGAAAAGGAAATTTAAATATTTATTTTCTAAAGTTATTGTAAACTTTTATATGTTAAAAAATTCTTTAAATTCTTTTCATTAAGTTGCGATTTTCATTAGTTGTTCTAATGAAACTACTCCTATATGTGATTATAATGTTCAAAAGTTTCCATTAAGAGCTGTTTAATGTTTACTTAGGAAAGCATGCTCAGTTGGTTTTTAATTTCTTTTAATTTTTCTATTTAAAAATCGTAGATGTTAATGTATGTAATGATTAACGATAATATGTAAGAGGAAAAAAAAACATAGGCTAATCGAGACTCATTTAAACTTTGTGTAGCAGCAATCAACGAACTGTATTATTGCGCAAAAAACAACAACTGAACAACGATAGATTTTTATTTGAAGAATAAGTGGAACGTTGGGGTGGGGGGTGGACACCCTGATTTTACCGTACCGGGTGACACCCAACCTAGTGACGCCTCTGGTCCATACACTTTCACCGACACGACTTTTGCGGAAGGGCTAGACCACAGGTTTTCAAAAAAAAAAAAAAAAATACTTCGGCTTTTTTTTTTCACGGTGACACGACTTAAACCAAGGCCAAACGATATCCAGTACATTAGCCTATTCAAAAAAAAAAAAAACAACTAAATACGTCAGCGCCAAACTTTCTGAAAGCTGATTTGCGGAAATAGCTGAACAAGCACATTAAATTGGTAATTTCGACCCCCGTCATTTCATCCTTGGTCACTTCCTCCCAGGTTTTTTCATTCCCTGGGCACTTCATTCGCTAATCCATCAAATAATAATTGTAAAAAGTATGAAATTAACATTATTTCATAGATTTACATGACAAATCTATTCATTATTCGCCTCGTGAGTTATGATACACAAGAAAAATTAAGCCCGCAATTTCATTTCTATTTGAATCTAATTATAAAATTGTAAACAAATAACAAATTAATAAATAAGAATAGAATATAATGCCATTAAAATATTTTTAAAAAAAATAAATTACATTTATAGATATATAGCTAATGTACAAATTGTTTTTGCGTGTAATTGAAATCAATAAGATAATCTACTGCTAGTAGATGGAGAAGACGATTCTTTGATTCGTATTGCTGTACATCCTTTGTAATTTCTTTGCCAGTGTTTCTTATTTCTTAAGTTAGCGTTTATCAGAATAATTTAATCTATAAATTTTTTACAAATCACAATACTTAACAAATTTAATCACTTTAAATTTCATAAAAGATGAGAAAATGCACTAAGAAATTGTATTATTCACATTTTTCGGGTCCCGGGAAATAAACTAAAAAAGAGGAACCATATTAACATAATTTTGTGTATTTTGTTTAAACGCGTTGGAGACTGCATCGAATTTAGTATCAAAACAAAGAACAATCACTCCCACATCCGGTACAACAAATAGAAACAATATAACTAAATACAAACTCCGCTTTAAATTATATCTACTTAATGAAATATATTCTTTCATTTCTTAAAAGTCTGACTCTGAAGAGAGAATGGGGAACCATATAAAAATATTATAACATGTCAAAAATATTAAAGAAGAACTCTTAATAAACTTTTTTGTTTATTAGTTGAAATAAGGACTCAAAGGCAAAGTCTTAACAGCACAATTACACAATGACTATGGAAAAAAAAATAATTGGGGATGAAATGACTGTTCACCCTTAGAAGATAGCACCAGCGAAAGTCAGTCACTATATATTTGTTTAGTTATTTTCATTAAAAAATCAATTAATCAAAAGTTTCATTTATGTTACAAATGTTATAAATGACTTTTTCGTGTACAATTGTTCATAATGCAAAGAGTAGTTCAAACTTTATCACTACGCATTTTCCTATTAAAAGCCGATTAGACGACGATAATTATATACGAAATAAACTATTTGGATTAGTTGTTTCCACCCAGTAGCGGTCTTAGGGGGTGGCAACTGGGGCAACCGCCCCAGGCCC
>JADKLZ010000003.1:42762852-42778933 GCA_021533235.1 Biomphalaria straminea | reverse complement strand
TTAATGATGTAGAAAATTTGTAGATCTATAAACTAGAGTAGGCCTACTAGAGTCTAGACCTAAATTTGATTAGATCTATATGAAGTCTATACTCTGCTATCTAGTAATAGTAGTTAGTAGTATATTAGCAGATAACGCCGCCAGATAATAAGAAATTAGATCTATCTATAGATCTAGACTGATCCGATCGAGGTGCTGGGCTTAGATCTAGAAAAACAAAGTTTAAAATTATTTACCTAGTAAGGCTAGTCGTCCCTAAATAGGATCAATATGGGTGAAAACAAATTAATTACAATGTTGAGCTCATTCAATAATGTAGTTATTGTAGTGCACGATTTTATTTAGTTTTATTCTCGAGTCACAACCCCGTACAACACTATATAGTCACTAGCAAATTGAGTAGCAAATAGCTTTAACCTTAACCTATATATATAGACTTAAAAATAGTCTAGCTGATTTAGATCTACTAGATCTAAATTTCTAAAAATATATAAGCAACAATTAGTAATTACATTAGACATACTGTGACATAGAGCCAATAGAGCTAGAGTCCTAGATCTATACCTACTACCAATTCTATATTATTATAACTATACGAAATATGGATTTTGTTACACTCTTTCTTAAGTATATTACTAATATTAGGGCCTATATATACTTAAAAATAGTACTATAAATCTATAGTATGTAAAAATTAAAGAGTTTATTTATCTCATAGTGGGATTCATTTATTTGTAGATTGGAATAAAATCATTAGAATCAAGTTAATCTGTAACTGTAATAAGGTTTTAAATTGTGTTTATACAAATAAAAGAGATTTTTTCTGTGGGAAGTCAAGGAAGTGGAAAATAAAAGTATCAATATAATATTAAGTAATGCATAGACTACTGTTAATGTGGTTATGGAATTCATTTTATTAAATTTTAGTAACCCAATTATTGCCAGTTAATAGCCATTAATCAATTAATATAATTATATTTTTTATAAATATTTTATTAAAAATGTAGAGCTATTCATAATTTAAAGTGTTTAATAATTAAGGCTGGCCGCTGGCCTCAAAAGATTAATAAGGAATGCAGTCTTTTCCGTGGCTATGCAGCCCTAACTGCAAACTACATATTTTGACATGTTCAGCGAAGACATAACCATTTTCCGCTGGTGGTCAAATTAAATGATCTTTTGGACATCTACCCTCGGCAGTGGATTTTCTTTTGGCCTCTAATATGTATTCCAGGTTGCAATTTCTAATAAATAGCATTGTTTCAAGAATGAGATCCAACTCTTATTTATTTTAAATACAACCCCTTTACAGATCAATTTAAGTCATCATTGCAATGGTCCTTCAAATCTGCAATAACATAGAGATTATCAAAATTTGAATAAGTTTCAAAATATAGAAAGTTGTGTGGTTTGCGCTCGGAACTGTCTTCTCTGTGGTCTCAGGTTCAAACACTGACTGCAGCCATTACTAAAATGCTGCTGGAATTTTGTGCTATGACATAATAATATTCAATCCTGATTCAAAACTTTGTTTAAACCTAGCAAGTGAAAAGAAACATAGTAAAATAATGTGTGTATAATGAAGAACTCTATTAAAATGTGATTTTTTATATTTACATTTATTGGAATTTATTATATGAAATAAAATTGTAGAATGTTTCTGTGATTTGTTTCACAATAGAAACAGGGAATATAAACTCTTCTTGTTCTTCCAAATGATAAAAGATCCATCTAGTAAACTTGTCTGTTCGCCACTTGCCCAATGTCATATATATGTTTTCTGTAAAATAGATTTTTAAAAATGTATTTATTAACATTGATACTTAATTATGTAAACATATTGGGGGCGCGGTGGTCGAATGGTTAAGCGCTTGGCTTCCGAACCTGAGGTCCTTGGTTCGAATCCCGATGAAGACTGGGATTTTGAATTTTGGGATTTTTAGGGTGCCCCTGAGTCTACCCAACTCTAATGGGTACCTGACTTTAGTTGGGGAAAGTAAAGGCGGTTGGTTGTTGTGCTGACCACATAACACCCTGCTCGTTAACCGTTGGCCAAAGAAACAGATGACCTTAAATCATCTGCCCCATAGATCGCAAGGTCTGAAGGGGGCACTTTACTACTTTATGTATACATATAATGATATATATATATATATATAGAACTAGTGGTTATATACATTATATGTTATTCTGATATAACATTAACATCTTAATATTACCAATATAAATGATGACTTTTTTTTTTTTTTTTTAAGATCTAAAATCTAAAGTCTAGCCTAATTAATAAGTATAGTAAGGCAGTAAGGGCTATATTAGATCTATTATATAAATATATTCTATATAGAATTATAGATTTAACTTATAGGCTTTAGGACTTACATATTGAAATAATCAAATATTGACTAATAGATTATATTTTATATTATAATTATGAATAATCTTTATCATACTTTATGCTAGGACACTAGACTACTTACTAGGTCTAAATCTTACTATTATTACACTATATCTATATTCTATATAAATTCAAACATAAAAATATGTTGGTCACTGGGCTTAGACTTAACTTTAACTGTCTTAACATAGACATACTATGTATGTACAAAATATGTTGGCAACTGGGCTTAGACTTAACTGTCTTAACATAGACATACTCACATAGTCATACTAGGCTAGGCTAGTATAACTCTGACTAGATCTACTTAAATTAAAATCTACTAGTTTATAAATAAGCTAGATTTAGATCTACTAGATCTATCATCTAGTATTACTACAAGTCAAGTAATATAAATATAATAATATAATAAACTAGAATTAACTAGATCTAGTGAGTGACTAATAAAAGTGTTAAGAAGGCCTAACATGATGAATTAAACTTAATTAGAGTTAGAATAAAGATAGATCTAGATTCTAGATATTTAGTTTTGGTATAATAATAATTATAATACACCTGACTTATTGTTATAAGTCATAATAAGACTAGTTATAGTTATACCACTATCATTCAATATCATAAATTCATAATGATATAATCATATTAATCATATTCATAATAATTAATAAATCTTCTATCTATATAGACTATAGTAATAGTCTCTATATCTATGTTATGTATTTTGAAAAAGTAGAAGAGTTCAATTCAGGGTATTTTGGTGCATCCCATCATAAGTATCATTTAAAATTGTTTGACAGCTACAATGAGATAAGTAGATCTATATCTGCTACATTTATACATAGAACGAATCAAGCCATGTCCATTGTTATTTATTTACATTTTCTCAGTCCAACGCAATACGTCACTTCCGGGTCACTTAAGGTTTCGGCCATTGAAGCTGATTTTCAAATCTCGTTATTTTTTACACTTTCGAAGTACTTTTTCTAATATAAATACGCTTTTCTAAATTCTCAAATTTTTAGGAACTAACTTTGATGCTATATACTATCTAAATCAATCGCTATCTCAATTTCGAAAAAAACCTCTTCAGTTGGTCTTTAAACTGTTGAACCCAGTGCAAGCCCGGAACGAGACGGAGAGACCAGTGCAAGAGTTGATACAGCGATACGGTGCTCTCGAAGAGATATTTGTACAGTCTTATGATACGTGCTGCCAATTGTACAATATTGGCTGTTATTTATTGACATTAAACTATTACGTTATTTTGGAGCCCTGACTTGTCAAGTTCTTTCAGTTGGTGGTGTATGGTGCAGTTTGCACAGAGCCTGGATAGTGAGATTCGTAACAATATATATATTTTTGAGAATGAGCGTGGATGATACTTGTACATTGTTTTTTTTAACTCTTTAATTAACACTGAAATTTTTAAGCTTATTCTTTTCCATTAAATTTTTTTTTTAGACAATGGTGTGCCTTTTTGAAAACAAGTGTGTTGTGGATATACGAACAAGGCGCTTTTGTCCAGCTTGCAGAATAAAAAAATGTTTTCACATTGGAATGAACAGGGATATGATTTTAGGTAAATCATTTTTTTTTTAAACTTATATCTTCACACTGTAGATCAACCATTAAAAAAAAAAATACTTTTAATATGAAGTTAACATTTTAAAAATGTTTTTAATTTTTAGATGATTCAGAAAGAAAGAAGCGTATGAGCAAAGTGATAGAAAACAGAGCAAAGCGTGAGCCTACTTCTACATCCTCTTCGGAAATACACATAAAAACAGAGATTGACACAGATGATTCAATGTCATGCGAGGGCAACACAGAACTTATAAGGCCACCAACACCTTATGGCAAATCACATGGTGACAAACCAGAAATTCTTTTCAAACACATCCCAAAACACTTGTTACCAGCAAACAAAAGCATGTACTATACATTGAGCTTAGAAGAATCCTCTTTACTGAAGGACTTGACCCATGCTTATCAGGAAACTTTAGCTGCCATGCCAGAGATGGGTCCATATTCAGAAGAAAAAAAATATAACAGAGCAGCTGATCTAGTTAACCACTCAGAGATATGTGTGCGTAAAATGATTTTGTTTGTAAAATATTTAGCTGATTTCAAACTTTTAAGCCAGGATGATCAGATAGCTGCTCTTAAAGCCAGTGTGATGAAAACTGTTCTGTTGCGGTCTGCTTTGTTCTACATTATAGAAAAAGATGCTTGGATTACGCCTAAAGGGGAAATACCTTCTAGTATACTGAAAAAATCAACAGGCTTTGTCTCTGTACATAACAATCATGTATACTATTGTCGAAGAGTGAAGTCCATGGCTCAGGATGATCTACATATATATTCTCTATTACAGGTAACATTTTGAAGTAAATATAACCTTGTATAAAGGAAGTTAATACATAAATATTTGTTTGATTGGATTCAATAATCAAGTTCAAAATCTCAGAATTCATAGAATAAAAAATAGATGTGTACAATATTTTCAGGACTAAATATTTTTTATAATTTTTTTAAGTAAAGGAACTTTTATGTTACAGCTCTTTTAATGTTTAAATTTCTTTCTCAATTCCTTTTTCCAGTCTATATTCATCTACGTCTATGGTCTATTCCCTCCACTAAAAATTCATAATTTTTACAAAGCTTATATCAACTCTCTCTGTCTGGTAAAGAGTTTATACATGTTATTTCTCTCACACCCAATTTTGGATCAAGTTGAAATTTGCACAATTATTTCTGCATATTACAGATAAAGTATCAATATAAAAAAAACAATTAGTTAATTAACTATTGGTGATTAATTATTGGTAATTAATTATTGTGTTTGGTATCAAACAAGGGAAAGAAATTGTACTTGACAAATGTGGTGGTATAAATTGAATATATGTCCCTTTGATGAGGCTTTAACCATAAGCAAAAAAGTTATTTTTATGCATTTTAAAAGCGATCGCAGTAGCATTCACATGGACACCCTCTTCCTCACCACCCCTTTTCCCAAACTGGTTCAGACAAGTGATAGGATCATAGCACATTGAGAAAGCTTAAAGCATGAAATTGCACTAACCATAAACAACTGGTAAAAATATGTCTAATTGCTAGTATAGATGTATTCAAATTTCATAATAAGACTCATCCAAAATATTTGATGCAATTACACTTAATATAAGCTTCTTTTTTTTTTATAAAGTATTTTTTTTTACTTTTCTTGTTAAATATTTAATTTTCTACATTTTGATTTTTAACTTCTTTAGGCTTTAATTCTCTTTGATCCTGCTGGACTAAATCTAACAAGCCGAGAGTATGTATCTACCATCCAGGATAAATATTTAATTCTGCTCAAACATTATATGGAGTCAAAATTCTCCTATGACTACTCAAGAGAGTACTATGTCAGTGCTTTGGACAGACTCAGTGACTTGAGAGTCCTGAGTGAAGAGCATGCTAAAATTCTGCTTCAGGTCAATCCTGTGGATGTGGAACCCCTTATGCTAGAAGTACTGAATCTCAAGTGATCTCTTCTGTCCTAGCACTGTCAGCTGAATGTAAAGTATATGTCAGTCTATTAGTGCAAAGTTTTGTGTTTTTATGATGAAATGTCTGTTTCATGTACTGACCAAGTCAAAACCACTGAAGTAAATACTTACAAAATATATTTATCACTAATTCTTTCAGAAATTTTTGTTTATGTATGAAGATAATAAAATGTTGAAAAACAGACAAACTTGAGACTTCAAAAGTTTCAATGATTGTCTTAACTATTTATTTGTAGCTTACTTCATTCAATTCAGTTGTATCAGCTGTGCCATATCCCTTTTAAACTATAATTGTTCACCAGTCAGTTGTACTCCCGCCTGTAAGTGTTACTATCACACCATTGAGAGTAAATATACATTTTTTTTTTATAACCTACAATTATTAATGTTATGCTTTCTCTGAAGCTATCTAATGAGAGGGACAAAGAAAAACTTAATTATTTGGTGTAGATGTAAATAAATTTTATGCTTTCAATTTCTAGATAGCATATCATTCATATATTTCATTAAGATTATTTTTTGTAAATGTGTATATAGTTTTAGATAAAATAAAATTATATCAGATTGCCTATTAAAATGTATTCTTCAAGCAGATGGCTTTCATCATGGGTATCTAAAAAATAATTAAAATAGAAAGAAAATAATTTGTAAATGCAAGTCAACACTATCATTTAATTGTTACATCACCTTATGAATCACACAGAGAATGGAAATAAAATTCCAACAATGAGTGCTGTGATAAAATAGTACATTCTTTGAAGCATTAAAAACGTTACAAATTATTACGATTTATAAGGTGATTAATATTTTAGTTTAGTCTAAACCCCTAGTGAAATTGGGAGACTCACATTTTTTTTTTCCAAAAGCCCTGGACAAAGCCTGCGGTTGTGTATGTCACCATGCAGACCAAGAGCATGTAGTGGATTGTTGAAAGAAAACTCGGCAAGTCCTGGACAGGGAATAGAAAATGAGACATGGTTTCCTCTGCCTCCCTGCAATGAGGATACAGTGAGTCAAAGCTTGGCCTGAACCATGCAAAATATGGAACACTGGCCCATCCAGCATTATGCTATTATAGCTTATTCGGGCCTGAGTATCCTGCACCACAAGAAATGCAGTCAGAGTGCTTCATATGCTCTCAGATTCCTTGAAAAAGTCACTGTACTCCAACCATTTTTCCAAGAAATATTCCATTGCAAAAAACTATTGTCTGAAAAAAATATAATATTACTAAGGTTTATGATGTAGTTTAATTTTTGGTTGATTGCTATCAATACAGTAGCTCTACATAATTTGTGATTTTCTTTTGTGCAATAGTTAAACTATACAGAGAGAGCTAATGTAAAACAAAACTACACAGAGAGAGCTAATGTAAAACAATTTGTTGTCTCACACTATTTGGATTATTAACTAAATTTGAATCAGTGTGCCATTTGTTATACTTTTTTTTTAAAATGTTTTTTGTTGGGCTTATAATTATTACTCAGAGGACAGCTATATTTTATTTTCTTTTATCTTAACACAAGTGAGATTATTGTCATCAAATTATCTTATTTGCATGTGGATTTGCATTCTTGTAACATACTATCAGGAAAGGAAATATTTGGATGTAATTTTATTTTTGTCAAAACAATATCATTTTTGTTTTTTTAAATTTTAAGTTCATTGTGTAGATTAATTAATTTTTCATACACTAAGTATTACAAGCACATTTGAAAGTGTATTTTTTTAAAAGAAATTATTTTGTATTATGATTTTGCAAGTTATTATAGAGGTGAACAGAAAAGAAAATGTTAAGATTTGCAGATATATTTTTCTTTTAGTTTCTTTTAATGCTCTAATGGTTAGAAATGTTTTTAAAGTCCTTTTCCCTTCCAAAATAGAGTTCAAGTGTCAATTTGAAGTAAAACAAAATGTGAAATGCTATTCCATTTTTTCTTGTTTGTTACATATTTTTTTTTGTATCTTTATTAGTTAGTTTCTTGTGTAAATAAAATATCTGTGATCCTTTTAACCTACATAGGCTAATTAGTCTGTACTAAATTTGTGTATATTGTTTGTCACCTTCAATGTTCATTGCTTTATCGCTCACCTGAAATATGCTAATTTACATTGAATGACCCATTTACCTCATTTTAAAATTGTGTTATGAAAAAGCATGTACTCTCATTGTTCTCTAGAGACACTGTTTTAATCAGGCGTTAATCATTTTCTCTTTCTGATAGATGTTTTAGTTATTATGTATGAACTATTTCAACAAAACCAGCATCGAAGTCGTGTCCAAACCAAGCCAAGTTATTTCCATTCATTTTTTTAATGAGTTTAAATTTTTTTCATTATATATGAAGAAGGTTGAGCGAAAACTTTTTTTTTTCCCTGCAATGTTAACATAAAACTTGTGTCTTAATGTCTCTTTTGATGTCATGTTACACTTGTTGTTACTCTTGTCATTGGCTTTCACACTCTAAATAGTATACAAATGGCCTTTTATCATCATACATATTTATAGAAAAACTTCTTTACAATGGGCTGCCTCTTACTGTTTAAATATGATGAAGAATTTCTAAAAATGTAATTTAAATGTGTTTTTGTTAACATGCCTTTGCTGCTGGTTCTTTTTTGTAAAGTCATTTATTAGTAATAATTAGTAGCAGCTGATTTCTTCTTGATCTTACTGTTAATATATTACCTCATTATTTACTTGTAAAGTTATTAATAGATTACCAAGACAAAAACTAATTGCCTGCAAAACTTTTTTAAAAAATCTTTATTGAAACACAACATTACAAAAGTAACAGGTATTGTAAAACCACAAAATTTTGTGATTTCAAATGTTTACAGCTTTAAATACATAATAGAATTATTGTTGCTATACCAGTACTGTAAATGATTAATTTTTAATACTGAAAGAAATAAAATAGAAATGTTTACAAACTGTCAACTTCAAATTAAGTAAGTAAAAGTAGATTCAAGGAATTTCAAACAGTTCCTAATGGGTGTAATTGAAATTTAATTTTCTGTTTTGAAATTTTATTTTGACCTTGCATTAGAAGGAACATCTTTTTTTAAAATGAAAACATAATTTAGGCAGAAAAAATTGAATAATTAAATCTTATTGATTTGACTAAATTACAATGGTCTGTCACATTTTAGGGTATTTACTATTGCCTACATTTTAATTAGGGAGAAAAAAAATTCATACTACTTTCAATTAAAAACAGTCACCTGATATTTAAGCTCTGTTAATGTATTTAATTATTTTATAAAATGTTAATTAATCCCAGTCTTTGGTTTAAAACTTAATTTTTCATTATTACAATTTCTAAAGCAATTTTTTTTTATTCCCAAGCATTATTTTCTTTTTAAATAATTACAAAAGTATAATTAATAATTAGGATGACTTAAGATGGTTTCTGGCCCTTCAAATACTGTAAATTAATGGCCTCCAGTTTTTTTATGATCCCTAATTTATATGAACACAGATGTTTAGGCATTGTTTTCCCATGACTAAGGAAGATAGTTTCCAACCGAAATGTTATGACAACATGATAAAAGAACTCACTAATATTTAAGTACAAACACAACTTTTCTGCAGTTGCATTTTTTCATAACTCTTTTTTTTACTTTAACAACTGTAGTGACCTACTTTGGACTTTTTTCTTTAATTACAGATTGCTTAAATAATTCTTTTTTTTTTTCTAAAATTCTTAGTATAGTTTATTAAGGCGATTAACATTGTTTATTAGAATCTAACATTGTTTATTAGCATCAGGCATATTTTATAGTAATTGAGTTATCAAAATTAAATAAACTGTTGCTGTTTTTTTTTTTTAAACAAGACCTTGAGTAAAGTAATTCTTATGATAAATTTGAAGCTATGTACTGTTCAACTGAAGAATTTTAGTTTTATGACTTTGCAGCTCAGAAAAATGATACATGCAAAATTTGAAACTTAGCTGAGTGATTGAAGACTAAAAGAGGTAATTAGTTGTTTACATGCTCTAAGCTACCTTACTGCTAAGGGCAGTCATCACTCTCTGTATGCTGCCCACAAAGATTATCTTGAGTTTTCTTCTGAAATTTTCAGGTTTCCAATTGAGAGAAGTTTTGGAATGTCTATGTTCTTGCATTTTGAATACACACATCTGTTCACTTTAACTCATTCCACAATGATGAAATCAGCAAGAACAGTACCGGTACTCATTTTGTTTCAATATGCCTTCGTTCTACATATGGCCATGTAAAAATCATCTGAAATGGTACTGATGCTTTTATGAAAGAATACAATCATCGATATTTAATTTTACTGCTATTCTGGGAACTAATAAATTCAAAGTTGCAGTTACAAGATTAGTTAGCTGTACAACTTTTGATATGTAGAGTGAATGAAGATATGAAACTAGAGTTTTAAGTACGGGTATTTTTTATGGTCTTGCCTTTTTTTCTTGTATAAATTTTAAGGCATAAAAATATAAAAGTCGATATTTAGGCTTTGTCAGGTAGAAAGATATTGTTTAACAAATACAATTTGATGTTTAAGTTGTCCAGTCCTAAATATGAAGAAATACCAGTAAATGAAAAATACTTTGTCATGCTTTTATTGCTCAACAAATTTTAATCTTATGCTTGCTTATCTTGCTCATTTAATTTTTTTTTTTATTTCATAAGGTCATTGTTTCATTTTTAAAAACATTGTAAGAGCTGTTTCTTTTAAACTTTTGCTGTAACCAGATTTTAAAAAAATGCTATGATAGTACATAATAAAAATAAAGACATTTTGATCTTTCAAAGGAACTTATGATATTGAAGGTTTACCTCCATTATCCTAAACTCATTTGTTTAATTCTTTTATGAAAATGCATTTTCCCAAATGTGATTTTATAAAGTTATAAAATTTATCTTCATCCCATGTTTGTGTTGCATCATCTTTTTGCATATGTAAATTTGATTCATAATCAATTTGGAATACAGAATATTGTAGTATAATAATTAACTTCAAAAAGTATTGATTATGGATATATTTCATGGATAATACAGATAAAGATGATAATAATATCCTTTTTTTAGCGGCCCCCGTAAGGGGAAAAAGCCGCTATTAGGTTTGTGCAAAATGTCCGTCTGTCTGTCTGTCACACTCAGGGCGCCAAAACTAGAAGAGATACGAAAAATATTTTTTCACCATTAAATGCGGCTTGAAAAGTTTAGGTGCAACGGCTACTTTTAGTTTTCTAAAAGCAAACCGTTTAATTTATAAAAATTATTATGCAAGCGATTTTTTAATAATAAAACACCAATTGTGAAGCAATTACGTAAATCTAAGGGAGGAAATGTTGCTATATGAAATGCTCTTGGCATGTAGATATCACGCACATTTTTTAAAATGAATTTATGTCTGTCTGTCCGTCTGTCAGACTCAGAGCGCCAAAACTAGAAGAGATACGAAAAATATTTTTTCACCATTAAATGCGGCTTGAAAAGTTTAGGTGCAATGGCTACTTTTAGTTTTCTAAACGCAAACCGTTTAATTTATAAAATTAATTATGCAAGCGATTTTTTAATAACAAAACACCAATTCTAAAACAATTACGTAAATGTAAGGGAGGAAATGTTACTATAAGAAATGCTCCAGACATGTAGATATCACGCACATTTTTTAAAATGAACTTTTAGCAGCGGCTTTCGTGTACTAGCGTAAAGACCGGAAATGACATGATTCTAAACTAATTTCTTAAATTTAAAAAAAAATCAGATTTTTAAAAATAAAATTGTATAATGCCCCCATTAAAATGAAACTAACATATTTTTGTGCGTTTTGTCTGTTGGTTGGTCTGTCCGTCACGGTTAGAAAAAAACACTAAAGGCTTTTGAAAATATGATTTAACCTTTACTGTTCTTTCAGAAATATTACGATAGTTTAAGGATGGGAGCATACAGGAATTGAGCCAGGGACTTAGAAGGAACATCAGAAACATCTTGCGAATAGGCGGATCTGACAGGGATCCGACTCCGACGGGGGCCGCCTCTGAGTTTGTGTATCACACAAACTCTCTTTGTAATCTTGTCTAGTAATGTCTTTTTTTCCCAATCTTTTTCTTCTTATTACTATTAGTTCAGACTTACACTATTCTTGTTTGCCTGTAAATTAAGTCAACTCTCAGTAAAGCCCAATTAAGCCTATAGGTTGAGTTATAAGAACATAAAATTATGTGGTATCTATAGGTCTTCCTCTACCATCTGACAGTACTGTAGGAGAAACCTATAATAACCACATTGTGGCTATGTGGATGCTAAAAATAACAAACATCACATCTGTCATAGGAAGTTCGTGTTGTTACAATATCTTTCACTGAATATGAAATCAGTCAAACCAGTCCTCCAATTCAGAGTGAGTCTAGGAAGTAAAGGAAAGATAAAAAAGTAATGGAGAGCAGTTTTAGGCTAGAAATAAATCATGTTTCGTGTGCAACAATTTAATAAAATAGTTTCATGTATAAGATAATCTTATGGCAGCACTTTTTAAATGGACTTAGTCAAGCATTTTAAGTTTCATATGTGAACAAGTAAGTTAAGTTACATTAAGGTACTTAAAATATTTTGGTAGTCAATGGTGAAGGAAGATTGATGTAGCTAGCACAACTACCTTACCACAAGAGATGTTACATATTTGTATTTATGCTGGGCAAGTGTTCTTCTAATACCATGGAGAAGCCAATTTGAACTCAGGTCTTATTGTTTGATAAGAGCTCTTCTCCAACACCATGTATCATTTAAATATGTATTTTATTTCTACGAAGTATGAAAATATTGATATATTCACATTATTATATCCTTTATGTGATGTGTGTCATTTTGTGTAACTTGTAACTATGTTGTTGTTACTACAGGACTTGGTTTGAAACATTTCCCTTTTCATTGGTGCCGGTGATTGGTATTCATAAACATATTCACATTGTCAACACTGGCCTTGATCATGGTTTCTGTTGTTTTTAAATTATATCTCTTCGATTATATGTTGATATATGTATTCTCATCTTTTGACAAGGGTCTGTAATATTTCTATGGTAATGAACTAGGAAGTATATAAATCTCCTATTGTGTGTTCTGTGGGTTGTGATGTCTTCGCTCATTTCTACCACCAAGAGTCTGGCCTTTTGATTTCATTGGCCAATCAGTATTCCAAGCACCCGTGTATCAGCCATTCAATCATGTTCATATACATTTAAGAAAGATGATGTCATCCTTGACATTCCTTACTGGAGTTGCAGTGATTGGTTTTATCTACCTAGAGTTGTGTATATTTATCATTGTACATTGTTCACATTGCCTATGGTATTGTGACTTTAGATTGTAATGCAAATACACGTATTTAACCCTGTTGTTAAGTAGAATATTTATCGAAGCATGTCACTGTTTTACTTAGTGGTAGAAAATTCAGAAAAAACAAATTTACAATATTTATATACTTTTTTTTTCTTTTAAATTGAAATAGCGGATGCATATTTGAGTACTGGAAAAAAAAAGAAAAAAAAAATTTGTCAAAAAGACAAAAAATTTTTTTATGAGATACATTTATTTTATGTGTAATAGTTTTTGATGTCACAATCTAATCATAAAAGTACATGTACTTGTATTTTAATTCAATCTAAAACATAATGGGATTGTATTTTTAAATGCCTTTTACATTTCAGAAGGCTGGTAAATATAAATCATTGAAATCCATTGGTTTCTATTTTTTTGTTATTTACTTCCCTTTGTTTGCGACAAAATGTTTGTAAACATTCAATAAAAAGGTTGCCAGCGCTGGATTGGATACTTTTTTTTTTTCATGAAATAAACATTCAATGCAAAGAGATTTTCAATTTTTAAAGGATAAAATATTCTGACAAGATATTTAGTTTAGAAATTATTTTTTTTTTATGAAGTTATGGTATATTTTTCTTTAAGTAAATGGAAACAGTAAATTTTTCCATACACTATACTTTCTTTTCCACATTTTTTGTTTGTACTATTTATAGTATTAAGCGAGGAACAAAAGAACACTTCAATTTTGATACTTCGCTGTAAATAGTTTGTCAAAGTTCAACACACTGTTTCATTACATATATAGTTCGTCCATCGTTGTTCGATGATGACCACTTTGTCATCCAGTGGGCTGAGGGCTTTGCACTGGGGTTTTGTGCCTCCTCATGTGGCTGGTGAGACCTATGCGAGTCCGGAATGTTCGGCCGCACTCTGGGCAGGTAATTCCAGCTGGAGCTGGTGTCGTTTGCCTTGCTTTCCTTCTCTGGCGTTTTTCTTTCGCCAGCGTTGTTCTTTTTTTCCTCAGCAACCTGTGCGCCGGATCTCAAAGCGCGGCGTCATGATACTCTGTCATGTGCCTCTGTCTCCCAGATGCCTGGGTCAATGTTGAACTCCTTTAGAGAAGTTTTGAGGGTGTCTTTGTAGCGCTTTTTTTGACCACCTTGCGAGCGCTTGCCTTCTCTTAATTGGCCATACATGAGACGTTTTGGGATGCGGTGGTCCTCCATCCTGCACACGTGTCCTGCCCATCGCAGCTGGGACTGCATCAGGATTGTGTGGATGCTTTTCAAACCTGCTCTTTGAAGGACTTCAGTATCTGGCATTCTGTCTTGCCATTTGACATTTAGTATTTTTCTTAGACATGTCATGTGAAAGTGATTTAGTTTCTTGGCATGTCTTCTGTATACTGTCCATGTTTCTGAGGCAGAGAGCAATGTAGGTAGGATGGCGGCTCGGTAGACCCCTAGCTTAGTGTTTGTGGTGATACCACGTCTGTTCCAAACATTGTTTGATAGTCTGCCATATGATGCACTGGCCTTGGCGATGCGAAGGTTGATTTCGTTATCGATATTTCCATTTCTGGAGAGTGTGCTGCCAAGATATGTGAATTTGTCCACTGCATTTATATCGTGTCCATTTATAGTGATGCTTGGATCCGAGTAGGCTTTCCCAGGAGCAGGTAAATATAAGACTTCAGTCTTATTTGTGTTAATGGTAAGGCCAAAGTCTGAGCATGCTCTTGAGAAGTTACTGACGATGCTTTGTAGATCGTCTTCAGAGCAGGCATTTAGGGCGCAGTCGTCAGCAAATAGCAAGTCTCTGATTACTGATGAATTTGTTTTTGATTTTGCTTTGAGCCGCCTCGGGTTGAATAGGCCACCATCAAATCTGTATGTTATATTTATTCCTTTGTTTTCTCTATCCGTGAATGCATCTGTCAGCATAGCGGAGAACATGATACTGAACAGTGTAGGTGCTAGGACACAGCCTTGTTTTACCCCGTTTGATACTTCGAAGGGCTCTGATGGTTCACCACTTTCTTGGACACGGGCCTTCATGCCATCGTGGAATAGTCTCACCATGGTAATGAATTTTCGTGGACAGCCATACTTTGACATATTGATATAAACTGTAGCACTGAGTTGGTAAGAGTACAATATGGTTAGGCTGAAACAGTCATGGGGTCTGCCTATCACCAAATGGTGACTATAACTATTAACCCTTTGTAATTTCTTGGCAGAATTTCATTGTTACCAATTCAGCCATCGTTCCATGCTACAAGTGGTACATGAAACACGTTGGATCGTCTTTTGAAGTTATGTCTAAAGAAATTAAGTGGACAATTTTTTTTAAATAGAGGAAATATTCTAAGGAAGTTAAGTGGACACGTTTTGTTTTTAAATAGAGGAAATATTCTAAGGAAGTTAAGTGGACACGTTTTGTTTTTAAATAGAGGAAATATTCTACCTCACAGAAATGCATTTACGAGTCATATTGGTATAATCAATAAAAAAAAAATTGAACAATAGTTTAAGAGACCTGCATGTATTTTAATGTTGTAGACATTTTGTCATGTTCAGATAGTAGACAGAGGTCAATGATGTCTTGGTTAAGTAGACAGAGGTCAATGATGTCTTGGTTAAGAACTTCTAAGCCTCGAGTTCGTTGTTAATCAGATATTCTCCAAGAATGTACTCATCATCTTGTTGGTACCTTCGTAATTTGGTGATGATCTCCGCCAGCTTCTGAATGACTTCAACTTGTTTGTCTATGAAGTTTTCCACATGATCACGTGTCTGTGGAGAGAGAAGCCATGGTGTCATTACCTCGAACC
>JADKLZ010000003.1:42745247-42762842 GCA_021533235.1 Biomphalaria straminea | reverse complement strand
AACCTTATAGACATAGGCTAGATTCATGTTTACATTCTCGTACTTCAACTATCCCTTAGTTCTGAAGTTTAAAAAAGAGGGTGAGATGTCACACTGCTGACTGCGCAATTGGATTAAGTCCTTCGGTTATTACCATGCGGATATTTTTTTTTCTCAAATTCATTCGACCACATTAGTGTGTGTGGATACTTTTTGTCAAGCCAGTTGATCTCGTCAAGTAAATATTAAAACCTTACTTCAATGAGTTTCAGTAAATCGTCTCGGGTTGATCTCCTTCAAAGGCGGCCTATGAAAATGGTGAACATGGGCGACCGCTCTGGCCTGAGCTGTCACGCGATATGATTTTTCGTCACCACTAGCTTATCATCCTCTACGCATTCTAATGTACCGTACCAATACGCTGTAGCCTGAAAAAGTTCTCCTAAACAGCGACTTGTCACTCAGTATTATTGAAACAATAATATCAGTTTATGATAACTTTATGCGACCATTATTGAAAAAGAAAAGCTTCACCGCATATCTAGTTTTGTGGTGTTCAAATGATGATCATTAAAGCTCACCGGAATTAGAAAGACTGCCTTATTCTTCCCAGACCTCTGTTTAATTTACAACAGTTAATATTTTGCTTTCAAACAACAATATTAATAGTTTCCAAAGCTAACATAACATGTACAACTTACTTGGGGGTCGCTAAATTTTGAAGCTTCTTTGGCCAAATTGATAAGACCATTGTTGATGGATTTTTCCAGAGCTAAAGTATCCTCCAAAGCGTAAAGTCCAGCTCGCCACTGTAAAGAATAGGGTTGTATTTCGTTAATATGGAGTTACTGACATTACTATGTGATTTTTCTTTTTCCAACTTGGCTGCTAATGATTTCATTTTCTTTTAGCACCAAAAATATTGTCTTCACTGTTTTCTTAACTATTTATATCTTATTGTACTATAGAGAAATGATTGAATTGTGGAGAAGGGATTTGAAAACAACCTTTACAGGGTAACAATAATAATTATAGTTGACTGCTATCAAGATACAGGTCACAGGCTCGAAATGAAATATAAATATAGAAACGTAGGAAGTAGACTAAAAAAAATGATTGTGTCAGTTATATAACTAAACAATTGCTTATATGCGTGTACATTGATAGGCCCTATTGTTCTGATGGTCTCGTCATAAACTTGCACGTTATCGATCTGCATACCTCCGTCAGAAAATGAGACAGTAAAAAAATACTGATATAAATTATGATCACAACTGAGAAGTTTATGGGCCATATGTAGACCCCGTCTTTGCCTTTTTGAGATGAGATAAAATAGAAGTTTCAAGTCAACTGGGGCCGTAAGGGTTATTTCTAAATTGTGGATGAAACAAGGGTACCGGTATTTCTAAATTGTGGATGAAACAATGTCTTAATTTTCATAGACTTACGTAGGGCCTATATCAAGTGTGTGGTCTTAATATTATAAACAAAAACAGTTTCTATTTTCCATCATTGTCAAGATACTTACATTGTCTCGAGTGTCGTCATCTGAATTATCATTCTCGTCGGCAGGGTTTCGCTTTTTGGCTACCGCACTCGTCGTTAGAAAATTACAAATCTGTAGATTATTAGAAGTATACAAGTTTAGACATATTTTAAAAACCAAACCTTTCATTGCCTTAGTTGACAGAAAGATAGTAGCCTACACATAGACGTAAAAGCATCTATTTAAAAATCCTCGATCATTTGTTTCGGAAGTACTTATCAGGCACTCCTTAAATATATTTTTCTGCTTTAAAAAAAAGAGAAAAGCACGTACATGAGGCTGTGTTCTCCCAGAGGCAGCGAAGGAAGGGTGTAGTATCTCGTAAGACATCAGGGACTTGGTGATTTCACTGCACGCATCTTTCAACTGTGGAGTTTCAATTAAAGAGTTCTATACGTGTTGGTCTTTATATTATTAATATATTATATATTGATATCCTAATTGACGATCTATTAAATTTTTAGTAAATATTTCTTATAAATTATCATAGGCATATAATCCATTTAATGATGATAATATTAAATAACTATATATAATAATAAAGATATTACACTATAAATAAACAGAATGCAGACATGATGTATGCCTGTATCGAGGAATATTTATTTTTAATCATTAATTGTTAACATCTATATTAAGTTGTGTGACTTGGATTGTTGTGGCATTTAAGCTTAGCAAAGTTCTCATGCATCGTTTTATAGTATTTGAGCATTATTTACAAAGATTTTTCGTGTGTGTTTAGATCACGATTATGCGGCCTCGTACAAAAACAAATATCGATAAGGGAAGAGGTTTTACTCCGTAACTATTGCAGGCGGTGGTTCTCTCAACCCTTCTATATGGCTCTGAGACATGGACACTATATAGAAAACAGCTAAGACTCCTTGAGCGCTTTCACCAAAGGTGCTTGCGCTCCATCATGGACATACGATGGCAAGACCGCACCACAAACAGCGATGTCCTTGCGAACGCCGGTATAGACAGTATAGAGGGACTTCTTATGATACGACAGCTACGCTGGGCAGGGCACGTATCCCGTATGGGAGACGAACGTATGCCAAAGGCAGTCTTTTTTTGGTGAGCTAAAAGGTGGTCGACGTAACAGAGGCGCCCCACGGAAACGCTTCAAAGACCAACTTAGGCGTCAACTTTCCTTGGCTGACATAGAGGAGAGCACCTGGCTGCATGCGGCGTCGGAACGAGACAGCTGGAGGTCACAAAGGCCGCGGGATACAAATTTGAGACCAAAAGAAAATCTGCCACCGAGGACAAACGCAGACGACGAAAAGAAAATCTAAACCGACCACCTGCGGACAATGGTTTTGCTTGCCCTGGATGTGGCAAAATATGTAGGTCACAGCTGGGACTGCACAGCCACGGGAAACACTGTATTCCTCACTAATCTTCGGACTCGAAGACAAGCCTATTATTATTATTATTGCAATAGCTATATGGGATTTGATAAGTTACAATTAACCATTGTTATTTTTAAACTTAATCAAAATAATGTGTGTTATTAATAAACTAACATTGTCATTTCTTGCAATATATCACACAAAAATGGTTAATTATGCACACAAATTCTGGAGGAAGCCGAGAGTACCGGAAAGAGCTGGGAAGCCATCAAAAAACTTTCAAGAGACCGTGGAGAGGCGTGTTTTTTGTCGAGGCCCTATGTTCCACAATGAACACATAGGAACGATGATGATGATGCACACAAATTAAATAAAACGAAAACATATTGTTCAAAGGTTTAACACTTCAATCTACATATGTATTCATTATAAGTGTGTCAATGGACAATTAGCCTACCTGAACTACAGGGAACCTAACTCGACCACCTCTGTCATTGATGAATGTTGTGACACTCAAAGCATTGTCCAATGCGCGGTCTCTGAGTCCAGTCAATAACTTCTTGAAGCCCAACAGGTTGACATCTGCACGACCAAAGTAGGAGGCCTAGTGAGATCCAGAAACAAAACATGTAGGTTACAACGTGGACTGAAATGTCCAGTTCAATCGTCTAATATATGTCGTACGTACCCTTAAAACGTACTTGTCGATTCTCTGATGATTTAAATGAACTAGGCATTAAAGCTACATTAACTAAACACAAATCACAAGGCATATCTTCTCTTCTGCTTTCATTCACTTCTAATGGACAGATTCATTGCAAAGAAAGTAGAGAGTGTAGCAAGTTTTTGTCAAAACTAAAAACAACTTACAGAAACGTTTTACTAGTTCGAACATACATACAATGATTATTTGAAACAGACAAAGGCCTAATCTCAAAAAATAAATATAGGCTAAAGATTATTTTTTTTAATAAGTTTTGTTAATTAAGTTTTTCACTGTGTTTTTTAGCGGTCTCCTAATAGGGATAAAATTGTCATTGGCTCTGTGTTGTCTTCTATCTCGATTAGATAAAAAAAAATAACACTAAAAGCGCTATTGAAAATCGAATTTCTCCATCAAATACCGTATCTACTTTTATCTTCTGATAGCGAATCCTTTTATTTTTAAAATAAAATGTACAAACAAGATTTAAAGTTCTTAGATAGTTGTCTTAATTAATTAATGTCTGAAATTGAAAATATACTAAAAAGTCCTGGAAATCACCGGAAATTATTAAAATCTTTTGAAAACTCAAAATAAATCTCCTAAAAATATATATACAAAAATCGTCATTTTGGGGTTTCATTCAATATGATAAATGCCAATCCTATGCTCAAGAAGCGTTATGCAATACCCGTAATTGTGGAATATGATGAAAGAAGCTCCTCACGCCTCAAACTAATGATAAATTATTTGAGGCCAACAATACTCAAAGATAGATTGAAACATTTGGTAATTCTTACTATTAAGCGTGATCTATGTAGGAAACAGAATTTATTATGATATACTGTATGTCTTTGCTACTCGCAAGGCTCGTAAAGTAATTCTGTACGTAGTAAAGAATGAATAAAATGCAAAGACGAATTTATTTTCTAATACAAACTCTTAATTTTCACTTATTATCCATATCCCTACCCAAACTTGGCCCCGCGAAATTCATTTCGCATAGGGCCCCACAATGGTTAAGTCCGGCCCTACTATTTAGTGACGGGTGAATACTACTTGTTCTCCGCTCCCCCTCTTTTTTTTCACCGCTAAAGTAACGTGGGGTAACTCTAGTCCGACTTGCAGGTGTCAGGAATGGTTGAGCCTTGAAGAGTTATATATATATAGCTAATGCATCATTGTTATCATAGCAATAGTTGGTCTGCACTCATTTCTCTTATATCAACTCTGAGAGTCCGGAAACCAGGCCTTCAAATATATAAATGTGCCTTTTGTGTGGGTGTCTTTGTTTTTGTACACAGAATTGTGTAGGAGAGAGAGGAGAGAAATAAGGAATAAACATAAAGGAATAGAAAAGAGTTGGGGGGGGGGACAGAGAGAGACAGGGAGAGAAGATGATATTGGTATTACATAAGCTCTCAGCGCCAACTCCTGATTGTGAAATGAAAGAATCTGTTGCTCCAGTTTACTGTTTATCTTTTCATGGAAATTCTGAGAGACATGTCGCACAAAGCCTGGGGACACAAAGCAAATCTCTCACTAAAAGCAAAGAGGGGTTCGTTCTTTTCTGTACTACTATAGCTAAGGATTAGTCTTAATAATAATAATAATAATAATAATAATCTTTATTGTCCGTGAGGAAATTTGTCTTACAATTTGTGCATTACACCAAACAATACATCAAACCTAAAGAAAAAACATTCATATCTGACTCTTTCGAAATTTACATGTGAAAAAAAAGTTTATGTTTATAGGATCAAATTATTTCTATTCAACGATGCCGCTGCCAGGGGAACAAAAGAGAGCTTGTGTCTGTTAGTCTTCGCTATTGGTGTCTTGTATCTCTTTTGTGATGGTAAAATTTCAAAATCCTGACCCAAAGGGTGATTTTTTATTTCTAGAATCTTTTTAGCTTTTTTGTGAATGTTTGTCTCAATTATTTATTATTATATTATTATAACTATAATATTATTATATTATTATTTAGCTATTCTTTCCCTTTCATAGCTTAATACGCTTTCTTATGCAGACAACAATGTTAAAAAGTTTATAATTTAAAAGTTTTAAAATTTATAGTCTCCTATATTACTGTCTCCGAGTCTTCAATTACATTAAGATAAAGAAAAATGTAAGGATCTTTATATTGTTATTGTTACTGTATCTCTTAGCAATTCGTCTATCTTCTTAAAATATATTAGGCCTACCCTGTAGTGTTTCCTGTATCATTTAAAAAAAAAAAAACTTAATATTCAGCAAAAAATATTTTTAATCGTAAAAATTTAGTAATGAAAATGTAAATTGTAATTTCCCTTTACTAAAATATAAATAAAAAATAAACTAGTATATTTGCTCCACCCCACTTTGCTACACATTGGCCCTGCGCCCGCATGGATGCATTCTTTCCATAGACATTTATTTATGTCTATGATTCTTTCAAAGTTCTTCTCAATCAAAGTTTAAAAATTGACTGATGGCTTTTGTGTGTTATAGTCAGTTTTGAAAGAAATCCGTCAATCTATGGAGGAAAGGTAAAAAAAAAAAGATAATATATGTGTATGTGATGACAAGTAAAACATAAATAAATCTTTTGTTTCATTGGTTTATCTCATCCTCCTATTTACTTCACAGTAAAGAAAAAAATAAGCATTCCGAAGAATTGAATTTTTAGAGGAGATATTTTTAAAAACCTTTTCTTCCACTACTTACTAGGCGAGAAATTCATTACAGATGTACAATATATCAGTTCACTAAGTAGACAGTTTCATTAATTCACTTGTTGACTTATGGATATATTCAAATTAGTCAGGTTACATTCAAATTGGGGACAATGAATTACCTATTGAGTCTTGACGCCTATGGATTAGACCTCTAATAGCAGATATCCTATTTAGGTTTTAAGTCCAGAAAGATGAAACAAATCATATGAAAAAGGAATTTGTTTCATAGCAATAAGTAAATTTCAGATTTCTTACCTAGGTCTTGTTGACTTGAGGTTCCAATCAACATGCACATCACAAGAATATAAAGTATCATCTTTGAGCTGAAGTGTCAGTCCAGAACTTGTAAAAACAACAGAGTATTCAAGAAAGATTAAATGCTCAATGATCTGATTTGACCCTGGTCTAGATTTCACTGTGCTGCTGTGTTTAATTTCGTTCTCGGGTATAACACAATTGTATCTATTCCGTTAGTGTGTTAGATAGGCCTACAATAATTTCGCGTTGTTTGAGGTTGACATTACCCAAACTGAGCCTCAGTGCGCTAGAGCACAACGTGATTTCTAGATTAGAAGATATTCGAGATAAACTAATCAGATTCACAAAAGTTGAAACTCATTAATTATACACGTTTTATTAACACCTGTCAACATTATCAAGCCTGTTGATAGCGCTGATAACATGTTGATGACTTCGGTTGAACTGACCATTTTCTTTATTCACTAGTACATAGCATTAAGCTACATAATTCAGTTTTGAATTAATAGCAATTCTCAGATATTTTTTTTAAAGTAAAGTATCTCTTTCATACTTTCTATAGGGCAGACCATGATTATCTGTTCTTATGGCTATCAGTTAACAAGGGTGTCATGTGGCCAGCACAACAACCAACCGTCTTTACTTTCCCTAATTTGGGTAGACTCGGAGACATCCAAAAAATCTCGAAGCTACAAATCTCAGCCTTCACCCAGATTCGAATCCGAGCCCCTAGGTTCGGAAGCCAAGTGCTATACCACATGACCAGTCGAGACCACGCCTCTGATATTATCATGTCTTAATTAGACAAAGATTATGGATTAACAACTAAGTTAAAGTCAAAATCACTCTACTAAATACGTAATAACAAATCAATTATCAGACCGCTGTTATGTATTATAACTTACATACCGTACTCTTATTGGTATAATTACGTTCTTGTTCTCGGGTGACACAGTGTGACACAAGTTGTTGAACATCAAGTGTCCAAGCATTCATCAACTAGAAATGTAATAAACAAAATGTTAACACGTAAATAACTTTCTATCTGCGTGTTGAGGACCTACGACCAGACTGATTCTGAAATAAAACACTTAAAGAAAATAGAACACTTAAAGAAAATAGAACACTTAAAGAAAATAGAACACTTTAGGAAAATAGAACACTTAAAGAAAATAGAACACTTAAAGATACTGTAGTTGGTAAGTTATAACTTTAAAAAAAATGAAAGGCTTTGCATCCTTTTTCTTCTAGCTCATTTGTACCATCTTCCCATCTCACTGGTAGTGTGGTCGACGCTCTGTTGTCGCAATAGTTTTAATGTCTCGATGTTAGTGCCATTATTACTTATCTATCAAAGATTTTAGCTCTTGAATAGGTTTACATAAAAACAAACAAAATATTTAAAAAAGTATAACAAGATTACAAACGAGGCGGCCCCCGTCGGAGTCGGATCCCTGTCAGATCCGCCTATTCGCAAGATGTTTCGGATGTTCCTTCTAAATTGAAAATAATTAACTTCTCGCTGGACGACGGAGGATGGCGAGCAGGGTATAAACCTGCCTTATCTTGATGTTTGCGCACTAGACTGTAGTTCGGATTTATCGTTGGTCCCTGGCTCAATTCCTGCATGCTCCCATCTATAAACTATCGCAATATTTCTGAAAGAACAGTAAAGTTAAACCATATTTTCAAAAGCCTTTAGTGTTCTTTTTTATCTAACCGTGACGGACAGACCAACCAACAGACAAAACGCACAAAAATATGCTTCTTTCATTCTAATGGGGGCACTAAACACTTTTTTTTAAATCTGATTTTTTAAAAAGTTTAAGAAATTAGTTTAGAATCATGTCATTGTCAGGTTTTACGCTAGTACACGAAAGTCGCTGCTAAAAGTTTTGGCGCCCTGGGTGTGACAGACGGACAGACGGACAGAAGTTCATTTAAAAAATGTGCGTGATATCTATATGATGTGAGCATTTCTTATAGTAACATTTCCTCCCTTACATTTACGTAATTGTTTTAGAATTGGTGTTTTGTTATTAAAAAATCGCTTACATAATTAATTTTATAAATTAAACGGTTTGCCTTTAGAAAACTAAAAGTAGCCGTTGCACCTAAACTTTTGAAGCCGCATTTAATGGTGAAAAAATATTTTTCGTATCTCTTCTAGTTTTGGCGCTCTGAGTGTGACAGACGGACAGACGGACATTTTGCACAAACCT
Organism: Biomphalaria straminea; assembly: GCA_021533235.1. Lineage (NCBI taxonomy): Eukaryota > Metazoa > Mollusca > Gastropoda > Planorbidae > Biomphalaria > Biomphalaria straminea. Next base: position 42,754,059 of record JADKLZ010000003.1, on the reverse strand, counting down.
AATAGCGGCTTTTCCCCTTACGGGGGCCGCTAATAAGTTTATCAATTAGTTTGGATCTGTCATGTAATGAAATGTGTAATAAGCCTCAGACGACAATGTATAAACGGGACTAATTCCGCCTATACCACTACTTCAGTCAAGTACTATTTCTTTCCCTTGTTTGAGATACCTAACAAAGTAATTTATTACCTATGGTTAATTAACTAATTGGTTAATTTTTTTTATTGATTCTTATGTTGTCAGGTAAAGGAAATAATTGTGCAAAATTTCAGCATGATCCGAGACTGGGTGTCGGAGAAAGAACGTGTACAAACTTTTGGACAGACAGACTCACACACAGACAGACAGAGCGAGTTGATAAAAGCTTTGTAAAAAAAAAAGCTTATATTGAGCTTAGGGAGACTTCTACTGGCAGCCTCTATATAGGGATTGCCTTGGGTGGTAGTGTAGGTTGCTGTCTAGGGCTGAACCGCTGAAGTGCCGCTCCAATCCCAATATCTGCCAACAGGACAAAAGGAACCTCGTTTGGGTGTTGAAGTTTATGTTCGTCATATAATAAAGTGTGTCGAGAGATTGTGTGTGATTGGGTTCGTCTTCCGCCTTTTCATTATTGATATTGTTTAGCAAAACTTTCATGCTTATAGTGCTATGGTTTAATTACTAGGCCTATTGTGAACCACTCGTTGAAGGGTAAAAAATGTCCATTTCAAAAGCAATTTTTGTTTAAAAGTTGCTTGAGTTTGAGTTTCAACTCGAACCTACATGATGGATACCTCATAGCCGATGTGTTTTCCCTGTGTTATACAATTACTTATACAAATATAAGGTTATATGGTTATCTTTACATTTAGTTTCAAATTTTTAGCCAACGCCTTAATTCTCTACAGAAGACTTATTTTTCTTATCTAGTACTGCTTCTATGGAAAAAAATAATTACGACTAATGTATAAAATAATTGGTCATATTTTTTTTTATTGATTCATGTGTTGTCATCGACAATTAATGATTCTGAAGAATGGGAATTGGGAGAAATAACGTGTACAAATTTGTACCAGACAGACAGAGTGAGTTGACATAAGTTTTGACTTCATCGCCCAGAAAAAGCACAATAAAAAATACTTCAAGAAAATAAAAAGCTTATATTACGTGTATCAATTAGTTCAGTCATGCAATTGATCTAGACTAACAATGATAAATAGTTTTACCAATTGTTTTTGTTTAGCGCAATTTCATGCTTTTAGCTTTCTCAATATACTATGATCCTATCACTTGTCTGAACCAGTTGGAAAGGAGTGGGGGTGAAAGAACGGGGTATCTGGGTGATCGCTTTTCAAATGTAGGCCTACTTATACAAAAAAAGTGGAGGACCTGAATTCGAACTTGTGGGCTAAAGCCTTCTTGGGCCAACACGGTAACCACTCTGCTGACTCCTGAAGTCAACACGGTAACCACTCTGCTGACTCCTGAAGCCAACACGGTAACCACTCTGCTGACTCCTGAAGCCAACACGGTAACCACTCTGCTGACTCCTGAAGCCAACACGGTAACCACTCTGCTGACTCCTGAAGTCAACACGGTAACCACTCTTCTGACTCCTGAAGCCAACACGGTAACCACTCTGCTGGTGAAGAGTCTATGAACATGGAAGATTCTAGAGTTATCTATTGTTTCTATTTCATGTTTGTGTTCACTAAGCCTCAAATGACAACCTATAAAGTGTACTAATTCAGCTTATACCACCACTCCAGTCAAGTACACTTTCTTTCCCTTGTTCGAGATATCAACATCCGGAAAGCAATAAGTGTAGAACGAATATGGGAATATTGAGATTTATCGCTGCCGAAAATATAAAAGTGAAATAATGAGAGCTGACAACCACAGTTTCAACTTTGATTTGACGACAATAGTTTGTTTTCCGCTTTTAAGTTGGTCTATTCCGAAACGATCATTTCAACATTTCGCGTTTTTTTTTTTGGGGGGGGATGAAGGAGCAATTATAAGAGGTCTACGATGAGGATGAGGACAGCTACCATTTCCTTAACGGAGATGTCTCAGAATCCACTCAATCTAAAATGGAAGTATTGATGAAATCAAACAGATTAAGTAGTGGGAGGTACTTTAGGGCCTAGACGGAAGCTCTCGCAAATTCACTGATCCTCTCTGAAGTCTTTTAACTTGCAACCATTCTAACAGTGAACATTTTCTAAACAAATTAAGGAAACAATATCATAAGCGATATCAAAAGTAAAAATTTTAGATTTCTATATCCACCTAGATGCAAAAACTTCATGTTCTTGTAAACTCGGTTGCAGAGGCAAGGGTTACGCGATGTGGATATTTCTGTTGTCGAGTTTCGGCGCGCTATTTACACAAACATTCTTAAAGACCAACACACTTAATCTGCATCCACCAAAACTACAAAGTAGCCATCTCTCAACTATCTCCACAGAAATGTTGTAGACGTCGCCTCCCTCACATCCCCTTATATTTTGATGAGACTTATCCTTTTAAACCCTTAAAGTGCTGAGCAGTTTTACAATTAGTGCATACAAAATGGAATTACAATTATGATGTTTAGAGGCTAAACTACCACACGCGTTTTAAGGGTAACGTCTTAAATTCATGGTTAGATTGTGCTTCGTTATGATTATCAACAAATCTCAAGGTTGTTGTAGACTATTTATTTCGCTTCTTCTCTTATGGCCACCTGTACGTGGGCTATTCCAGTTAGTCTCTATTACCTAATATGGTTACAAAAGTTGGACACTGAATGTTAAGGTTGAAAGAAAAAATTAAACATTAGAGAGTAAATGCTACAAAAAACTGTTGGGTACCTGAAGACAAATGAGTTTGTACTTTTACTTATCAACACTCTAGCTGACAATAATGAGAAGCTTCTCAACACTATAAAGTAACGAAATCTGAGCTGGTCATATTGTACAAAAATGATTCACTGTCATCCTTCAAGGTACAGGGAAGATAGGACGAAGAAAGAGTCGTCCAAAGAACAGCTTTTTGACACACAAAAAAAATGACCGGCCTCTCTCTTAATATTCTGCTAACAACAACTGCTGACTGGGAAAAGTGGAAGGATTTGGTAACGTGAACTGTTAGAGGACTTTTACGACGAAAGTCAAGGGACAGATGATGATAAAAGATTATATTTTGAAAAGGCTGAGATAACAGATTGATTAGAAACTCTCTGTGTCATCTAGGTGTCCTAATAGAGACAATGTAATCTTTAATCGAGCTTTAGGGACGTTCTTAGATTTAAAAAAAATAGTTTGGTTGTTGTTTTGTTGGCCAGGTAAATTCATTCATTTTTATCGACAAGAAATATGAGCAGGGTTATTTGAAAATAACAACTTTATATGAGTTGACAGGAGACTAATATTGTCATAGCAGATAAAAGTTTTAAAAAACGCGAACTAAAACTATATGGCCATACCACATGGTCCTCATGGCTCTCAAATACCTTCCTTCAAAGAACAGTACCAGGGAAAAGAAGAAGAGACAGAGAAAGCGATGGGAAGACAACGCCAAGGAGTGGACGGGCCTATCACTGAAAGAGCTTCTACTCACAGCGAATGACAGAGAAGACTGGAGAAAGACGGTCAACAGATCATGTGTGATGCTCCAACGATTCAACTGAGGTATAGGTGCAGGTGAAATTATTATATAATATGCAATCCTTAAAGCAAGTAGATCTAGTGCGTTCATTTTCCAATCCATTAATGCTTTATGTCAATAGAACTAACCATTAGTTCTTTATGTCAATAGGACAAATCTTTAGTTCTTTATGCCAATAGGACAAACGATTTGTTTTTTATGACAATGCTACAAATCATTATTCAAACCATTATACAAATGACCATTATACAAACCATTAGTTCTTTATGCCAATATGGCAAATCATTAGTTTTTATGTCAATAGGACAATCCATTAGTTCTTTATGTCAACAGGACAAATCGATGACGTAAAATAAAAAAAAAATTGACAATGTTAAATATTATACAATTATTAAACAATAATATACAAAACACCATTTTTTTTTACAAATTTATTTATCTACCTTTGTGATTGCATGTTCTTTTCAATAAAAGAAAATACTATTGCACATTTTCAAAGTATTTTTTAAAGTAGTTTACATTCAAGTATTTAGTTCTCTTCATTCAGTAAAATAAATCATATTTCATTTTTTTTACCTATCTTCTGGACTATATCTATATTGTTTTGTCCCGCTGTTTTCATACTATCTCCATTTGAAAACACACAAAAACTATTCACAATTTCTACAAGATGGCATGTTTCTGTACATTGTCTCCAAATATTTATTTCAAGTGCTGATCAAAAATATATTCTCCCAGCTTGTAATTGTTTCCGTTGTTCTTCTCGAAACTTCGGAGTCTGGTGATGTGATGGGCAAGCTTGTTAATGGAGTCGACTTGCTCTTCCAAGAACTCATGCTCCAGAATGTGGGTCAGCTGATCAGAGAGAACGATTATAATATTATTATAATATGTGTCAAATAGAGCATCATTACATTTGATTATAATATGCATCAAATAGAACATCGTTACATATGATCAGAATATATACTAGAATATAACAAAATATTGCTGCTTTAACATTGGGGGGGGGGGGGGAACCACGGGTGACAGGCTTGCTTTATATTCAATTACACCAACACAGACATACATAGTTTAACTCATTAGAGTATGTTAGTCCGGTTAATGGCGGATTAGATATTGCCAAGATAGTGCCATTGTTATAATATTACATAATTGGTTATAAAACGGATGTTCGTCGAAGTTAACAAATTCTTATCAAGAAGTTTTTTTAGTCACATTAACTAGGAACTTTCACAAAGTAATCTTTTATATAAAAACAATTATTGGTCTATTTTGTTTTTTGTTAAACATGGCAACATTAATGACCAGTTCTTAGTTATATTATTATTGCCTTAAGCAATGTTCACACTGCACAGTCATTCTCCCTAAAGCTCTGTTCACACTGCGCAGATTGATTGAATTACTTACATGAGCGTCATTTTCGGCGTCTGCTTTCTTGTGGATGTCCAGCAGTTGAACATTCACGTACCTTTCAATCAACAAAGCGTCTTCAAAGGCCATCAAACCTTCTTTCCAATCTTCCCGTGGGCCCTAGCAAAATAAAGATCGTTTTTATTTCATTTTACTCTAGATCACATTATTTATTTTCAAAGGGTTTTTTAAAGTTATTTTAAAAATTGTGCCTAAATGTTGACTTACGCAGTTATCATTAATTGTTTTTGTAGCAACGAATCCACAAATCTGTAAAGAAAAAATGTAGCGTATAACATTTAACATTCACAGATGTGTATGTAATCTTATTCTACAAAGAAAAGAACAACAAAAAGGAAATATATTTCTGAGTTTTAGTGTAGCCATTATCTACATTTATCTAGTTACATTTACATTTATAAGTATAAGTCAAAGGGCAAATACAATTTCTGTTGTATATCTTGTTCAAGTAATCTCTTAAAGTTTCTCAGATATAACAAAAATATGCCTTTTGCTTTAAAACTATGCCGGCGCAGTGGCCGAGTGGTAAAACTAGAGGGTCCAAGTTTCAAATCCTGATGAAGAATGAGATTTTTTTATTCCGTGATCTTTAAGGCACCTCTGAGTCCACCCTGCTCTAATGAGCACCTGAAAAGTAAAGGCGGTTGGTAATTGAGCTGGCCACAAGACACCCTCGTTAACCGTGCGCTACCGAAACTGATCGCAAGGACTGAAACGGAAGCTTTAGAAACTATGGCATTTGCTATTTGCTGCTGTCAGAAAGTCTGGGAAGAAAGAGTGGGTGTGGTAGTGTTGGTGAACAATATAATGGTAGATGTTCATAAAGTAGTCAACATAAACACTTACACACATTCTCCTGTCCTCAAAGTCATTCAGGCCGCTGGTGTCTGATCTGCCAAAGGATTTCACTGTCTCACAAACTGCCTTTAACTAAAGAAAAAAGAGTTTTAAAACAATAACTATTTAGTTTTCTATTTGTGTTCAGAAAAAAATTAGTCCTACTAGTGAAGTTATATCCCTTTTTTGTTTAAGAATCTTAATTAGCGAAATGGTCAAAATAAATATAAAAAAACACTTTCAGATGTAATCTCAAGCTCGGGTAGATTTCAAGATTGCACGTTATTACAGGCCTGTAGAATGTCAAGAAATTGTTTGTTTCACCCAGCTCCTATAATGAGTGCGTTATCCTTTAAAAATGTACAACAGTTCGTCGTTCTCGTTGGCTAAGGAATCTATTTGTTTTTTTAAGCTTGTCTCGAGATATAACTAACAATTGCCTGACTTTAAATTTAAAGTCCATTGATAAAACCACCAAACAAATAAGCCTAAATTTATTTTAAAAAGCACATTACTAGGTGTTGGATGTGATTGACATATTTTATTCTTGAGTATTCCGTGACTTTGTAATGTATTGTTATATCCGTATGGTCTTCATTAGTTGTCTATTTTGTAAACATATGACTTCAACTCACGTCAATTTTGTCATACTGGGCGTGGCCACCTCTCTTGTTGATGTAATCAATCAAAGATTGGGCGTGGTCACGCTCTTCTATGGAAGCATCGGAGAAAAACTTTTTGATTCCAGGAAGACTTACATCAGCTCTTTGAAAGTAAGAAGCCTGCAGACACAATGAACACAATTAGTCAAGTCATAGAAGACATGCTGATATATAACCTTTCGGTAGACACACTTTTAAAACATATTTGTGTACAAAACGGTTAAGTTGAATAATTACATAAGCTTGGTAAATGTAGCTGGCAGTCAACTCTTTCTGCACTTGTTGGACAAGCAAATCATCGACAGTCATCTGGTAGTTTTGAGTCACCAGAGGAACCGACTCTAGAGATAAAAATAAAAAAAAAAATTATTACTATTAAAGCAAAAGGTTTTAATAATCACCCCCCTCATAATAACACAAACATGCACAGACACATATATATATATATATATATATATATTATAGCTTTTATATAGCGCTACTTTCACATACACAAGGTGGCCAATGCATATCTGGAGTAATACTAAATAGAGAAAAAAAAAAGAGACGCAGATAACGTTGATCACAAGTTGAGTTATTACTCTTGAAATAATCGTCTCTATTGTTTTAAATGCTAAAGTCTGCAAGTTCTGTGTCACAATAAGAACCAGCGTTATAGCCATTTCTTTTAGCATTCACCCTCCTACGTCTCATGTATTCAATTATTACAAAGAATTCAAAACTTTGATCTTCATCATCTAATTTATTTCTAATTCTACAAAACATTGTCGGATTTCTTTAAAAGCCGAAAGGTTGTATAGTTAGTGTCTATATTAATGTTCCGATATTGGTATAGTGGAATTCAAAACATCCCTGTTACTCAAAATCTGAGACTTTTTTTTCTTTAAAAAAAAAAACAGAAAAAAGTAGATTAATCTGAGAAATGTGATTCTTTAGGTTTACAGCCTTTGATTTACTGACATGTTTCAACGAATACATTGCAAGTTTAAATTTTAAAGCTAAGTTTGTCTTGCATTTATGTCGTCCTTTTTGTCCTATTTTGTGTATACCAGTGTCTGGTAATCCTGCTCTTAGCATTACACATCCATGTATCTTAAGAACATACCTTTAGTAACAGCAGCTTGAACATATCTTAACTATAGCGATAAGAACATACATTTGTCAGCAGCATTTATAATTTTACTAGCAGCCAATAGAACATACCTTTGTCGGCAGCATTTATAATTTTACTAGCAGCCAATAGAACATACCTTTGCTGGCAACATAGCTGACACATAAACACAACGCTAAGAAAACGACAGAGTTCATTTTGTTCGGTGAAGAATCTCTTGTCTCGCAACCAACAAAATGAAGGCAGTACCTAAGTCACTGGTTTCTAATATTGTAATGGCAACGGATGGGACTTGATTGGATGATAACAGCATGAACTATTTTTGATAACACGATTTCACTTTTATCTTCAATATCGAGGCTCTGACGAGGGAATATATCGCCTACTAATGTAATTAGTTTGACGTGTTAATTGTCAGCTCCCTAAAAAGATTACCTAAGCGTAAACAGATTAGGTCTTTATAGAAAGGTAACTTTAAATATAGATCTAATTAACATAGCAACACGGACTATTTTAGACAAATGTTGAATATTTTCTATGGAGAATTGGTGCATAAAATGCATCAATGAATGCTTAAGAACATTTGATTATAATACACATATTAACTACTTTATCATTAACTCTTTAAACATTACTTGTTACTTTTGTTTGGCTTTGTTATTATTTGTTACAAGTAATTAAACGTTTTTTCATTATCATTGATTCGATCGTTGTTAACCTTCCTTAACCTTAAGCTGTTCTTAGTACTGGAATTTTTTTGGTTCTCATTATTTTGGCGGCAAAGTTTAATGCTGTTTAGAGAAAGAAATAAGAGGTAGAAAAGGGGACACTAATCTCTTCGCTATTTTCATGGCTCTTGTCTTTTCTTGCATGTCTGCGTCATAATGTTGAGGAATATAAAGTCAAGTGACAAGTGCCATTGTAAGAAGTGGATCGTTTATTGGAGATTTTTATACACAGAGGCAAATGCAGTTAGCAAGCTTTTTTTTTTTGGCGTATCCGGTGTATAGTTTATGGACGTATTGAGAAGAGATTTAATAAATGATATAATTTTTTCCCCCGCTATTTAGTAGCGTAGAATCCAATGTCTAAAACTATTTCGCCTTTACTACGAAGTAGGCCTAGCTTTCATTAAGTT
>JADKLZ010000003.1:42722789-42735954 GCA_021533235.1 Biomphalaria straminea | reverse complement strand
ACTAACTACTATTACTAGATAGCAGAGTATAGACTTCATATAGATCTAATCAAATTTAGGTCTAGACTCTACGTAGGCCTACTCTAGTTTATAGATCTACAAATTTTCTACATCATTAAAGATCTGAGAAAAGAAGATCTAGTTCTTGATCAAAAGCAGTAGATTTAGAACTAGAATAAGCCTGAAGCAGTAATATAAGTCATAAATTGCGTAACTTGACTAAAACGAAACATGTGAACTGAGGCGCGCGGTACTGCGTGGGCTGAAACGCTGTTCGCTTGACTAGATCAAGAAAAGCCGACAAACGGTAGATCTAACATGTAAAGCCATAAATTGCGTGATTTGACCTAATTTCCCTACCCTAACATCCACTTTTTATAAATTGGTGTGTTTTAGTCGCCTTTGTTTTCAGAAACTTGCATTCCTGTAAAAAGGAATAGGGAAACACGCTTAGCCATAAAGTGAATAATGTGACCTAGATTCCCCCAGACTACGTCATCGACCTTGGTTGTCTGGGAGAATCCGATCTCGAATGGCTTCGAGATTGTGAAATTTCATAGTCCCTAAAACGCACACTAAATTGCTTATATCTAAATAATTACAAAGAATATATGTCTAATATTTCGTATGTATGTTTTTTTAAGCATTATGAAACTAAAAAAAAGTATTACACCGGTTTCCGCGTCTGACCCCAAAACCTCTTCAGTTGGTCTTTAAGACTGACTTCACACACTTGGGCTCGATGTGTCAGACTCGATCATAGATCAAGATCAAGACGCCAGCCGTCTCAACGGTACTTGACAGTACTCCGCACTGAACTGTCGTAATGCTCCGTACAGAACCACACCGCTGAACTGTGCTGTAGTCGACCGTGCTCTGAACATTCTGTCGTGAACCCCTTTTTCTGGACCGTCTTGACTGCGACGCCTCCGCTCTTTATATAGGGTCCCTGCTAGCTTTCTCGAACCGGACAGAACGCCGCTCGACGTTTCTGGGTGGTCAGGTAACTACAATTCTTGTGACGCTCCCGAGCTCTGTTCACGCAGCCAATGTTTCACGAATCTTCTTGTCGAGACGCGTCTTGGCTGACCGTAGTAGCTTGTCACGCTTGACCACTCGTCTGGTCTGGGGGGATTTGTGTTGGCTGACTGCACACACCACTACCCACATATGTGCCACCACCAGGTTTATAACAATATATATTCAGTGTTATAAGCCAGCCATGCACACTACCGTCCAAGCTAGTGCAGAAGGTGCACACTGTTGCAGAATAGATTGAGAAGGATGTTGACATTATGAAAAAGATAACTCCCAAGTCTAGAGCTTATGAAGAGGATGTGCTCATGGCAGAAGTTGTTCTACGTATTTGTGATGTCCCCATGTAAATAGACCATAGACGTAGATGAATATAGACTGGGAAAAGGAAATAACTTCATGAAACTTTCCGAATCCTGAGAAATTGAAAAATTGCATGACCTTCAGTCTTAGAGATTAAACAAAACTCATAGACATAAATAAAGTACACAAAATCGCAAGTCACAAATTTTCGTTTCATAAAACTCTTTTATCGGCCAGTCTATATTTATTTATGTCTATGAAATAGCCATTTATATCATTTAGTTGCCTCCATTAAGTTATTACAATATATATTTATTAGGGGTGTACCGGATAGTCGCTCCGGCTCCGGCCGAATATTCGGCACTTTTTACTATCCGGCACTATTCGGCTCCGGTCGAATATCACTACCGGATAGTAAAAATTACAGCGTAGTACCTGTATTTCTTTAAATATTGTTAGACGCCTCCGCGCGCTAAGACTTTTCCAGATACGCCATACGGAGGTAACACTTAAATATCGAAACAACACAGTCGAAAGACAAACAATATAAAGGTGTTGACGCTGATAAACGATGTCCAACAAGTTTAAACTAAATCTCCATGTTTTTAAAAATGTACAAATATTCACAAAGTGGACATGATTAAATAATGTCAGTTCTGAAATACATTTACTTTTTTTGGTTTCAAATAGCCTAAAAGAATTTGTTTTTTTAAAACAATAAACTATGACTATGCACCAAATCTTATTTAGTACAAAGACAAGGCGTGTTAATCTAAATAGAAATAAAGCTATACTTTGTAAATTCACATTACATACATAGCAGCGATGTCTGGCACATTTTAAAAGCTTGTTTTGACCTTTGAGTGTTCTAGTAAACATGTATTATTCATTAACTACGTCACGCTGATATGTAGTTTTTTCCTAGTCTTAAAACCTTTAGGCTTTAGAAAGAAAGGTAATTTCATTGCTTAATCCTATTGACTTAATATATAGGGCCTAAAAGAAAACCTTACAGTAAAATTTAACATCGCAGAAAATAAATTGATCTAAAGCACCATAATATGCTGGAATGTTAAGAAACACTTGACCTCTATAACTAGTGTACGGATAATTTAGCCTATCTATTTGCTTGACTGACCATGCCAATGTGTTATCTTTTTTTTTTGCCTGCACACTTAACACTATTGCGTATGCCCAAAGGAACAAAAACGCGTGAAGGTCAACACAATCATCTACACACACTACACTAGGACAACATGTGTAGGTTCACTATGTCTATCTGACCAGGTTGTTACAATCAATCGAACACAAAATCCATTTATGATTCTTTTTTGGTAGGTAGGGTGTGGATGAGTTTTCGTCTATATTTGGTTTCCTAATGCTCTTTGATCTATTTATCAGTAGATCTAAACATCAATAATGTAGGTGTAATGGATGTTCATGCTGTTAATAAAATGTCTTTTGCCGCAAACGGATTAATAAATATATGAACTACTACGCTTCAGATTCCAACTATTAACTAACAGCTATCAGTATTAAGTTCTTGAAGCCAGAACCAGAAACAGTCTTTGGACTTAAAAATACAAGTCTGATGACCGATTGTTGGTCGAAATTCTTGAACACATTCAACCACCATACAAGCCAGATGAGAGATTTACATTAGTAACTAGTAAAATATATACAGACATATTTTACAGTGACCCTCCAACACACAGCCTATATGGTTGGTGGCATACATACACACAGACACGCTCATGCTATTCATGATGATGCTACACAGATTAATTTATGTTTATAAATACTATTAATCTTTAATAAATCAATCAGTAGCAGAGTTTACAACAATACGGTATATAAAAGGAAAAAAAAAATAATACCAAGAAATATAGGTATGTTTTATAACGTAAAATGTTCAGCAATACAAGTTATTTACAAGATACTTAGGTATTCGGCTCCGGCTCCGGCCGAATATCAAATTTTATTATCGGGTCATATCCGGCTCCGCCCGGATATCAAAAAGTACTATCCGGTACACCCCTAATATATATAAACTATATAAACATTTACAAAATTAGATTCAATTACACTAAGTAACTTAGTAACAACTAATGTAAGATGGAGTGATTAAAGGCCATAGAAAATGTTTACCTTGTCTTTTAAGGCATTTCTCCTGAAAAAGGCTTTACAAGACTCACATGTTATAGCATTAAAGTTATAACCCAGAGCTTTATCTCCACAAACACCACACAGCTTTTCATCTTTTAACTTCATTTTCCTCCTTGGTAAGCAAACTGCATCATCACACTCTGAAGTAGTCGGTCTTTCAAACAGATCATTAATAGTTGTACTTGATGAGGCAAACATCTCATCATCAGATACCAGTCCAGATGAAGCCTATAATGACACATTTAAGAATAGCATAGTGTTTTAGGACAAAAAATAGTTTTATGTTGTTTTTTAACTTCCTAAAAAATAGCAATTTTAAGGTAAATTTTAGATTAAATTCTTAACAGACCTAACAGAGTAAGTTGGACTGATCCTATTACCATTTAGTCATCCTTCATTTAAAATGATGAACTCATGTGTTTACTACATTGCAGTGGAGTCTCAACATTCACCAGTAAACCATTCTAAAGAAATGAATATCAAACTGACAATCTTAAGTGCTTTTTTTTTTAATATAAAAATAATTATTCATTGAAAGAAACACATTTTCCCTCTATCAGCTGTGCATAGTGAAATTGTCAAATATCAATTTTTGAAGAAATTACAATTACATTTTAATTATGCATTAGTCACTACATTGTAATGCTATGGTGTCATGATACATTTACTCATAATCAACTATGAAATACTGTGAGTATATATAAACATTGAAAATATTTTGTTGGATATGCACTTATGATATCTAGCCTTCACATTATGACACAAAATAAGATAGGCTCGTTTACATTCATATCTCATTGACAGTATTTGCAATCTGCAATGTAATCCTAAACTAAAGTGAGTTTTCTTGAAATAAGATCTTTTTTTTTTTAAACATATGAAAGTATGAGGAATAAATAATATGTGCAATACACTGAACTTAAGATATTATTTTTTTGTTTATTTGTAGGTCTTAGTCTGTGCTGGTTGTTCACTATTTATTCAGTAAACAAAGTAATTAAATAGACCATCTATGCATATACTAAAAATTTTCTGTTGATTTTTAATAAACTTTTTAACATATAATTATAGTATTGCTGAGAAAGATATGTCGCGTTTGCAAATGCGACATGAAGCTATTTAAAATCGACACTAGCAGCTGGAAAAAAAGTAGCACTGGATAGATTCACACGGAAAGAGAGCATAAGAGAAGGGTCTCGGATTGCAGATGCCATACGCAACAGAAGCAGAAAGATGGCTGAAAATGCAGCTGCTCCTGGTGATTTTATATGCCCAACCTGCAATCGCAGCTGTGTATCAAGGATTGGCCTCTTTAGCCACACAAGAAGTTGCAAAGGGAAAAGATTGTCTCACAAGACGTAAAATGCCACAGAGAGAAAACCAGCATGAAATTTCCTTTTGGATAGAATGATGACATAATTAAAGTTATCCTGTTATCTGTTACAAAACATAAAAGTAGATCTCAGAGTAGTCCTATACATTTAACTATAGTAGCAATCTGAATATTTCGTTGTTTAATAGAAACAGTTTCTACTTCTTTAAAAGTGTAGATCCATATAGTCTCTTGAAAATGGAAGTGGAATAAAATCTTTGCTCTGATTTTTGGATGCAGTGAACCATGGATAAATTAACTTAATTTCTGACATGATCAATTTTTGTGTGTTTTTTTTTTCCCTGCATTTTGTTTTAACATCAGACATTTTTATAATGCTAGAGCCACAGCAATTGTATGATAATAGAAGTTTTCTTCTAATCTGAAGAATGAAGATGAGTACAGTGTTTCATGTGACTATGCAGAAGCAATTGTGATCTACATATTTGTGTTCCATTTTTTCATAATGTCCCATAGATAAAACAGTTGCCTGGCAGTTAACTTTTCATTTGCGCAGGTCTCCTGTGAGTTCTCTTGCTTGCTCTGTCTTTTTGAAAAAGTTGCTGCAAGATGCTCTCTATATAGAAGAGTAAATCATGAGTTGCCTAGAGTAGTAATTACAAATTTAAGTAAGGAAAAAAAAAGATAAGACAGGTTTCAGTAACAATTTATCAGTTTTTGTCTTATCTGGAATTATATATGAGGCCTACTTACTTACTATATATCTGTTGTGGTTCTAGACTAATCTAGACCAAAGAAATATTTTTACTGTGATGATCATCATAGATATAATGAAGTGATGTAGAGTTTCTATTTTAACATCAAAATATTCAGATAGCTACTGTAATCAAATGTATAAATTTTGATAGTTTTTAGAAAAAAATCTATCTAATAAAGATGACAAGCATTCAAACTCTGCTATCTCTCAGAAAATCTCTAAGATACAATTTATTTGTCCTCAAAATTCCATACTGCATCAGTGAATGGCTATTCAAAAAAAAAAATCTTTAGTTATCCTCTGTCAGTAATGGATTTTTTTGTCTTTATAAACATTTACACATTTAAGCCTAATCAACATAAAGATGATGGGGGGGGGGGGGGGGCGGGGGTTGAATGGTTAAGCGCTTGGCTTCTTAACCTGAGGTTCTGGGTTGGAATCCTGGTGAAGACTGGGATTTTGAATTTCTGGATTTTTTTAGGGCGCCCCTGAGTCCACCCAACTCTAATGGGTACCTGACTTTAGTTGGGGAAAGTAAAGGCGGTTGGTCGTTGTGCTGGCCTCATAACGCCCTACTCGTTAACTGTTGGCCAAAGAAACAGATGATCTTAACATCATCTGCCCCATAGATCGCAAGGTCTGAAGGGAACACTTTATACTTTTGACATAAAGATGATGGATTATTCGATCATAAAAAATTGAGTGTCCTACAATTTATTATGTGTATATATATATATATACACACACACACACACACACACACACACATATATATATATTTGCTGTGAACTGGCTAATTAACTAAAAATCAATGATGTTTAAATATAATACATTTTTCTGTGTGTAACATCCTGGTCAAAATTGATATTTTAGAAGCTTACAATTTTATTATCTAAAAACTATTATTAAATTATATTTTACAAATATAGGCCTATAAACATGGTGCATTGCTCATAAACACAAATATATAAATATTAACTTAATTGTTGTTTCACTAGATACAATATTAGATCTAGTAGTTTCTGATATATGCTTTTCACTTGGTTATATAATAATCAAACATGCACCTCATAATATAATATCAAAGAGACTAGCCAAGCAAGGAAACTTGTTCTAGCAGACTTTAAAAAATATCTAAAATAATTGTATTCCTATCCTATTCAAGCATTTTGTAGTATAGACTGTAATTGTATTTTATAATTAGATTTGCATCTAAACAATACTTCAATCTAATTTTATGAACGAGTATGCCTAGGGTAACTATTACAAAATACATTTAACAAATGAAATAACAAGATTACAAACTAAGGAGGCACGCATTGGATCTGCCCATGGGTCCGAAATGCACAAGCTATGAAGTAAAATCTACCAATAACCACCACAATCCTAACTCCATGCATTTAAAATGCTTATATATATGAAGCATGATGGCATCTGAAAGACAACTTGAAACGGTTGATTAACTTCCTAAATTCTATATATATCCTGTTTCTTTTAGTTTTATAGTTTAGAGGAAAAGCAATTTAAAATAGTATTTTGGCTTGTATCTTATCTTATATATATTACAGATGTTACTTCAAAAAAAAAAATTATTATTTCATGTGTCAATCTAGACATGCATATTAATCAATGAGTTAAACTCTTCTAAGTTGTTGGTTTTCCTAGTTGATTCAAGCAACTCATTCCATTCTCTAATTTAAGTAGGGAAGAAGGAGCACTTGTACAAATCTGTTCAAGCATTTGGAATTAGAAATGTGCCACTATCTTTGTGTACTCAGAGTATTTCATTAGGTTTTGTTTTTCTATTTGTTAATTATGGTTCAATGTTTTATGTATTTAGCTACTTTACTTTTTAGTCTTCTGTCCTGAAGTGTCTCAAAGTGTAGTGATGTTACTCATGGTGTTAATCTAATCAAATTTGAATATTCATTTGTTACAAATCTCACTGCTTTACTTAGTATTTGTTCTAATTTTTTTAAATGTTTTATTTTTTTGAGTTGAGGGATCCCAAACAGAGGATGCATATTCTAAAGTTAAATTGCATTTTAGTTTTATGTTCTTGTTTGATTTGTAAAAATGTATTTTCCCACCCTTCAAAAACAGAAGCCAAATTTAATTTTAAGATGACACATTATATCGAACCTGAAGACAAGCCTTATTAAATTATTTATTATTTGGAAAAATTATAAAGGTCAGACCGGAATTTTCCCTATGAGGCTAATTACCTATCCAAAGTAAAGTTCCCTTTTCAAACCTTCCGATCATGGTCATGTTTCATAGGCAAAAGGTCAACAAGCAGGATGTTATGTGGCTAGCACAATGACCAACCGCCTTAACTTTTCCCAATTAAAATTGCTGGACTCGGGGTACCTTAAAAATCCCAAAATTAAAAATCCCAGTCTTCCCCGAGATTCAAACCCAGAACCCCATGTTTGGCAGCCAAATGATCTACTAATGACTAAGAATACAATTGTAAATGTCACAATGTGAGACATAGAAAAGAAGAATTCTAGATCTGATTTAAATAATAATTTAAGGCTCTTTCTTTAAAAATTCCTTTTTTTTTCTTTTCTAGAATAGGTGATGCAGGAGTCTAGAATCTAGATGATGCAGGAGTCTAGAAAAAGTAGAATAGTCTATCTGAAGAGCAAAGTTTCTAAAATGTGTTCTTTAATGGAAAACTTCGTACATTAGGAGCATTCAGCAGAACACTTTATTTTTTTAGGTTTGATAATTTCCTATCAGTTTAAATAAAATGGTACTAATGATTAAACTATATTTTCTAAATTTAGCTTTATTATTTATGTTCAAGATCTATAGGCCTATAATTATAATAAGTGACACTATAAGACTAAGTGTCTATAAATCTATAATAATATGTAAATACAAAAACATATGAAAAAAAAAAGCTAATTAAAAATAAGATCAACTTTGATGATACTAATGATAGTAGATCTAATAGTGTGTACTTAAACTTGAAGGGAAACTCTCATAGTTTTTCAAATTTTAGTTATTGATATATTTGAATTCTGCGTAAAAAGTTGTAATAGTAAACATTTTACCATTTTTTATTTAAATGCTTAGAAACATTTATATTTAATAAATTAGACAGTAAATTTTTGACATCTCCTAAAAAACGGAGTTCTTTGAGATTCTGTTTTTATCTAAGGCATACGTCACTCCCCCCAACAATACTGAAAGAGAAACTAGATTTAACTAATCGTATCGCTTCTTTCTTACAGTAGTTGTCAGGCTCTTAGGCATAGTCCAGAGCTATGCTATAGTTTTTTATATATATAGAGAGATGCAAAAGCATTAGGATAACCAACTCGAGAAAAAAATAACATTTTCATCTAAACCTCTCCCTATCCCAAGAAGCAAATATATCGTGTGTCTGACTGATTCGAACAAACTGGTCAGTGTAAGGCTTGTCTAGACTACGTGTAGTCGGTCATGACAAGAGTGTGTGTTGAGTGGTCAGGCGAGAAAATATACACTGCCGTGGTTAGTCAAGCATGTACATCTACTTTCAACACACATTTTTTTCTTAGCTTACAATATTTAGATCTAACTGCATAGACGAAGATATATTTTTACGAGAATGTAAACTTTACTGTTATGTTTTCCGTTATTCAGCAGGCACTCCGAGTAGTATAGGATTTGTGTGTATCAGTTAGTGACGTCACATAGAAATTACGTGAAAATCTGACTGTTTTGGATATGCGCAGAAAAATTACGTCAGAAAAACATCAATTACTAAAAGAAGTTATTCTTGCAAATTAAAAAAAAAGAATAATATATTCATTATCTGTAAATCAAAACACATATTATATCAAAAATTGTCAAAACCATGGGAGTTTCCCTTTAAAGGTCATATTTATATTTCTTTTTTGTATCAGGCACAATACTGTAGGTAGTGTAAGAATAGTAAGATGGATAAATTCTAAAATCTGGTTTGTAGACTTTGACTTTAATTTATTACAATATTGACAATATTATAATATATAGCCTAATAGATCTATTACCTAGAAAAGATCTATCTAGATCTAGATCTATATCATAATAAATAATACTCATATAATTTAAGTCATACTCATAATATAAATAATTAGTTGATTCTCATCAGTCATCAATTATGATCAATGATTTCATTTTCAAAGATCAATCCAATGACCAATCAATTCAATCAATGAATCATCAAAGAATAAGATTCATTGAAATGATTTAATTTATTTTATTATCACTACACCATGACCAAGTTCACTAACACTACTCTGACTAGTCTGACTCTAGTAAGACTCATTTACTGATGAGTCTGATGGTACTCAGGTACTGATTATTTGATACTGATGAGTGATTGAGTTGACAGAATTACCCAATCTGGATCATCGATCTATAGAATCTACTAAATATAAATATAGATAGCTGGTGTATTTCATACTTACAACAGAATCGGAGTCTCCGGCCATTTTACATTTCCGGAATGTAGATCAAGGCCTAGATATAGACTCTACATAATAATATGAGATGATAGACTATTGCCCTTTAGTATAGACATTTTCGCAGTTGTAGGCCTTGGACTTCTTTGACCTATTTAGATCCATACGTTTATGTAACCATTTTCACATATACGTATATTAGATCTGTCTAGATAATAATGATGTTAATAGTAATGTATATTAATTTTTTTAATGGGCCTACCTCTTGTCATAAATTAAAAGATACAGTTTCATTTATATTATAGGCTTATAGTAGAAGTAGAATCTATTAAATTTTCGTCACTTAAGTTGTATAGTGTCAGGATATTCATGCACTTACTGAAGTTACTGGCACTGACCCGGTCCGGTGTCTAATCTAGCTAAAAAAAAAAAGATTAAAAGTTATGTAATGTGGTTTTATTTAGCTACTGGCAGGCTAGTACTAGTGCATGGGTGGGCAAATTACGACCCGTGGGACACGTGCAGCCCACGGACACCTACAAATATTAGGTGTGCCCCCCCCCATATATATATATATATATATATTGTCGACGCAAAAGGGTTAACGGTGATCATATGATATTTTTTTTGACACAGGCCAGCTAAACAGTTTAGCGTGCTACATCGAAAGGGAAGGCATGAGCTTTGCACGTGACCACTGTTATGGTCATCTGATCATAAGCCTGCGTGTACGAGAGACAGTGGACAGTGTGTAAGAAAAAGGCAGTTCAAGACAGGACACGGAGGAGACCAGGTCTGTGAGTCTGGCTATGAAGTCGGGCCTGGTTGAGTCCTCAAGTGAAACGTACAAGTCCGGGAAGAGACAGTAGAGTTTATGTTTAGTACGTGATGTACAGTTTAGCATTTGTAGCTGTTGATGTGTTTGTAGCCAATTGTGGCATATTGGCTGTTTTATTTGACCAGTATTAAATTACCAGATTATTGGGAGCTCTTGTTGTCAGGCTCTTTGATGTGTTGATGTGTTGTTGTATTTAGCAGTGTCTACGGAAAGCCTGAGATATGATACAGAGAAAAGTAACACTATATATACACATCTCTCATTAAGTAGCATTTATTTCCATAATTTCGAAATCAAACAAAATATTTAATCACCAGCAATTAATTGACCAAACGTTTAATTTTTTTTATTGATACATATCATGTCAGGCTTAATTATTAATTGTGCACCGTTTCAACTTGATTCGAGAATGGGAAATGGCAGAAAAAAACATGTTCAAACGTTTTACTATACAGACAGACAGACAGACATATTTAAATAAGCTTTGTAATTATTTGATTCCAAAAGTATTTTGAATTTCTGTTTCAATGTGTTTGTAATTTACATTTGAGATAGGGTAAGCTAAATACCGCCACATCCCAACCCTACAACCACTTGTAAGCCTAGTGTATGGGGAAGTCCAACTTGATCTTGTCAACTAATATGTTGATCATGACGTCATTTACTGGTAAAAGTCATGGGATGACAAGAGGGGAGACTTATGATAAATAAATTAAGTACTAAATAGATATATAAGCATAAACATTTCGTCACGTTCGTACAATGCCGATATAAATTTTCCTTACTGAACTTTGATCCCGGAAGCGATAAACCAGCTCACTCTAATTCGGGTGAACATTAAGAATCATAACTCATCCAAGTTAGCCAGGACATGTCCTAGATCAGGCTAGATCTATTGCGGGCACGTTACTTTGCCTCAACGTGGCGCCCGCCTGGAAACGGCTACCAGAGGAAGTGGCTAGGCTAAAAAGTAACAAACATAACTCCCGTGGGGGGTTCCCTACGGGTGGACGAGAGTCTGCCCCTTGCACTGTTAGCGGGGTTGAAAGAAAGCTCCCACGATCCTGTCACGAATCCATGCGCCGTTTCTCAAGGGACCGTCTCATTAATGGCGAATCCTTCACGGTTAGTGTAGTACAACATAGGAAAATGGCGGCGGACCCCGGTACTACTTGGCCTTCGGACATGATTTCTAGTCCATGCGTCCGGAGAGCCAGTGATATTGGAAACAGCAATGTCCTATAGGTTGGGGTCACTGACAGACAGACCTGTGGTCAGACAGGTTTTTTTTTTTACTGTTTGATATTTGTTCTAGGACGGATCCAGACTTTTTAACTCTTTCTCTCCTAACTGACGATACCAACGTTGATTCCACCAGAATGTGGTAAATAATTATGGAGAGAAAGAGTTAAACTTAGAGCTCGAAGAAACTGCGGCTGAGCTCTTAGACTATCACACACTAGATCTATAGCATAGTTCGGTGTACATAAGCCGAAGAGAAGGAAAATACATAAACATGATAACTCCTACAATTGTTAATATATTCCCAAATATGATAATTTAACATAAAATTGTATTTGTTAAAAACATAGCTCCTGACTTGAATCGCATTGGAGAAGTTTTTGTACATGGAGAGTAAATTGCCTGTATTCTAGGTCACTTTAACCCTCACAGTCTATCCATTAATTTGTACACTCAAACTGCTCTACTCCAGTTTTAAAATGGACTCGTTAAAAAATAGATGGAAGGACGAAAAGGTGACTCTTCCTGTAACAAAACTCTAGCATGATTGAGAGCATTTGTCTTCCTCTTGACACAGAAGTCTTAATTCATAAAGCGCTGGTTGTGAGTGTATATGTGTTTCGTGTGTGAATGTTGTTCGTCTTTGCATCTATATTGTGTTATTGTTACAGTAGTTACGCTGAGGTGATCAATTGTAGTCAAACTTAATTTCCATTTGATGGAACCAATAAAGATTATCTTATCTTATCGTCAGTGGCGTAGCTAGGGTGAAAATCCTTAGGGCCCCGTATTGAGGGGGGCCCTAAATGAGCGTTTTTTTTTACATTAAAAATTAAACATTGCGCAAAATGCAGGGACCCCCCCAAAGGGGTCAAGCCCCCCCCCCCCCCCCCAAACAATGGAAAATTCCTAGCTACGCCCTTATCTTATCTTATTGCTAGGGCGTAACTAGGAATTTCCCATCTTTAGGGGGCCTGTGGGCTTGACCTCTTCGGAGGACCCTGTATTTTGCGTAATGTTTAATTTTATGTAAAAAAAAATCATTTGGGACC
>JADKLZ010000003.1:42707493-42722689 GCA_021533235.1 Biomphalaria straminea | reverse complement strand
ATGTGTATTTAGTTAGTTGGTATTTGATTTTCTATAATGTTTTTAAGATTATTTTTTATGAAATTCCAGAGGTCATCGACTGGTTGGTTAATGTCTTTTTCTGATAAGAATGTTTGTTGAAAGTTAAACGTAGCTTGGTGTAATTGTGTTAGGTTACATTTGTTCCAGAGTAAGATTTTTCTTTTGGGTCGATAATCCATGCGCCGTTCCCCAAAGAGCGTTACACTAATGGCGAGTCCTGCACGGTTAGCTTGGTTAAACATAGGGAAATGGCGTGGTTCCCGGTGTGTTCGGTCTTCAGCCATGTATTCTAGTCCATGCGCCCGAAGTGCCAGATACATCGGAAACCGCAATGTTTTACATATACATTAAAAGGTCGTCTGATTCTGTGGCATACAGTTAACAAGTGTGTCATGTGGCCAGCACAACGACCAACCGCCTTTACTTTTCCCAAACTAAATGTCAGGTATCCAATAGAGCTGGGTGGACTCAGGCGACCTTTACATCATCTGTCCTATAGACCACAAGATCTGAAAGGGGAACTTTACTTTAAAAAAAAAATAGGCATTGACTTTTTCCTCTTCCGAACAGAACGGTTTGTTCAGGCAGGCTTACAAGAGTAGATTTCGAAGAGCCTTCGGCTCAACTCTTATGACAATCACCCAGTTTGTTGTTGAATTTACACTATTCTAAAAGAAAATTATTATACTTTTTGAAAGAAAATTTTTTAACTATTTTACAAGAAAATTATTATAAGTTTATCTCTCGACGTTCATTAATTAAGCCTATACACTAAAATAACTGGCAGTTTAGTAAAATATGCATAATAAAAAGTAGCCTACATAAAGACTGAAAAATATACAATTAGGCCTACATAGCTTAGAATATTGAGAGGTAATCGAGTTAAATACATTTTGGAAGCTGGCTCAATGATCGTGCTCGGAACTAACATAAGTAGAAGTGTTAACGTTTTAGTGCACAGATTAGTTTAGTTTACAACTAGGTGGCGATTGCGATAATTGGTGAGAATGCTGATAGGTATAGACTGCATTGCTTACAGCCAGTTGCATGTTGCTTTGGGGGGAGGGAGTTTAAATGATTTTAAAGAAAATAATGAAAATAAATTTAAAAAATTGCCCAAAACATGCTAATCTTCCCTTATACTAGTCTATCATCAACTAAAACTGACTTATATAATTGGAGATAACATTAGAAAACGAGACCTTCATTTCACAAACACAGAATTAGTGACGAGGAGATCAGAACATTAGAATGATGTTTACCTTTCTATAAGAAAGCTTATTGAGAATACATTTCATAAATCTTTACACAAAAAAAAAACAATAATAATAAAATTAAGACATTTTTTTTTTAATTCCCAGTTGTTACTTTCATTTTTGGCAGGTGACATTCCTTTTTAAACATGTATTTAAGGATATGGAAAAGTGACCATCCACTTATGAACTAGTTTCCGATGAATGTCCATTTGAATGTAGAAATTCTATCTTGACAGACCAAACAGTGACTGCAGATGTTGGCATCATTCTATTATTATGGAACATGTCAGTCTAAATATAAATATTTATTCATATACCTGGTACTTGTATCAAATGCAAGTAAAATATAATTTTACCATAGCTTTAAACAAAAAATATATAGACAAAAGTCAATCACAGAGTGGGAATTTTGTATCTAATAAGAAATTGAGACTTTGGTATGTTACTAATTGACATTAATCTATCAATACAGTTATAAATAAATTTAGAGATTGTATAATGTGAATATTTAGATAATATGGGACAATCAAATTAATTAGGATCCATGTCAAAGCTACATAAACATTGAAGATGATATGATAGAAATGAATGACAATTATAAGATAATTATAAATGGTGATGGGATGAACAACAATTCAAAGTTGGCAAAGTCTTGTATATACAAGTATATAAATAGTCAAGGTTTTTTTTTTTATATCTCAACATAACTTTGGATGAAACATAAGAAGAACAACGTCTTCAATATCATATCAATAATACTAAATAATAAGCTTGTGATACTGTGAAGATATACATCTGAGTAGGCCTACTTAAGACTTCCCTTCAACCTATAGTCATCTATAACTAGACAAGCCATTTTATTGTTGCCTTTTTTTAACCTATAGTTACCTATAACTAAACAAATGCCAGATTTAATTAATGAATCAAATCAAACCATTTCTTATTCAATTATGGGAAAGTCAAAATAGGTAAAGCCATCAGTAAGCAACTTCAAACTCTGAAGTATGTTCAAGAAACCCACACTGTTGCCAGCAAGCTCAGTCAAAAACACCAGCCAAGGTTGAACAGTGGAGAAACGTTTTACTTATTTGACATGCCTCAAACTTTATACTCAGAATAAAGAACTCAAGTCTCACAGTCAAAGCATCTGAATGCAATAAATTCTTTATGTGTTGAGCATTCTAAAAGAAGAAGAATTCAAGCAAAGTATTTTCAACCTACATTCTAAAAGAAATAAATCCTTAAAAAGTACTACATAATATTTGTGGAGCACCAATTCTTTATAACATATCTTTTCATATGTCACATGCATGTATTTTTTTCACCTTTTGTTCCTTCAATTTTCCTGTCTCTGTTATACACACTTACTTATACATTGAGTAATTTAATAACTTTATTCTGGAAAGCTGTATATGACATCAGTTCCTTCAATCTCAATCAAGTCAACAATATACTTTCTATTACACCTACAGTCATTGCCACATTTAGGTGAAGCACATTTCGGACAAGGGAAGTGGCAGCCTGGACAATTCTTATTCAAACAGTCACACAGATCCCAAGAGTTCTCCAAGAGAAAACCCCTTTCGTCATACAAATATCCTCTCTTGGAACTACAAGAAAAACAAAGCAAAGCTTAGAACGTTTGTCAGATTAAGTATAAAATAATGTTATAATCATCTAATAAACTTTTCTATTGCATTATAAATGTTCTGATCCATTACCTAATGTGGAAAATATTTGTAAAGCATGTTAGTGGTAAAATTGAGACTTTAGTCGCATTTTACATTTAGATATTGTTGGTCATAGGGCTGGATTCATAACCTCTTTGTTGTCATTCATGTTATCATTGTGTCATTAATTTACATTCTTCCTACCCCCCCAACACCACAGTATTTTATCATTAATAAAATAGATATATCTACATAGCTCTCAGATATTTATTGGTTGGTGAGCTTTGTTATTATTTAGGCGTAAGTATTTTTTTTCTTTTAAACATTTACTTCTTACTTTTTATACAATCTCCTGTTCATCTTACGCATCTCTCTTTTTGATTTTTCAGGATCAAAATCAGCCATAAAAGTTCCATTTTGGTCTAATGACAATTTTTTCAATTCAGAAGTAACTTGCTGTGAAAGCAAACAAAAAAAAAAAAGTTATATACATTATACATATATTATACTGTTTGACTAAAAACTTATGTAGACCAGAGATCTAGCCAAAAAAAAGCAGTACCACAATGTGCAGTAAAAATATTTTGTAGACTTAACTCAGAAAAAAAGAAAACAAAAATGATAAAGCTAAATAATAATTAAATAATAAAGCATGATGGCTATCAACTGGTATTCTATGATCCATCAATCAAGACTTTTCAAATAAACCCTATGTCACTAGACCCAAATAAGAAAAATTTACTCTATAAATTAGTTAGCAACTCAGCATTACCAAGCTCAACAGGAATAACAGTAAGGGGGAAGAGGCATACAAATTAGAAAATGATAGATAATACCAGCATTTGGACAATATATCTTTTTTATATCTTTATTTATTAATAGATATCTTTTATTAATTAATTAATTTATTATTTATTTTTTTTTACAAGATTTTGATGGTAATCAGGTGGATTGAGAGTGTTTTTTTTTCTCTTGCCTTTTTTTTATGTTTGTAAGGTATAGTAAGAACCCTGTTGTTGTTTTTTTTTTTCAATAGAAAAATGTTTATAGTTTGAATAGAATGTATGTCTACTTACATCATCAGGTACATTCTGATCCAATGATAATGATTCTTGTTGAGCAGTCCTTAGTAGCTCTGTCATATTCTGCTGTGAACCACTATTACTTTTTGATAGTTCATTTTCATTGGAGTCATTAGATTCACTGTCAACTATAGAAATTACTTGACCATTTTGAGTTGAAAAACTTGAGTTGCTATTAGAATTGTCAATCTCCATTGACTTTTTATTTTCTTGATGATTTTCAAAATATTTCTGGGATTAACTTCAATGCAAGTTAAAACTCAATCAAATCTTGATGCATCAGTCACCTGAAGTTCAGTACATTTAGATCTTTAATAGAGATAAGATTTATTATTTTAAACAATACTGACAATAAAAGATATATCTTCTTTTAAATTACAGACATTCAATGAATAAAAAGATTATTATTAAATCCTATGCAAACAGTATATTTGATTTGATCTTTAGTAATAAAAAGGTTAACAATAGAAAGAATACTAGATCTATATGACTTTTACCTAACATTTGGAAAATGCAACAAACCTGCATAACCAATTCTGTGTACTGCAGCTCAGAGCAGCTGAGAAAAAGAGGACTATCCTAGCAATGAAATTGTAATGCTACAGAAGGATCTAGGTATCACATTTGAAGACTGTATTATAAACAGTACCGGGAAAAAGAAGAAGAGGCAGACAGAAAAACAGATAGTAAGACAACATAAAAATGGATGAGCCTGGTTCTATCCAAAGCAAAAGACAGAGGAATGGTGAAGGATGGTCAACAAATCTTGTATTGTGCCCAGATGGCAGATATGGAAGGCAGCTTGAGCTTTACCACAACCAGGCAGCCATTAATTAATGGACCTCATTCACCAATTGTAAACAAACAACATTTAGCTATTCTATATATATTCTATACAAATTATGTAATGGATAAACTAAAAAAAAAGGCTGTCACATGATATGTATTTTTCATTGTTTTATCAATAATGACAATATTATCATTATGACGTGGCTAAATGTGCTTATTTACGATAAGTGAATGAGGTTCATTACAATGCATAGTACAATATGAATAAGAAGTATTTCCTTTTTTTAGTCTGAGTAACTACCATACAGGCAATACAGCCTTACATCAGTTGAAGAACATCTGGGGATTCAGGCCCAGGCGGCCCCAGGGAAATAGATCTAAGTACCACCACCAAGATAAGGTTCTTTTCTTCAATACTAGAGCCTATAGCTGTGCCTGTCACCCCTGTGCTTCCCCAAATCAAAAAGGCTGATAAAACTGATTTACTGAATTTTACTGACTGAAAGATTCGTGGCATACTTTTTATTTTTAGTAGATCTAGATCTAGATTTAGGATTAGTCCTAGATTAGAAATAGAAGTTTCATAAATTATGATAAATTAGTTAGAAAAATTAGTTTGTTAGGCAGGAGCTGAAAGGAACTACTGTGTCACAAGATATGAGCTCCTGGCTGTTGTGAGTGTGATAAAATATTTTCATAAATACCTTTACAGTCAGATATTTCGAAATTTCTTCTAAGGACTAGATTCTATTATTATGAATAATAAACTTTTCACTTTTAGATTCGTTTACGCGCAAGAAGCAACAACCTTTAACCCGGAATAGAATATCATTACTTCTCTTAAAGTGTTGATGTATATCGCAAATAAATTTTATAATTATTATAGAGTTTACTCGATTTTTTATAGAAAGAACTCTGTAAACAAAATATTAACTGGTTGATTAACATTTATTTAATTAAGTAAAATTGTGATATTTCTGTAGTGATTATATTTAAATTTAGCATATAAACATATTGCACAAGTTTATAGGAAAAAAAAAAAACATAAAACTATTTACTATAAATATTGTACCTCAAAAAATTGTTCGCAATCGATGAAAAGTACGCAGGTGTCTATATTATAAAATGTAAACAAGTGACCAATCAGTGACACTAAGAGAAAGGGCCGTTGTATCAAAACAACATGGCAGTCGACAATAAACAATCAAACATAATTTACAATATGTTTGTCCTGGCTTTTTGTTGCATAACGATGCTTATCGTTTCTGTTGACAGTGCTATATTTTCAATTAAAAATAAACATTCTCAACGTCCAAAGTTGCATTCAGTTGGTCTAGACATGACATATTATGACTCATTTTTAAATGGAAAAAAAATAGATCAGCCTCAGGACATTCAACTTCGTCTTCAACAAGTCGAACAAGATCTTCAAAGTCTAGCAGTAGGAGATAGATTTAGATCTAGTAATAACCTGAAAATTAATAGTAGATCTAATTCCATGACTCAGACTGAGCCTGATTGGTATCATCGTTCTAAGAGAAATCCTACTCTATCTCAGGCTGGAATAATTAAAGAAAGAGTTGTTTTGAATGGTACAGAAAAATCAACACAAGCTTTCATTCATTGGGTTGGGAAAGGCACGAGTGAGGTATTTTATAAATGAAGCATAGAAGATGATTATATATAATATAGATTTAGACTTACTAGATATGTAGAATTACTAAGAATCAATTTGATAGACCCCTATATAGATATATAGTAGAGTCTTATATATGGCACACCTCATCTGATTCTTGTTCAGTAAACAGGTCGCTTTTTTTGTTTATAACTCATTTGTTTTTATGTTTGGAGCTAAAAACGATGTTTCGGGACTGTGCATGTCCAATTTTAGATAAGCTCCTGTATTTTTGTTCCGCTTTTCCAAAGCAGAGGGCAGTTTTTGAGATTCTTGGAAACCATGTATGTAAAGCTATTGTTTTAACCTCCCCTGGCAATTCATACCCATATAAGGGATGAAGGCTATATTATGAGCCTATTTGATCGTAGGCTGATGGATATATCAAAATAAGCTTCCAAACATCTTTAGAAAGACATTCCAATCACATTTATACTTTTAGCTGTTAAATAAAATTTTAAAAAGGGGGTGTTTCATCAATAATGATGAATTTAACACATTCTCAAATAGTGCACAAGGTAAAATTGTAATAAGAAATATTATTGGGATTAATAAATCTATGTCTTACTATGATTTTTTCAATGAATAAACATGACCTAGATCAAGATAAATCTAGAATATATAAGTTATGAATGAAAGAAAAAGTGAGGGCTGCTAATTTGAAGCCAGAGACCATGGCCACTGCAGGGAGGGGATCACCCCAGGTGAGCTGGCGGTGAGGAGAGGTATACACTAATATATATAATAAGCATGTAGTGTCACAACCCATCAAACAGGCAGCAGGGGGGAGGGAGGGGGAGATAGTCATGAAAAGAATTTATATAAGCATCTATGGGAGGGAGGGGAAAATATCAAATATGTTTATTAAATTATAATAATTAATGTCTAGGTCTATAATCCATATAATAGAGATTTATTTCTGTCTGTTGCTACACATAGATTACATAGGTATATAAATAAATAAACTATAAACGATATATATATATATATATATATATATATATATATATATATATATATATATAGAGAGAGAGAGAGAGAGAGAGAGAGAGAGAGAGAGAGAGAGAGAGAGAGAGGCAATATGAGGCAAAAGACTATGAATACATATTGCATAAGTGATTCTACTTCTTTTAATACAATCTAAATAATTTTTAATTAATAAAGATGTAATTTATTAGCATTTACATAAGTAGTGTTTATTGAAAGGACTCGGTGTGCGCTGAAAGGGAAAGCACAAAAACTGCGTGCCATATAGGAGCATGGAGTGACCTGTGTTATTTTCAAATAAAATCTTGACTATGAGTGGTAATTCAAAGAAACACTGCTATTTTTTTAGTCCTTTAGTTGCAGAATAAGAATCTGCTATCAGTTTTTCTTGTAAGTTAAACCTTGACCTAATAAAAAAATAAAATAAAAAATTGACCTAGTTCCCAAAGTCAGTGTGCCATATACCAGAATCTACTATATATATAGCTAAATAAAATGCTATTATTATAGGTATGTCAAATGACATAACAACAATGCATTGCGGCGCGGGATAAACATTAGAAATGCTTAATGGAGTCCTAGCGATGTTAGCCTATTGAAATTGCATAGGTTTTATTTTTATGCACTATTTAGCACAAAATAAAAACTTGTGGTGTTTTAATTTTGAATGCATACTTTACATAAATTATTTTTCTACACTTCAGTTTTTATATCATGAAAATTGTTGGTTGATTTTTTTTTCTTTTAATTTTTTTGTAAAATCTCTTACCGGGTCTAGACCTAACATGAAAATCAATGGCGATGTATCGCGATTAGCTGGGTCTATCTCAGATTATAAGCAAACTAAAAGTGTAGGTTTTTAAAACTTTTGAAAATCTGACATATCATGCATATATCTGCATGAAGAGCTAAAAAAATAATTATTTTTTGGTTAAAATCTTTTTAACAATCACTTTTTTTAAAGGTTAACTGAGATCGTTTTTTGGCGGCCATTTTTATTGACTTTGGGAATTGTCTATTCTAACCCAGCTGGCAAAAGAAAAAAAAAATAAAAGAGCTTTATTGGCTTTAAAAAAAAGATTTTCAAGCCCAATATAATTAAATAACAATATATAGGCTACTTAATATTGATAGTAATAGAAACAATAGTTATTATATTATATTTATTATTTTAAAAAGTTCATAAAAATAGACCTAATATATTTGTAGTATCATAATAATAAATAAATAATGGCATAATTTCATAAGCAGTGATAAATTATTTCCCTTATTTTTTTAAATATTTTTTTTTAATTTTTTTTTTCCCTTTGTCCTTTATTTAATTTTTTTCATTTCTTTTTTATTTTTCCTTTTTTTTTTCTTTTTTAAATTTTTTTTTTCTTTTTCCTTTATTTTTTTTTTCATTTCTTTTTTTTTCTTTTTCCTTTATTTTTTTTTCTATTTTTTTTTAAATATTTTCTTTTTTTTTGTTTTTTATTTTTCCTTTATTTTTTTTTTCATTTTTTTTTTTCATTTTTTTTTTGTAAACTAATTTTTTCTTTCTTTTTTTTTTTAATTTAATCTTTTTAATCTTTTAAAAAATTATTTTTCTTTTCTGTTTTCTTTTCTTTTGAAAAATGTGAATTTAAACTAAGTTTCCCTTTAGGATTTAAAAGTTTTAATAGATTAGAGATTTAGATTACATTTAAATTTCACACATAGAAACTCCCTTATTGTGATTTGAATTATTTGTGCAATCCATTTTTTTTTTACAAATCTTTTTGCAGGATTATTTTATTTTTCTACAGTTGCATTTAGATCTAAAATCTTTATATATTGAGTACAGTTTTTGTTCATTGATTAACAATTCCCAGTCGGTTCAGAATAGACACTCAATTGTTTTGTAATTCTGCTAGAGTACTATGGGCAGGTAACTCTAAATATATTTTTTTAGTCCTAGCTAAACTCCCCTTAACTATTCCATTTTCATACACAGTCATGTTTAATAGAAAAGATTATTTTAAAAAAATATATTTTAATGACCAAATGTCTTATAAAAGTAATTTATACCTCATTGGAAAGCCCAGATGAAATGCTATACAATTATGTTGGCCAAATTAGAAATTATTTTATTTTTTTAAATTATGTGTCATACCTACTATTAATCATGTTGCACATGCAGTAGAAAATGGCCTGCGATGGGTTAAAATTTCCTTTAAGAGCTCATCATGTCTTATTTCAAATAAAGTGAAAAATTAAGTTACTTTATTTAGTGAAAACCCTATCAAAATGTATAAAATTTGTAAAAATGTTTTACATGTTTCGGATGTTTCTTCAGAGTTGAATATAGTTTACTTCTTAGTCCAAACCTCCCACAGGATGACTGGGGATGGGAGCGGGCTGGGTTTGAACCCGGGACTTTTGATAAATCCAAATGACAGTCCAGCCCAAACCGCACAACCAGGCATCCATCCTGGGGCATTTAGAGTTTCAGTTGTTGTTATTTTTCATATAATATTTGTTTATTATATCAGTGGTAGCTCTGCAGTATAGTCTTACACCTACCCACCCCCAGGAAGATTTTTATTTGTTCTAAATTCTATTTTATTAAAAAATAAAATTCTGGTTAAAAAATACACATGTACATATGGCTTCTCATTACAAACATTGCTTAACATTAATTAGTCTGCACTGAGAGGGTTTTTTTTTAATTAATTATAATGATGTTGTTGTTTTTTCAAAACCAAATTTATTTAGATTTAATACTTACATAGTGCATAAACACATTATACATTAAATCCACTTAATTCTTCATTTCCCATCGTCATCAGCTAATCCAGAAGATCATTTCTTTCCATAGTGGTGAATCCCCAATCCCACAGGGCATGTCTCAATTTTTAATTGTTTCTTTATTCTGCTGTTTTCTTATCATGAATTTCATTATCCTCCTATCACCAGCTTTTAGACAAGAGAAAAGTTTCTTTTTCTAAGCATTTTATATCAAGACTATCAATACTTTGTGTTTGTTCACCATATTTCACCTTTAATTTGCCTATAATTTTGTTTTTCAGTGTATATTCCCTAAAAAAAAAAACAACATGTTTGTTTCCCCTTCCCCTTAGCTAGGGGTCAACTAGATGTCATGATAATAATGATTGTACTCTAGAGGCAGATATTTTTTCAAAAGAAAGATGTTATAGAAAGGGGATAGTTGTCAAAAGCTTATACATTGTGTTATGTTTACACATATTTTGTCTAATCACAAACTAATGTTTTTTCATGCTCTTTTAAAATGTTACAGAGGTTTGAGAGAGAAGTTGTAATTACTTTTAAAATAATAATTATAATGCTTTTGTTATTTTTTTAACCATAGTGTCTTTTTTTTAAATATTAAGTTTGTTGTTTTTTTTATATACTTTAATATAGTTTATTTATGTCTTCTAACAGCGTATCTTTGTGCTTACATGTAAAATTGATTATAAAAATAGAATCTCTCTTGTGGAACACAGTCAGCTCTGGAGGTAACAAAACTTTTATTACTGTAAAGTTTTTGGAGGGTTTTGAGCAGGGGCATAGCTAGGAATTTCCCATCATTTCTGGGCCTGGTGGGCTTGACCTCTTTGGGGGCCCCTGCATTTTGCATAATATTTAATGTAAAAAACACTCATTTGGGGGCCTCCCTCGAGTAAGGGGCTGGGTGGATTTTAAATGTCCCCCCTCCTCCTAGCTACGCCACTGGTTTTGAGATTAGATTATATAACCAAGTTGTTTATTAAATTATGCTTCTTATGTTTTGTATTTCTTGAATAATGTTTTTTGCTGAATTGGTATCTTTTCATTTGTGACTCTTTTGTGAATATTATTTTTATATTCTTTCAAATTTTTTAACACTCTACTTGCTAATAATTTTGTTCTTTCAGATCTGATGATTATGGCTCATCCTTTAAAGCTATGAGTTTTGGACCAGATGCACGTATTTCTTATATGTATCCATTTCCAACTGATTCCTCAAAGGTAATCAAGTTAAAGCTAAAGGAAACACTACTGTCTTTCATATCTTTTTTATTTTATAATGAATTTTTGTAACAATATTCTGGTAGGATAATGTTCTGTTCACTAGTTTTAAAAATTATCAATTTAACTTGTAATATGTGTTTGGTTCTCTGGGAAGTTTGTGATAGCTTATAGTACTTTACAAGCATATTTTTATGTTGAAAACTTTTCAGTACAAGAAATTTAAAAAAAAAATATAATGTTAAAACTAAATATTCCAAAAAAAAAAAATATTTTTTTTTAAATCCTTTCTTTTTAATTCAATATTAGATGTTGTTTTATAAAGTATTGCATATTTTTTAGACTAAAACTGTCTTTTGTCTGGTGTTCCATTTTCTGGATAAATTCAAATCTTTTGTTGGATATGTTTGCAGCTGATCTTCACAGATGTGATGGCTAAAAAGATCTACACCACAGATGATGAGCTCAATACTAACAAGTCATACACAGTTGATGTGGAGCCAGACATTATAGTGCCACACCCTGTGGACACCTCAAAGTTCTTGCTCTACAGCCTGACTCAAAGAAAGGTAAACATGGAAGTTCATGAACAACTTCCAACAAAATCAACCACATTTCTTCAAGCTATTTCCCCTTACTAAATAGTTGTTTGTTGTTTTTTTTTAAACTATATTTTAATGATTATTTGTACAGTTGTATGTGTCCATCAACTTTGGTGTTAATGTGACTTTGTTAGCTGAGGATGTCATGCCTAATTTCTTTTGGTGAGTCTATTATTCTTACGAAAGTAAGTTAGAAAAATAGGATATAATAATATTATAAACATTGCAATGTTTGTATTTTATTTTAAACTATTTTATTACAGGGCTGAAACTCGTTATGATAAAAATGCAGATATAGTGCATATGGAAATAAAAGGAGGAAGTAAGAAGTTTTATTAATTCTAAAATTTTACTATAAACTAGAGCACATTTAAATATCTGCAAATTCTTAAAATGATACATTTCCTTCATATTTACTGCTACTTAACAAATTTTTCCATAAAAAATATCAGTACTTTACCTTACAAAAATTTACAGCTTACAAATTTGCAGCTGAAATTGTAAAGTTACAAGATTTGTCATTTTGTTGACAGCAGAAAGTTAGGGAAAAAATGTAATGAATGTTTCATATTATTGAGTTCATATTATATGCTTGCTTCTTTTATTAGTGCCATCTCAGTCTTTGTACAAATCCTGTGTTGTACCCAGCTGTAGTAGCAGTGAGGTCTATGCTGAGTTAAGGGAAGTTGGTCCTTTCATAACTGGTAGTTTGACTGTCCAAAAAGAGTTCATCTTTGTTCAGGTAACCATTTGATCATTTTCACTTTGAAATATTTCTTCAGCTCTTCACTTTGACTCTGCATATATAGGATACATTTTGCATTTACTGTAACACGTTGTTCTTTCAACTACAATTAAATATGTAATCCTTTGATTAATTCATTTTATTTTAGAGGAATTTATCTAACAAAATATTTTATCTTAGATGATTAAGGACAGCTTAAACCCCCCTATGGGTCAAAATTAATGCTTTTTTTTTTTATAGCTGAATATCACACAGCATTCATTTCTGTACAATTTGGTGTATACAGCATGTCGAAATTCAAAGTGGAAGGTTTAAAAATATTAATTTATATTTTGTAATTTTATATATATTACACATATTTTTATATTGAAATTATTTTTTTTTCCTATTAGCCATTTTCATGTCTTTTTGTTCAGAGATGGCGTGATAAAAATTTTATTTATGAATATATTGCCTTGAAATTTGGTACAAATAATATTATATATACAAGTATGAAAATGAAGCAGAATAAATACAAACGGTTGAAAAATTTTAGAGTTATAAATTTTATTCTTTGCCTAACCGCCTATAAAAACAGGAAATTATGGGGGGCGACTTTGTTAAAAATTGTAACTTTTTATCTATTCAATGAATATGGTTAATTCTGCTTCACAATCTTCTAATAGTATTAAATAAAAAAATAGCTGAAGTTTTAATAAATTTGATCCAGTAGTTTTCAAGAAATCTTGACATGAAAATTAACTGTTTTTTCATCATTTTATCTAAAAATAGCCCCAAAAAATTTTTTTTCTAAAAAAGTTGATAAGATATAAAGAAAAATTGTTTATTTTATTCTTATTTGCATGCCTACACACAATAAAAGAGCATTTTTTATTATTATATCATGTAATTTCTATTTGGGGGTTTAAGCTGTCCTTAATGCATAGTAATGAAATAGTGTCAAAATCTATGTGTTATTATTTTATTTTTAATTTCTAGAAAAGCAACTGGAATGGTTCAGAGAATTATTTAGCTGTTTCCTATCAGCGTCAAAAATTCAAACGTGCTTACTTCCCTGGAGATGTAAAAACTAATGTAAGTGGAAATAGTTCAGACTTGAAAGAACTCTTTTTTTTCTTTTAGTTAATAGATTTAATGATTTAATTAGAAGTAAATTGTGTTTTTTTATGGCAACACAGAAAAGTACATAATACAAATTTGGAATAATTTTCTTTTCAGGACTTTATTTTGTTAAACTTAGATGCCGGGCAAGTGTTTTTGGCAGTGAACCATGGTGACTTTGTAAATCTTTATCTCTCTGATGTTACTGGCCAGTATTTCACGCTCAGTTTAGAGAATGTTTCTCACACCATTCGACTGAATTGGTTTGAAGTTGATTTCTATGAGGTGAATAATTTTTGTTTAACCTTGTATGGAAACATTTTTTTTTTCAATGTTGTTTTTAATCCATTTATTCCATACTATACACAGGGTTCGTAGCGCTCCTAAAAACTCCTAAAATCTCCTAAAAAATGAAAAGTCTCCTAAAATCCTAAAATTCTCCTAAAAATTGCCATAATCCTCCTAAAATTTTGTCCTCTCTCCTAAAATTTTTACCCAATATTTTTTTAAACATAATTTTGCTTATTTCTTGCTAAAAATGTGGGGGAAAAAAGAAAGCGTAACTAGGCATTCTGATCGCATGACGTTACGGGCTGGCTGTGTTAATGAGCTGACCAGTGACGGGTCTAAACCGCCTTTCACCCACTTGTGAAGCGCGACCTCGTGATTGACGATGGCCTTGGCTCAAGCAAGCATTTCACCCTCCCTCACCTAAATCTTCTTGTAAGAGTTCGCGTAGAAAGTCTGTAAATATCTAGATCTAGATTAAATAGATAGATCTAGTTGGCCTTACATTTTAGTAAATTTATTGATCTTGATACATCTAATCTAGTCTAATGTCTAGATTACTCTAGAAAAACGCTAGTTTCTAGATTTACGCCAGATCCCTACATTTAGAATCTAGTGAAGATAATTCGCACACAGCCGCGAAAAGTCCGCGAATTTAGTGACTTAGGTCTAGACTACAGGATCTACTGTATATTCAATGAAGATAATTCGCACATCGCCGCGAAAAGTCCGCGAATTTAGTGACTTAGATCTAGACTACAGGATCTACTGTATATTCAGTGAAGATAATTCGCACATCGCCGCGAAAAGTCCGCGAATTTAGTGACTTAGGTCTACAGTTTAGATTTACAGTATATTCAGTGAAGATAATTCGCAAATTGCCGCGAAAAGTCCGCGAATTTAGTGACTTAGGTCTACAGTTTAGATTTACAGTATATATTCCGTGATAATTCGCATACAGCCGTGAAAAGTCCGCGAATTTTAGTG
>JADKLZ010000003.1:42676898-42704886 GCA_021533235.1 Biomphalaria straminea | reverse complement strand
TTTATTGAGACATCGCCATTTATTGAGACATCGCCATTTATTGAGACTTCGCCATTTATTGAGACTTCGCCATTTATTGAGACTTCGCCATTTATTGAGACATCGCCATCGTTAAGTTGTACTGAACTTCTACGCATTGGCGCCCCCTTGGCCATCGTTATACGCCAAGGAAATACCAAGTGCCTGTATTACTACATCTAACCTAATGGATTGAATTATTTGTATATCTGGTATCTTTTTGAATTATTTTGTACTACCTGACTAGATAATCAATTTCTTTTAAGCACACATTATTATTTCTATTAGTATTATATAGATGTATACATAATTTTTCTTTGTATTTGTTTCCTTCTCTATATCTTCTGAGTAACAAAACGTTTACAAGGAGGCTGAACAGCGACCCGACACTCCAGAAGTTCTACATACTCAGAGTAACACCGTCGTGTGGAAAGAGTTGTCATCTCTTTCCTGGCATCAGACACAGATAAGTTGAATTTTCTTTTGTCTGTTGTATTGGGCATTCAGGGTCTAGTGTGCAT
Source organism: Biomphalaria straminea (assembly GCA_021533235.1). Classification (NCBI taxonomy): domain Eukaryota; kingdom Metazoa; phylum Mollusca; class Gastropoda; family Planorbidae; genus Biomphalaria; species Biomphalaria straminea. The sequence continues at coordinate 42,704,347 of JADKLZ010000003.1, read as the reverse complement.
TACCTTGTCAGTAATGGAGATTGAGGGCGGAATTTTTTTTCTCGTTTTGATCTTTTTATAATTTATTGTCAAATGTAAACTAGAACATTGTACTTTTAAACATAATCTCTTAAAGTTAATTCAAACGTATAAAGTATGCAATATTCACATCATTTTAATTAAACTTATTCAATAATAATTTATATTAATTGTGATTACCATGGACGAGTTTAAACCTAGATCAATTGATGTACTAATAGAACAGGCTAACATGATAGGAATTGAGGGGAAGGAATTAATAGAATTTGTTTTGCACCAACAAAAATTAGATTTAGAGAGGCAAAAACTAGATTTAGAGAGACTATCTATAGAAATTGAAATTGATGCAAGGAAAGCAGAGGAAAGGAAACAAATAAGGGAGGTGGAGGACAAAAAGTTAGAAAGAGAACTGGAAGTAAAACTATCCATTCTTGGGGATGAGCCCTGTATAGTAGAAGCAGACATTTCTGATCTGAATTGTAACAGACCCAATAACATGAGTAATTTTACAGAGTATAATAAGTCAGACAAAGCCGACGATGCTTCTGTCAGTGGAATAGAAACTAGGAGAGAAGAAAGTATAAGTACCTTATTTACTAATGACCTAAACATTGATTGTCAGTATATTGCTAATGACATACCAATTATTAAGAAAGAGGAAAAAGAAACTATCTTGTTCACTACTAAGGAACTGGTTGATTGTCAGTTCAGTGACAATATCATTGTACAAGTTCTGAGACCATTAAAGAGACTTAACCTAAGAAAATGTGGTTATCATGTAGTTGGTGGGGATAAATTGAAGCCAGATCCCAGAAGGCTACAAATATTTTTTTATTTAAAACTCCCTAGAAAGAGAAAAAAAAAGAGTTTTGAGGTTGTCTCCCCTCTCCCATTTGCTGAGAAGGGAAGTGTCCACGAGGGTCACCTGAATCCCCGAGTGCGACTTCGCAATGAAGAAGATTCAGCTTTTTCTGTTGTTGTTTTTTTTTTTTCATGTATTTTAATTTCTTGTTGTATGAAATTAGTCATAGTTATTGTATTATCTAAACAGAAATATGTTGCTGAGTGTTGTAGACGGCATTTTCATCCGGTATAGTACCCCAGTACGGAGTGGTTACATAGACAGCGCTAGGCCCCTTTACGTATGATTAGCGTGAGTATCCTACGCCTAGAGAGATACCTGTGTGGAACTACATTCAAGCCAACGCAACCACAGCCAACTGTTCATTATTATATTATTGTCTTTGCTAGGTTTTTTTTTTTTTTTTTTTTCTCTTTCTAAATTAGAAACCAACGCGGCTTGAACTGTTGTCCAATTTTATAAACTGTTGTGATGTATGTCGTAAAAATATTGCTCTGGCCCTAGGAGTTGATCGTTTCTGTTTCACCTGGTGTTTTGATCTATTAAATATAGAATTTGAAACCACTAGGCCTTTCTAGTGCAAATTGTAATTTAAATCTCCAAGCCACTATTTTTTTATATATATATTTTTTTTTTTCTCATTTATTCATTTCTCTCCTCTTTTTTTTTTATTGTTAGTGCTGTAATGCTGTATTTCTAATTATGGAATTTTACTGTACATATATCTATTTTTTGTGGGATTAATATGGACTATTTCACTTACATGTATATATTTATACATTTGTTTGTAGATATATAGGTTTATAGATATGTATATAAGTATGTGTAGGTATGGATGTATATATGTATATTATATATACTTGTATGACTGTTATTTTTTTTAAATAACAGTCATATCGTGAGAGGGGGGATGTCAGGGTGAGGTATGGCGAGAATGATTGTTATGTTGCTATTTTGGTATGATAGTTTTATGTCCCCTTATTGTGAATGTAAATAGTGTTGCACGTGTTGTGAATGGTGATTTAGTCTTAGTTGAATGTGCGAGAGAATGTTTTAGTTAGTAAGGTTTTGCTCCCGGTCCAGGAAGGTTGGATATGTGCTTCCTGGACTGGTCTTTGTGTATTGTGTGCTGATAGATTAATAAAGTATTTACATTCGTATTCATTGAAACTGGAGCTGGATTTTATATAAGTAATTTTGTGTAGCAAGTATTTGTTAATCATCATACCCCTAGAGAGAGAGAGAGCCAAGACAAGAGTCAAGAGTAAACATATACATATATATAATTTGAGTTTCTGACAATTCTTCTACTTCTTCATGTAAGCATTTTAATATATTGATAAAAAGAAGTTCTACCTTGAATGTCACAGGCTGAAGAATGTGGTCTACAGCTTCAGTTCATGCAGGCAGGCTTCTTAAACTCCATTTACTCTGAGAGTAATGCTGTAGGAGTTATAATTGCTCATGGTTTTACTGGCAACTCATCACTACAACTTCCCTCTGTATTCACGTCTACCGATGGGGGAGCCAATTGGATTCAAGCTTCTATTGATAAGGTTTGTTAAATGTAATACTGAAAGAAAAGCACTTTTTAAAACATGTAAAACAAAGTGTTTTCAATTTGCTTTTTTCTCATTATGCCACTAATGGCATGCTACCATGGTAATATCTGTCTTTGTATCTTCCTTCCTCTCTTTCTTTCTCTCCGTCTCTCACTTCTGAGTGAGTTTGTGCTTTATCTATTGATAAAGATAAATATTTATTTATTTATGGTTCCCTAAGATTGCCTTAAGTGGTAAAAGATATAAGCACTCCACTACCTATAAAATGCTTCCAATCTCAAATAGTCTTTAACAACTAGTCCAAATCCTGGCCTTCATGGCTCTGATATTGGGTCTGGTGGAACGGTTATCACTAACAGGGGCAAAGGTGAGCTACTGGTGCCTAAACCAGTAAGCTTTGGGCAAGAGGTACTTGTTATCCTTGGCTGGCTATCATCTTGGAGAAGTAAACCTCTGAATCCAAGCATTTACTGCTTTGGGAAAGATTTTGGGAGTCAACCTGAAGAAAAATTAGGAGCTGCAGCACACAATGATACATATTTAGCAGAACTTGTTATGCCACTGTTCCCAAACTGTTTAGGGACTTACCATTATTTCACACACCTCATCTGTGTGGCATGAGGGAACTGCTATATAGGTTACATTGTTTTGACCATAGCTAATTCCCAGGCTTTCATCTTATTTTTATTAGATGATCCATAGTTGCTTTGCAAATGGAGGCAATATTTTATATTTTTTTATTATATTTATATACTCTCTAAATAAACACTCTCAAGCTCTTCAGCCTATGCTACTTAATGATCCAGAGATCTGGTCATCAATACCTACCTCAGGAAGATTCTTATGATCTGCTGGCCAGACAAGATATCAAATGAACTGGCAAAGCCTATAGAAGTAGATATCTTTCAGAGATTCTGGAGATGGATAGGTCACACCCATTCACAAGCCTGCATTCAATATTACAAGACAAGCCCTCACCGGGAACCCCACATGAAAATAGGAAGAGGGGATGGCTTAGGAATGCAATCAGAAGTTTATGGCAAGATGTTAGATAGACTTACCCAGAACTTAGACTCCTTGAGGAAGCTGGTTGGTGACCTATGCATCAGATGGGATTACAGACAGAGATGAGACAGGAAACAGAGAAAAAATGTTATAGTTGTGATGGATGGGAAATGTTAGGTCATGAAATACCATCAAATAATAGTAATTTTATATCATACTCAGGAGAATACTCACTTGATAATTTACTTATCATTTTGATAATGCAACAATTTCATTTACAGAAACCTCTTAATGGTATTTTCCGGTTCAACTTAATGGACCAAGGAGGCATTCTGACTGCTCTTTCTGATGGCCTTCTCTCTGGATACAACAGTACAACAGTATAGTAAGTGTTTTTATCAAGTTTTATTCTTTGAAGTAATCTCTTTGTTTGGTGGAGTTATCTGTTAGTGCCCACTTGTTCCTTTACATGCAACCTTTTTGTCTGTAGTTATTCTCTTGACCAAGGCTACACCTGGCAGAGTGAACAATTTGATAAAGAAAATTTGATCGTGAAAGGAGTCTTGACAGAACCAGGTATCACCACCATGGTTGAGAGGTAAACTTAGTGAAGTGTGTGGTGTATTGTATAGTACCTGAGACTTGTTTATTGTCACATCATTTTTCAATAGAAGCTTCAGACTGGGAACAAATAATTGAATTAAGAATTAAAGAGGAATTAGAACACTAAACTGTATCTTAAAAATAAATAAAAACATAAATAAAAATTCTCAGAAATATGCAAAGATAAAAACACAATTTTGTACTACATACCTGAATGAAATAATGAAATAACTAAACAGAGTTAAAATCAATAAATCTGTCACTCCAAATAATTTTTTTTTTCATTTGCATGAAAAAAAATTAAACCAACTCTTCTGAGGTGAAATAAACATGCTGTGAGCTGGTACATATCATTTTTTTACTGTGAATTTCAGTGTATTTGGACATGAAATGAAAGATAAACCATGGACATTAATCAAGTTAAATTTCTCACAATTGCTGCCTACAAAATGTGAAGACAAAGATTATATTGATTGGATTCCAAAGGATTATAATTCAGTAAGTTTCCTTTACTGTCTTTATCATTGAAAGAAGAAAGCAACATATTTTGAACTTTTTTATTACAATATAACAGAGTGATAAATGTGTAATTAACTTTTACAGGTGAACACTAGCTGTTTACTGGGCAGTGTTGTTCATTATAGAAGACGGAATTCTTCTGCTCTTTGCTATAATGGAGTCACTTCAGTCAGCACCAAAGAAAACAAAAGTTGTGTGTGCACACAAGAAGACTATGAATGGTAAAGATTTTAATTTGTTATTTTTAATATCTGTTTTTTTTTTGTTTACAAATTAATTGTGTATTACTAAAGATAGTGCATACATTTCTATAATAAGATTTTTATTTTATAATTAGTGACTTTGGCTTTGAAAAAGTTGGTGATACCTGCAATAAGTCTAAATGGTGGAATGATTATTATTTGCCAAGTGAATGTGAGGTCAATGACACTTATCATGAAACCAATGGGTAATTTGTTATTATTTTTTTTAGAACTCTAATAGTGTATTTAAACTAATAGTCTTTTTTTCTAATATACCAAATGACAAAACATTCATGTTTGAACTGTATGGCTTTAGTTACAGAAAAATACCCTCAGACAGTTGTGTTGAAAGTAACTTCAGTTCAAAATATGAAAGAAAAGTGAAGCCATGCCCAGTCATTGCTCCTTTAAGATTGTCCATCATTTCAGAAGCAGTGAATGTACAAGCTGGGATGGAAGTGACATTTCATCTTGAGCAAGCAGGAGTAAATCATCTTTTACTTTTTCTAATATTTTTTTTTTAAATCCAACCATTGAATTTCAGAAAATTCATAAGCCACTTTATCAACTTTCTAGGATTTCACTTATCATTTAGCCTTGAGCGATATGTCTGAATCTGCAGCGTAGAGCTATAGTCTGTGATTAGGAAAAAATGTCAGCCTTAATTCTGACATCATGTACAAATATCTGATTCATATTTATCTTAAAAGAAAAGTTTTTGATGAAGTGTTGACCTTCTGGTATTGCTTTTTTGGTTCTATTGTTAGTTTAATGCATGCAGAAAAGAAAGAAAATTACATTCTGGAAATGTGTTGCTATTTTCAAAAATATTAATCATTTAAGTTTACTGCCATTAAATTTGGCAGCATACTTTTTTTCTATGAGCCATTTTTCTAAATAGATGTGTTTCTTGTCTTAGGGTTCAACTCGTGAAACAAAGTACACTTGGAACTTCAATGACTCTAGTCCCTCTAAAGAAGACACAGGATTCAATAATGCATCTCTGAAAAAACATATTTTCCACAAGTCTGGCCACTACATGGTATCTGTGACAGCTGTGAATGTGAAAGGCAATACAACAGCAGTGGCTCATGTACATGTACAAGGTAGGGCCACAGGCCACAGATATGTTGAATGACTGACTGTAAAGTCAAAGATTTTGTCCACAACCTACTTTTGTCCCATATATTGATGTAGGCTTATCTAAATAGTTCAGAGATATAAAATACAAATGCAATAAGCAAAGATCAAGCTCTCTAATACCGGTACTATAAATGAGTACACCTGAATAGCATGAAATGTACTTTTACTGATATTAATTTAATTTCAAATATTAGATTCTGTCATAAAAGAATATACCATTGAAAGTAATTGCAACAAAAAGTATAGATATAATAGTGTTGTTTTTTTATTTGAATTTAAAGTATGTGTATTTACTATTCTCTTGCTATTACTCAAACATTTTTTTTTGCATTATTTTATTTTTAGAGCCAATAGCCAATGCTTACATTGTTGCACCTTGGGCATGTGTGGTCAAAATGCAGGTGACATTTAGCATAGTTGTGGCTTCACATGCTCGACTGGTAGATTCTAACAGTGACCACATGCATTATATTTGGAGATTTGGTGATGAGGTACATCAGCTTTGTTTGTTTGTGCATTAATTTTGAGTATTTGACTGCAAACTAGATAATTGTTATGTAATAGACTTACAAGACTAACTCAAGTCAGAAATAAACTGATAGTACACTTTATTGTGCTAGATTGAAACATAAAGTGAAAAAAAAATTTAGTAAGAAAACTTGACACTATATTAATGTAGCAATACATTTCACGACCTTACTGAAACAGAAAATTCACCAACTGAACTCCCATGTAAGATTTAATACTGGTACACATAACATAAACACAATGTGGATCTGGATTTAGCAAAGTGCTTGACTGCTCTGCTCTCTCTCTCTCTTAGAGTAATTAGGGAGTGTCTTAGTGTCCCAAGAAATCTGATGATTTTTAGTATCTTTATAGAATGTCTTCAGTCTCAGATTCTTCCAACGTGGAACATTTTCTTTTTCCCTTCTGTGACACCATAATTATGTTGATAGTTTCTTTAGACTCTTGACTTTCTGGAGGATACTTTATATTAACTCTTTCTCTATCTAAATGAATACTTTTTTTTATTAGTTATTGGGAAGGAAGTCAAATGTCTTAAAGAGATAATCTTTTTTCTATTGGGCAGCCAAACAACTTCATTCTGAGGGTTGCACATTAGCAGTTCCACTTTTTCTGTCAATGAGTCAAATTTAGAAGAGCATTTTTCTCTTTTCAGCAACACAGATTACCCGGGGGAGGGATGCTCCTTAAGAGGATTTGTGATTCCGTTGGAACATGCTTTCATTGCAAAGGTTTATTGGTTGTTGTGTAGAGTAAATCATGAATAGAGTGTAAGGCCTGGTTCAGTACCAGTTCCCAAATTGAGTTCAAATTTTTTTAATACTAGAGAGATGCATTACACATTATTCTTTATGTCCTCTTTCCACTTGTCCATTAAGCTGCAAGTATCACATTGTCATTCCAACAAAAGACATTACTTAATAATTTAAATAATTGTAATAAGCATTCAAATAATCTAGAGGCAAGTTAAATTGGTGACATTTTTTTAAACATTTGCTTGGGAAAGTACACTATATTCATAACTAGTACATTTCTATTCACATGAAACATCCAACCAGCCCATTGACAGTTTACCAACCTTGACATGGAACAGTACATTATCTCATGCATACAATACATCTGGACTCTACAAACTTACAGTGGAAGCTGTAAATGCCATTTCATCACTTTACAAGGAGGTAGTGATACAGATCTTCGGTAAGTTCTATCTCATTATGATATTCAATTTTTATTTCATGTTGAGATTTTATTGGATTATTGTAAACAATTTCACATGTTTCATAAAATCCACAGATAAGGCTAAAATTCTACTTCTGAAGTTCAGTGAGAATGTGTCTATGTATAATTTTAGTCAACCATTAATAGGCCAGTTGTTTACTCAAAGAATTAGGCAACAGTTGGCTGAGGTAAGCCTGGTAACTTGCTTATACATGTTCATTTTATTAAAATCAATTCTATGTTTACTCTGTCAGAGTATTTTAAATTATCACTCATTTTGTTATGAAGGATGTTGGAGTAAATATGAACCGGTTGGAAGCTGTTCTGGTTAGTGTGGATCCGGTTCAAGTTCATCTATACATTTTCCAATCTAATGATGACAATGAATTCAATATGACACAGGTAACAATTCAACCTTTGGAATGATCATACATGACACCTTAGATGAAAAAGAATAATTTTGTTTTAAAATGCTATTAGCTGGGGGACAAAATTATTGCTAATCTTGAATTGATGCTGATTTTGACTCATTGAAATCAGTCAATCTATTTAGCTCTTTATGAATGTCAACATTTTCTGGTTAGTTAGGAAATTTCACGCATAATAAAGGAGATTGGATAGTTTCAATAAAAAATTTGGAAAACAGACGGTAAAAGGTAATTAAAGGGATGCATTGGTCGTTTTTGGGGATGAAATGATGGTAATAATGTGTTTGAATTTAATTGTATAGTACATTTATGGAATGGGTATATTATCAAAGTGATTCTTAGTTCCAGAATAATAGCTTTGTATTTCTTGATAAAAAATCTCAGTTTTGAATTTATACTTTACACTTGTATCATGAAATTGTTTGAGTGTTCAGAAATAGTTTGAGTGTTCAGTAACTGTTGAAATGAAGAGATCTATATCAAATTGATCATCAGAAAAGCTTTGTCTGATCAACACAATTTTATTGTAACATCAAGTAAACATTGTGACTTGTGACATCAAAACACTGTATGTCTCAACCATCATCAGATTTAAATATATTCACAAGACCATCATCACATTTTTGAAAACATTTGTATAAATTCTGAACAGAATATATTTGAGTGTGTAATATTCAATGGCCATATTTTTGTTTGTCAGATCAAAACCTTTGTATTAGATAAGATAAGTCAAGGAGTTTTGGGTGTCAACATATTAGGGAGAACTTATGACACTGATAACATTATCCAGATCGTTTCTGCCACTGAACTCACTAGTAAGTTTTACAAAGCTCTGATAGTTATTATTTTGACTGCACATGTGAATGAGTTAATGAATTCTTTTCTGACTCAGAACTCATGCACAGTAGCTTTTTCAAGGCATTATTTAATGTGCATCTTAATTTATACTTATAATTTAGAAAACGATAATAAAATCAATGTTGTGAATTTTTTTCTATGCAACCTTTGTCACAGGCTTTTATGTTAATAATAAAGGAACACTTAAATGTATTTACGTTAATTTTTCTACTTTATTAAATATCTCTTTCTGCTTTTACTTTAAGCTGATGAAGACAACCCATCTTCCAATAGTGGCATGAACCTGAAGGCTTTATTTATTGCTGCCCCAATACTGGTCCTTGCTGTCATTGTATCGGTTGTGTCCTTTATGTACTGTAAAAAGTAAGTAGTCTCTCAATATGTCTGCCTCATTTTCTGTTTTATTTAACATCAAGTAATGAATGGTGTCACAGCTGTTAAGTCAGTTGGGTTTTTTTTTTGTTCCAGTTGTAGTGCAAACAGTCTGTCAGTTTAACATAGTGGATATTTATATTTTACCAGGCATTCAGTGGGCAGTTACATGTACATTTTAATCATGTTGAATATAATTTTATTTGACAGGCACATATTATACGTATGTGGTCTCTTGTATTTTGTACATGAATAGTAGTGTCATGTTAAGTGTGTAATAGGCATCTTAAATATCTAAATTTTTCCTTTCAGGAAAATGAGCAGTCTTCGACAGTACAATCTCCTCAATAATCATGATGATACTGATGCGATGCTTGATGATGATGAGGCTCCACTTGATTTAAATGCTGATTTTGGAATCCGTGAAAGTTCTAGAGATGATCATCTGTTGGAAAGTAGTGGTAGGTTACATTTCTGTTATGCAGTTGTAGGTTACATTTCTGCCAGACAACTGTGGTAGGTTACATTTCTTTAAGACAGTTGTGGTCAGACATTTTAAATTTGCTAATTTAATTTTTATTTTTTTTGTCCTATTATTTAGTATGGATAAAACAATCAAAGATGAATATGTGAGATGATATTTATTTTAAAATTTAAAATACTTAACTTATCTAAATCCTTATGAGTTGATACTAAAAATCCCCTAATTTATATTTGGTCCAAGATTTTTAATTAATCATACATTAATAAAAAAAAAATGTATTGAATGATTTTTGTTTCTTAAATCCAATAAATTTGAAAGATGCAAACAATAAATACAAGCTTTAGTATCAGGAAGAATATTTAATTTAAAAATAGTGTATTGTTAATTTAAATGATATATCGGTAATGCAAGCTTAGTGTGAAATTTCTAAAATGAGTATTTAAATTTGTAAAAAAATATAAATTGAACACATTAGTTCTCAAAATGTACAAGGATATGTGTCCTATTATAATTATGAAATTAAGAAATGTGTCATTTTTATTCTACAGGTGGCAGTCACCTTGTAATGGTCACTGGAAATTCATCTGACCATTCTGTGAATTGTTAAATAAAAAAAAAAAAAAAAAAAACTTCTGTGAAAAAGGGGCCATGAAAACCATAAGACATTAAAATAATGTTGTTTTGTTTTTTTTCCATTTAAAATGGTATTAAATTATAAATTGTTTTTGATGCGTTACTATCTTTATATGACCTGTTGATTGCACATTGAGCTCATTAAAAAACTAAATACTCCCATGTTTGAGTATTTCATTCGTTGTAACATTGTCCTCTTCACATATAAACTTTTTACTTTTGTATTTTATATTTCCTTTTCACCTGTCCCATTGTCTGGTGAGGCAAAACATATCATGAAATGTTTTTAAAATATGACCAGCATAAGGCTACATTATTAGGTGTCAAAACACCTAAAACAAGATATTACGAAGCTAATGTTGATTTGAAGAAAGACGTACTTCATACTAAAAAACAAACTATTTTTGATGCATTTGTTTACGGAAAATTCTCTAGCATTTATTTATATGTATCCCAACAGTTTTATGAGCTTGGCTGTTAATTAATACAGCAGCAAGCTTATTTGGATGACCAAGTTTAAAGCTATTTAACATTTGTTATGCATCTGAAATAATGATGAAATGAACTGACCTGTGCTGTAATATATATATATGTATACACTCCATTTTCCTAAATTTTCTTTTATTTCTCTGGAGCTTGACTTTGTGTAGCTTATCCTCATGCTTTACTTGTTTAGTAATGATGTATTGATCATAAAGAAATTGTACTCTCATTATGATCTAAAGGCTTTACATGTTATTGTTTTCTTTTTAGACTGAAATGATACACTTACAGTAAATAAAACAAGCTATATACTCAAAGCGGATCATCAGTTAGTCAAATATTTTTAAAGTCCACAAATTTTAATTAAGCTTTACTTTTTTTATAATAATATTCTGTCAAATTTATATACCAGTAATACATTTTCAAATGGGTAAAATTAGACTGATGTCATAATTGATAATAATTTTTTTCACAGAACTTACAAAATGATTGATTTTAACGGATACCATATATTAGTTCACTATGTATGGTTCATTTTTTGTGCTGTGTGCTAATTTGGAACAAGTTCATTTCACTTTGTTAGTTTATTATCGGTGCTTATAATTTGCCTGACTAAAGACATAATTAAAATAAACATCTTTTGTATTGTATTATTATTTTATTTATTTGATAGTAAAGGACACGTAATACGTTTGTATTTTTTTCTATCAGCATTTACTTGTTAGACATTGTGTGGGCTTTTTATAACTGTGTGTTCATTTTTTGTTTAATCAACCTCTCTTGTGGTGAACATCTTTCAAGGGAAATTGCCTGCACAAATTTTCAGAATGATCTTTGTAAATCCCATTTGAATCTCATGTTGCCAATTGTATGATTCTTAGCATTCAATTCCTTCCCCCATGTTTAGTCTGTGCTTGAATGACTGTTATAATGTCTGTGCTACAAATTGTAAAATTACATTACTGCTGAATGTCTTTCATTGCTGATGTGATTAAAATGTTACCCACATTGTAGTCGACTTTGTAGTCATTTTCTTTAATTTAATTGATCTTGGAAACTCATTTCTGTTTCAGTATTATTGCAATAAAGAAAATTATAAATACAAGCCAATAAGATATGCTGTTTGAGCATGACCCACTTATCACTTCAAGATTACTAAGTTTTAGGCTCTCTGGTCTATTAAATACTCTTCAATAATGGGGATGTAATTATTTAGGTGAACAAAAGTAATTTATTGCTCAAATATTAATTATATTGGTGTAATAGAATGTATATTAAAATAAGTTTGCCAATGTTGCTTCAAAAGACACCCTGTTTTGATCAAAGAAAGATGCCACATATTTTTTTTTATGGTATAACACACTGTAAGACACACATCATTATATATCTAACCCTTGAACTAGGTCACCACATTTCAAAATCCTATTTTTAAGAAGTTAAGCATTTTAAACATGGTTGAAAAGGGGGAATGATATAAAATTTAAAGTACCGGTACTCTGGTTTTCTGCAAATATGGCATACCTTCAGATCTATTACTATTGTCGACTATTTAAAAAGATAGACATCAAAAGAAATGCTGCCCAGGACATTAAATTACTAATAATCCGGTACTTTTATACACATAAATATATATAAGTCCTCGCTATTTTGTTTGGAAATTTCACAATATTTTGTCGGGTCACCCCAATAGCATACTCACAGTTAAAATGGTGAAATGAAAGCTATCAGCAGGAGCTTGTAAGAAAAGTCATGGCTACACATAAGTTATAATGGCCCCATCATCCAATGCAAGATCTCTCACTGAAACAATTGTTTTAGCCCATCATCAACAGATTGAACTCAGCACTGTAGTCTGTACAGATATGCTTAATGATGAAACAATTTTTATTTTACACGGGTATAATTATCTTTTTACAAGTTTTAATTACAACTATTACTTACCTTGTTACCTATCCCTTAGTCTGGTGGACCGTTGGGGCACCAAGCAAGACCTGAAGACCGTCTTTCTCCATTCCTCTCTATCCTTTGCCCTGATTAGAACTTCTTTCAGTGGTAGGCCCTTCCATTCTTTAATGTTGTCTTCCCATCGCTTTCTGTCTGCCTCTTCTTCTTTTTCCTGGTACTGTTCCCTGGAGGAAGGTCTTTGCGAGCCACGAAAATCTTGTTATATGGCCATACATTTTGAGCTTGTGTTTTTTCACAGTAGTTAGCAGGTCATTATGGGGTTAGATCGCTGCAGTAACCCGTCTCTAATCTCCTGGTTTGTGATGCGGTCTTTAAATGTGAGTCTTCTGTAGCATCTTATTTCTATTACTTAGATGTAGGTAAAGGTTTATTTTCTTAAATGGTATGTATCTGTATTTGATTTGATTTTAGGCACATCAGCACAATTTAGGCCATGTCGTGCCCTGTATCTCTATTTCTTCCATTAAATAACCTTTGTACGGTTCTAAGAAAAGCTTTGTCATTCCTTAGCAATTGCGGCTTTAAAATTAGTTTTAAATTAAAAGTTTTTATTTTTTCATAAAATAAAATATGATCTTATAATGGTGATTTTAGTACCCCGTGCAATTAAGAAAACGTAACTGACAAAAGAACAACTAAATAATCTTTGTGCATTAGGGAAAATTCTATTAATGTTTTTTTTTAATATAAGGTGTTACAGAATCAACATTTTAATTTATATTAACACCTAAATTTCATACAGTACCCAATATATTCAAATCAATTTACCGGCATTTGCGATAATTAAATTTGTGAACAATACATTCTGTTCAATTAATATATATTTACCAATTGTTTTTAGCTTTCTCAATATGCTTATCTGGACCAGTTTTGTAGAAAAGAAACGACCTGAATTCACTACCCTAGTAAGGTACTTAAAAATTAGTGAAGACTGTAGTTACAGTATGTATTGTTTCAATTTAGAGCGGCAACCGATAGTGGACTAACTTAGCTTATACCACCACTTCAGTCAAGTACTATTTCCTATCCTTGTTTGAGATAAAATATTTTTTTTTAATTGACTCGTGTTTATCAGGTAAAATAAATAATTGTGCGAAATTTCAGTTTGATCCAAGATTGGGTTCTGATAAATAATGCAAATTAACTTTTTTTTACCAGACAATGCTGTTTTTAATGAAAAAAAAAAGTATATAACCTAGTAATCAGAACACATTCAATATAAGACCTATAATTTTTCCAGAAACCCCCCATCCAGTGAAATTTATTTAACAGACTGAACCTGTATATATAAAAGCTCAAATTCTTGCTCTGTTCACTCAGTGCTAGTAATAGTCAATAAGGTAGAAAATTGTTTAATACCTAGATACTTATATAATTATACATACTAGTCCTTGTAAAAAAACAAACAATATAACTGAGTACAATACAACATAAAAAGTCTTTGACAAATATAAATTTCAAAAGATTTATTTCAATATATTTGCTGTCATTAACTTTCCATTGTTTCTTCAGTGTATTTTCCTTTCTCTGCCATTGCTTTAGTTCTGCTAAAGGCTTTCCTTTCAAGAATCTTCTTACGGTCTTTGTCCAGCTTCAACTTGACAATGACACACTGAAAAATTGAAGTTTAACAAATTATAAACATTATACCTGAGATTTTTCTTCTCTACTTTGTCAGTTACAAAGTATCAGTTTGTTGCTGAAAAATTGTATAGTCATAGTTTCATACTAGGAACTTTTATTTGTATTAAAGAATCCTGTCACAGAAATTCTATTATAAATGCAATTTAGAAGATGTTTTTGTCTTTACTAAATAAAGTTAAGATGGTGAAATAGTTAGGAAGTCCCAAAAATGAGAAGTTTGTTTTACAAGTTTTAGTTTAAACATACACTTTCAACAGATGAAAAATTATACACCAGTAATTTTTGTTTAAGTCGTGATATGCTAGTTAGGTTCTTATGTCTAGAGAAGATAAGAGCAAAAATTAAGTCCTAACGACTTACAACCCTTTATGCATAATTTATCCCATACAATCAACTGCGTAGGGATTTATTAGGCCTGCATACTATTTTATAGCACAAGTTTTAACATGTTAATTGAAAACTACAGATATATTACAAAAATGTAGATGGATCGGTAAGTCCTAAAACTATGTTAAGTCATAGTACCAACTATCCAACAATTACTGTTCCCTTATTTACACTGGCTTATTTGTCCAGTATGTCAAATAAACCAAACCATAAGGGGAATTTTATATGATTCAGGACTGTCATATCAAAATTATTTAAAAAAATGCTAATTATTATCTTGGAATAGGGGATGCTACATAGCTCTAACTGGATTTTATGAACCCTTCTTAATCAAAATATTTATTCTAAAATTGTTAATAAATAAAACATAAAACCCATTGTTGAATAAGCTTGAACATAAACACAATTGTATTTCTGCTATATTAATGTAATAGTTTCAGTAGGTATACAGTTATCAAAATGTGCAATAATGAAAATTCAGAAACAGTCTTGCCCTCCCTTATAATTTGTTTTTTCCTTGATCACTTTGCTTCTGGATATTTTGAAAGTTTCCAAACATAAATCCTTTTCAAAGCTTTCATTGGCCCCACTAGAAAACACAAGTAAATTACATACTGAATACACACAAGTTTACCAAAGACAAAACTGTGAATGTATCATTCATTTATGATTAAAATATATTTTATTAAGCAGCTAGGTCTTGAATGCAGGTCAAAATATATTACAAATAAAAAAAAAGTGGGAAAAAACAATTGACACTTATGAAATAAAAGACACAGAATTTTGAATGTAATTATCATATTAAAGAGGCAGAAACCTTATATAAAAAAAATGACATAATGGTTTAAGTGTGGATGGATCGGTAAGTCCTAAAACTATGTAAGTTTTAGTACCAACTATCCAGCCGTTTCTGTTCCCTTATTTACACTGGCTCATTTGTCTTGAGTGACAAAAAATCCAAACCATAAGGGAGAAAAGTCCATTCAGTTGCATAATTCCAAGATGCTACCAAAAAGCTGATTTACAATTGTATGAAAGCACTTTTTTTGACTTGATTAAAATAGTACCCCAAGTTAGCTAACTATTGGAAACACATATACTTTTAAAGTTTTATGTAACCAAAATTAACAAGAAGTTTGCACAAAAATATTAATTCACAAAAAAAAAAAAGATTACAAAATTATTGATCAGAAACGTCTACACTCAGTATGCTTTTCACTTCCTGGAGCATGTTATGCCCATAAAGAAGTAAAGTTTCCCTTTCAGACCTTGTGGTCTATGTAAAGGTCATCTGTTTCTGTGGCCTACGGTTAACAAGGGTGTCATGGCCAGCACAACTCCCAACCGACTTTACTTTTACCCAACTAAACTGATCCCAAAATAAGAAGTCCCAGTCTTCACCAGAATTTGAACCCAGAACCCCGTTCAGAAGTCAGGCCCTTTACCGCTCAGCCACTATTTGAGTCCTATGCCAATAAACATTTTTTAAAAAATCAATATCAGTCAACAATAAGATACAGACAATCAAGACCATTGATTTACAAAATTATAGTATGATATGTCAGAGCCATTTTTTTTTCTAAATTTTTTTAAATGTCCTTTTCAAGAAAAAAAAGTGTAGAACTAAGGGCTAATTTTCTAATGTGTAAATTAAAGCTAACTAATAACTAATTTAATTTACTACATACTTTAGATGGATGAATGCCAACATGAACTGTAGCTCCGTTAGCTTTCTCTCTTTGAATGCGTTCAATATAAACCACAAACTTTTTTCTGTAAACCTGAACAACTTTGCCCAGCTGTTGACCTTTATAATGTCCTCTCACTACCTGAAAGTATTATTTTTTATTAGTTATTGAGATGAAATGCAGAACGTGAATAAAACTTAAGTATCACCTAAAACAAGATTCTATATCACAGATCTGACCAACAGCAGTGTCCAGTGATCAATAAACAAAATTTTAAATATTTTAAAGCTGGTATATATTGGGCTAAATATGGCTTTATAGCTAATATATTAGTACTATTACAATTTTGATAAGTCGACTTATACTTTTTAAAAAGTTTAAATGCTAGTCCCCATGAGGGTAAATGAAAACAAATGCATTAGCAAAATGCTAATTAAAACTAATTTATTACAATCATGTAAACCAGGTATTGTTGAACCAAATAAAAGTACTTTGATTAACCATAAACCTGACCAATATCCATTTTTTATGGCATGTCAGAATGGAAGGCTTGTTTGGCGGAGAAAGAAGATTTTGTTGTCATGTGTTATTGTCTAGAACTATCACATTTGGTGTTTGATGATGAAATTGCACCAGCAAGTTGATCGTTTTGTATAATAATTGTGTAAGGCTTAAGGCAAATGAATCCTTTAGATGGTATGTCTTAATATTACAGTGTTTGCTTTTAATGGCTGGTCAAAAGGCAATGTTAATTTTTATCTTTAACTTTTGAATAGCTGGATAGAATTATTTATACATAGATAAGTTTTATGTATATTCTCAAATGTACTTTAAAAAAACAGCTGGCAGTAATTGCACTGATTTCCTTGATTCGCACAAATTTATCAACAATTATCAATTTGTTTCAGATACAAAATATTGAAAGTAAAAAACGAGCAGGAGAACATATAAAAACACCACTTAAAAATGTTTCTTCTGATATTGATTGCGTATGCAGCATCAACAAACCTAGCTCACTAACTTTAAGTAAACATATTAATTGCAATGCAACAGAAGAGCTGTTCGTGTTAAGACTTCACTTCCACTAGAGCATGTGGCTGACATTGACAACTCTCCCAGAGGCAGACAGATCTAGATCTAATCCATTTTACTTCATCCAATTTTTCAACCATAAAAATCTTTGATTCTAGTAAAATCTAGACTACTTGTCGTACTAAAATAAATTTTCAAGTTCTTTTCAGCAATTAATCAATTAATGTTTTATTTAATTATGTTATTATGTGCATACTGTACAGTATTAGATCTAAATAAAATATTTATATACTGTAGATTCTGTAGAATTAAAATGCTCTGATATAGAAATCTAGATCTAGTATTTCTAGAATCCTATTGCTTGTAGATAAGCTGGAAGCTAAGCTAATTAAAATAAGACAACAAAGATTAACCTGAACTTCATCATCTTTTCTAACGGGCATGCTTCTGACATTGTATTTTGCACGAAGTTCTTTGGAAAGAGGTGAGCTCATTATTTTCCTTCTGATATGAGAAGGAGCATTGAAATGGCGAGCCCTGTTTTTGCGACGAGATCCAGATACTGCTTTGTTGAACTTCATTTTTGAGGCCTGAATTAGTGAATAGAATACAAACAATATCTGAATTGATACAACGGTTAACTCATCCAAGAAAAAAATATACTTGTATAAATCATTAAAAAATATGCGATATTTTTCATTTTATCTGAAACTAGTCTAGATCTAGTCTATGTGTGCAGATCTAGAGATAGTTGGGTATAATTAATAATAGATCTATCTATTGAATCTATTGCCAAAATAGGTGTACTGATCTTCGTTTTCTTGAATGCTTAAGTGAAAATATGGTGTAAAATTCTAGATTAATTTAAAAATAAATACTTAATTTTACTGAAAAAACACAAAACTACTTTAATAATGCGATAAATTTCAACGATTAATCCAGATTTAACTTGATGGTAATTTTTTGACGTACCTGTTTGTTTGGGCCGAGTTAAAAAAAGGAAGTACATCCGGCGGAAAGGGTGATAACTAGAGGGTGCACTGACCAAAGTAATTGACAACAAAATCTTGTTTGACGTTATACATTTTTTTTCTTCCATTGCTTTATATTTACTTTTCCGGGCTCGCATAGGTCTCACCAGCCACATGAGGAGGCACAAAACCCCAGTGCAAAGTCCTCAGCCCCCTGGATGACAAAGTGGTCATCATCGAACCACGATGGACGAACTATATATATTTACTTTTCATTTTGGTTAACTTTAGTTATGTAGACTGAATTTTTTTAAAGATAATAAATGAATGTCCCCAGATAAATCATTAATTACTTATGATCTTTCGGGCCGTGATCATTTGTTATATAGCATTTCATTTGTTATAAAGTCTTGATTTATATCGAGTCACGTTATTTGGTGTAGGCTTAATCATAAGTCTTATTTTTGTTACGTTCCTAGCCTTTTTAATAATAAGGACCAATACGTAAATGGTGATGTAGGCCTACATCATGTAAAAAAAAAAATATCAAGCCTAAGAATCCAATATGAATTATGAGACTATTCTTGCATGCTTATCAGCAGGGGCGGCCCTAGCTGTGCGCGGGGCCCTGGGCGAACGTCAAGTGCGGGGCCCTTAGCCGTAAAGGTGGACTATATATATATATACGGTAAACTAACTCATCACGCTAACTGGCTCATCTTCTCTAACGATTGAACAATAACAATACAGCATGTCCGCCTCTATGCTGTGGGCCTTGGAAATCACTCGCGCAATACTAATATTATGTCTCCTCCGAGAGCTACAAGGGTCCATACTCTTTCGAAGACTTTTGCGGAAGGGCTGTACCACTGGTTTTCAAAAAAATTAATTGAAAAAAAAATACTCCCGCGTTTTGTTTACTTTTTATCACGATTACAATGGTTTTTCCACTCCTGCACGATGTCTAAACAAAGTAGTCTATTGAAAACAAAACAACTTAATACGTCAATGACAAACTTTCTGGAAGCTGAAATAACTGTACAAGCACATCAACTGGTTCACTACAGGCTAGGTTACAGTACCAAAGAAGGAAACCTTATCATGCACCCTCAACCCTTTTTTTCCATTGCAGACTAAATTAACAGTATATTAAATGTATACGTACCAACTCTTTTTATACTGTAATATGACATAACAGTGTTGTATGACACTTTTAAAAATTACTGAACATTTAATGAGTTTTTTAAAGGAACAGCATGTGAAAGTTATTAATGAAATGGGAAATGGCTATTTAGAGGTTTTAAGTGTTTGAGGATGTTTTGTGATATTGTTTATATCTGAAGAGCAGGTCTGCAAAGCATCCAAACAATCCTGATGCAGTTCCAGCTGCGATGAGCATGACGCGTCTTCAGAATAGAAGACTGCCGCATCCCTAAACGACTGCTGTATGACCAACTAAGTGAAGGAAAGCGCTCACAAGGTGATCAAAGAAAGCGCTTCAGGGACACCCTCAAAGCTTTACTGAAGGCGTTCAGCATAGACCCAGCCTCCAGGGATACAAAAGCACATGACAGAGCATGTGAAAACTGTCGCACAGATTACTGAGGAAAAGAGAACAACGCTGACAGAAGAAAAAAGCCAGAGAAGAAAAGCAGGGCCAATGACACTAGCTTCAGCTGGAATAGCCTGCCTAGTGTGCAGCCGAACATTTCGGGCTCAGATAGGTCTTACCAGCCACATTAAGATGCATAAAAAGCCCTCAGCCCCCTAGATGACAAAGTGGTCATCATTCATTATTGAACCACGATGAAAGAACTATATATATATATATATGAAAATGATATACTCATATGACATTAAATACCGCTAAAATCTGACTTTCGCGTGCGGTCTTAGAACGGTATCAACAGCGACAGTCAAGAAAACACTGTATATTTGTTTATTAGTTTTCATTTTTAAATCAATTTTTCAAAAGCTGCATGCCTGTATGTTCCTATGTTACTACAAATGTTATAAATCACTCTTTCATATACAATTTTCATGATTCAAAGAGTAGTTCAAATCGTAACAATATGCATTTTCCTAATAAAATCTGTTTGAACGATTGGGATTGGTAGATTCCACCTACTTGTTTTTATTGTGACCTGTTCAACGTTGATAGCCTCTTAGAAAAGTAGTTTATTACTTTACTTTTTTTTACCGAAATTAAACGGTATTTCGAAAGTGAGAATGTGTGTTAAGAGCTCAAATGACAATTGGTATCATAAATATACTAGGAAAATATTGAGTAACAAGTCCTAGTTTATGACAAATTGGTTTTCGAAGTTGGTGACAATTAAAATCTCCGATCGCGGGGCCCCCTCAGGCGCGGGGCCTGGGGCGGTTGCCCCACTTGCCACCCCCTAAGACCGCTACTGCTTATCAGATTTCGATGAGTGAAAGCCTTGCCTCCGCACTTTCCCTCTTTCTAAGACTTTACAAAATAAAAAGCTTGTCATAGTTTTGAAGAAAGAAATATTCGTATTTGTTTCAATATATTTTACAGTTTAAAGAAGCTGTCACAAAAAAAAAACAGTAGACCCTGTGTCTATAATAGCCTACAATGTTTTCTAGCATATAATATTGCCTATAACGCCTATATATGTAGGCCTATATAGCCTACTAATATAGTGCTGTGTCTTTGCCGAACTGGGAGTCGAACACTTAGTGAAGTTGTGACAGAACGTCGCATGAGGTTTGCGGCGGGAAATGTTCTACGACAAAATGAATAACGCATACCAAGAGTTGCGATGACATGAAGGCCAATACGATGTCTTATCGTATCAAAGAAGAATCGGGTCACAAGTAAAGAAATCTTATGATAAACAGGCACTCAACCACTTAATGAGGTTAAGACCAAACGTCGCATGAGGTTTGCTGAGCATGCATCCTTCGACAGAAGGAATCGCGCGTCTCAAAGTAACATAACATATAGAGATCGATTATCGATACGAAGAAAACATTATAACAGGGACTCCTGGTACAACTTGGCGTCGCACTGCTGCACTTTCAATGTTTAGTACAA
Organism: Biomphalaria straminea; assembly: GCA_021533235.1. Lineage (NCBI taxonomy): Eukaryota > Metazoa > Mollusca > Gastropoda > Planorbidae > Biomphalaria > Biomphalaria straminea. The sequence goes on along the minus strand of JADKLZ010000003.1, from coordinate 42,682,638 downwards.
AGAGTTTCTTTCACGTTATCATTGTAGACCTAAATATAGGCCTACTGACATATGCCTACTGTTCCTTCCATTTCAACCGATTCAAATGATTACAATTTATATAGACAGCTATTACAAAAACAAGTAACATAAAAAATGTTGTTTTTTAAAGACAATTCCTCCTTTACACAGCAGACTGATGTTTATAAGAGCGATTATTCTGCACTTAACAACTAAAGAATGATAGATTTAAATAACTTTGAGCATTTTTTTTAACCCCGCCTCAACCCTCCACCCCCCCTCACGGAAAAAAATTTACTTAGACTATATTTATAAAATTCTAATAATAGGTCTATATATTACAGATCCAGACCATAGAGTATATATATAATTATAATCTATGACACAGACTTAGAAGATGGTGTGCAAATGGTTTCTCAACCTCTATTTATTTATGTCACTATTTAATCATGGAACTATAGGCCTACTATTGTATAGTTCCATGCTTTAAAGGGAAACTCTCATAGTTTTTCAAATTTTAGATATTGACATATTTAAATTCTGCGTAAAAAGTTGTAATAGTAAACATTATATCATTTTTTATTTAAATGCTTAGAAAATTTTATATTTAATAAATTAGACAGTAAATTTGCCACGCCTCCTAAAAAACGGGGCTCTGCGAGCTGATTCTATTTTTAGAATATGTGACGTCAGACTAAACGAAATGGATGTACACCTATATAACCGATAAACTATCTAGATTCTAGATCTAGCAGATCGTATTTATTCTTACACTTCATAGCGAATGTCCAGGTTGATTTAAAATCAGACTTGGTTTATAAGAAATATTCTAGATCGAAACCTCTAGTTCTAGATCTACTTGAGGAAAACGAAATACTGTTCTTCAGTCTTCAGCTTGTTACATAGTTCCAATTACACAGATAAATCAACAAGTATAATGCTGAAACAGAAATAATTGTCACTTTCCATTTGTTTCCAAAATATGAAGTTTTTAAAGGGAAAATGGGAAAAATGTATTCGACTGAAGAACAAATACTTTGCAAAGGCATTATCATTAGCTAATACCAGGTGTAGTGCCAACAGTACATTGCTGGATTTCCAGGCTAAAGAATTCAATAGCCTAAATGATGACTGATGGATCTACTACTGATGAGACACGCGACTCTATCTCTGGTTCAAAAAGAAAATCTAAGGCACTACCTAGTGAAACGTAATGCACTGAAGGTAGTTATTAATTAATTATTATTATTAATTATTTAGACTCATTAAATATAACTGGATATAGAGAGTTTACAAATTACGGATATCAATCAGAAATTAATTAGATCTAGATTTTTAGATTATGAAGTAGATCTAATTATAATCTAATAAAGTCTATTCTAATTCTATATAATATCTTTATATTTATATAGCTTATATTCAGACTTTTGTTTTTTAATAATCTTAGATCCATCTTATACATTGCTCTCAAACTACCCAAGCCTAAATATAATCTTTAACCAAAGATAAAATAGAAATAGTAGATAGCTTCCATCTGGACTGGTTAAAAAATATGCTGCATGTGCATGTCAAATCTAGAGATGTAGCTAAGAGGAAAAACCTAACTTTAAATTGTAGTTTTCTAGAACTTATGTTAGAACCATGCCAAAATTTTATGTTTGTTTTACGCCCGAGTCATTTTAATCAAAATTTATTTCAGCGATTGGATTGTCTGATCAAGGATAATATGCAACTGTAGTACTTGTACCTGCAATATGAGACTACTGAGAGTGATTTAACTAGTGTCTCAGAGGTAGATACTGTGGCTGATCTAGTGGAATTACCAGTTATATCATATGTGTACACAGAACTGAACAACAAAGTAAATGTAAGTTTTTTTCATTTTGTCACCAAAAAAGAATTGTAGATTGATTTAAATTCATTGCTTATAATAATGGTTAAACTTTACTCTCAACATTTGTTTAGATACGCAATGTTGTATGAAGTCATGAACGATTCTGGTACTCAGACAGATGTAGCTATGAACATTCCATATCCTGTCCAGGCATCCATCACCCCTACATTCAGGCTATAGCTGTGAGCATAGTTCTGACTGCTATGAACCAGCTATGAGGAGTAGCATAGATACATCATTTAATATCAGGTACAGGTATCAATAAACAAATTTTGTGTATTTGAGTTATAAATTAATTCTGATTTTAATATTATAGGATCTTTATTTATTCGACTGACTTTAAAATTTATTTTTTTTTGCAGTATGCCTTATGATGCACCACATCCAGCAGTTGAAATAAATCACTTGGTTGATCAGCATACAGATCACCCAAATTTCGCTGTTTCCCTCATGTTTACATGGCTTTGAGTACAATACAGAAAATAAAGATTGGTTTGAGCCTGGTGAGTATTTTCTTGATCCACTATATAAAATTAATGTTAAACAGGTTTCCCAAGACTAAGTTAAAATGTTTTCTCACCAATAGAAGGATGATCTTGAAATATTTTGAATTTTTATTTTTTTCATTCACATAATTCTTTACAGGAACTGATGATTATGAAAGTGTGTGCAAAATATTGGACCATTGCAAATGGAAAAGGATATTAAAAAGGTATATCTGATACACCAAACAGCAGCTTTGGAGTCATTCCACAGTCTGCATATGTCACAAGTTCATATCATCAAGATCTTCAAGGCAAACAAATATAATAAACACCTGACATATACATTGTAACTTTTATTTAAAATTAAATTTATTTTTTGTTCATGCTATATATACACATTTTATTTTCAAAACTTTTGTAGCCATTTTAGCATACTGATGACTCGAAACCTGTTTTTGTGCCCTTCTGGAAATTCTTTTCTGATCTCGTTCACTACACAGGATGGAAGAGGAACTCCAATGCTTCTTCCCAGGCAGCTCCAGCATCAGCAAACAAACTGTCTATATGCAGTATATCTCTTTTGTCTAAAAATGAAAAGTTATATATGAATAATGTCCAAAATTGTATTATTCTTATTATAACAGCATATATAGTTATGTTTTGTTTGGTTGTGATGCACAAATTGTAAAACACATTTCCTGATATTAAGGATAATAAAAATTATTATTACCGGTATTATAATTACTCATGGTTATCATCAAAATGGTCTCCAAATAGTTCTCTATAGTTGTGATGTGCAGTTTGTAGTCTGTCTTTGTCCAAACAGGCCTGAATCCTGGATGATTGCTTATGCATGGTATGTTATTGGAAGACATTTTTAGTGATACTTTGAGAATTTCTGTGCAGCATATATTTTCATTTCCTGTATCCATGTGCTTACAGTATCCACATTTACACCTGATGAAAGAAAAACTAAAATCAGATTTATTTATCAAACATATATATATATATATATATATATATATAAATTTCAGTCAAATAATTAATGTCTTTGGTACCACTTACCAATAAGTATTTGGATCACTTTGTCTACTAGTACTCCTCCTATCAAGAACTGGAGACTATAAGACCTTACATTGTAAACTTCATGGGGTTCAAACATATAAGGCTCAGCATTAGAGACTCCTGCCATGCATTAGCTAACAATAATTGAAAAGAAAAGAAAAAAGAAACATGAAAAACAAAAAATTAGACTTTTAGGGCCTACATATAAGAAAAACAAGTTTATAGATCTAGTGATATAAGATTCAAATATTTTATTATCTGCAAAGTCTAGTTGTAAAGATAGATAATCATAGCCTATAAGACAATATTATGAACTGTCTAGATAACAAGAAGCTCAATTTCAAAAATAAACTATATATATATTACATTACCTACATTTTAAATTAGAATTCTAATCCATCTAGATCTAGTCTAGATCTCGATGTAAATATATTTAATAATACTAATTTAAAGCTTAGATCTTTGCCTTGATGACTAAAATTGTTTACAAAGAATGAAATAAAACACAAAAAAAAAATGTTGAGACAAAAATTAGACTTAGGCCTATAAATAAAAGAAAAAAGTTTTTTTTTAATAATAATAGATATAGTGATATAGACTAGATTCAAATATTTTATTATCTGTAAAGTCTAGATGCAAAGATAGATAATTATAAGACAATATTATGAACTGTCTAGATAACAAGACTCAACTTGAAAATTAAATATAGGCCTATATATATATATATACAAATGTGTGTGTGTGTGTATATATATATAGTTGTAATTTAAATTCTAAGTAATCTAGTCTAGATCTTGATGTAAATATAAATAATAATACTAATTTAAGCTTAGATCTTTGCCTTGATAACTAAAATTGTTTACAAAGAATGAAATATCTGATGTGTCGTTCGTAAAACACAATGATGAAGTTCAAACAGACAGTTCTATTGGCTCTAATTACTCTAATAGCTCTATTATTGTTATACTATATACTATAGAACTATACTATAGAACTATAGGCCTACTATAGAATCAGATCTACTAGTCTAGATTATTCTAGATCAAGTAAATCTATAGCCAAGGCGAAGTGATATTATGTGACATAACTTGGGATAGTCTAGTTCTAAATGTTATGCCTACCTGTTATAGATCTAGACTACCTCGAGTGCTTGTTTTACAATAAATTCGCGGAAGACAAGTACCGGTACTCGGAGTAGTAAAATATTGTGTATCAGAGCGTGACGTCACATAGAAACTACGTGAAAATCTGACCGTTTTGGATGCGCAGAAAAATTACGTCAGAAAAACATCAATTACTAAGTTATTCTTGCAAATTAAAAAAAAAGAATAATATATTCATTATCTGTAAAAACACATATTATATCAAAAATTGTCAAAACCATGAGAGTTTCCCTTTAATGAATACATGAGGAAATACTCCTGACGTAGGTGTGTTCCAGATATAGATTGTTTAGACATCCAGACCAAATTTAATTTTAGAAGATATTTCGAAAAAATTATAACGGTCAAACAAAAGTTATTCCCGTGTGTCCAGCTAGTAATTCTTTTCCCATAAACTGTCAAATTTTTAGGAAAATCGTTATTAGAGCCTTTTTGAAATCCATGTCCACCAAACCACCCACCTAGGGTTGCAAACTGAAAAGAGAAATACAAAAAAAAACTGATTTTATCATATGCTTTTAATCGCTGATCCACCAGTAAACCGATAAACTCATCAAGATTGCTTTGAAATTGAACTCAAACTTTTCAGACACTGCCATCTAATATGTAGCCTTATATATAGCCTAGACCTTATAATGCCCAGTCTTATGACACGTAAATTTCGTTGTTTACTAGGAAAATAAAAATGTGTGCGGTGTTTCCATTCTGCCAATAATGAAAAAAAAAAAGTGAGGAGGCAACATGAACAAAAAAAACAAGATTACAAAAAGAGTTTGTGTGATACACAAACTCAGAGGCGGCCCCCGTCGGAGTCGGATCCCTGTCAGATCCGCCTATTCGCTATATGTTTCGGATGTTCCTTCAAAGTTGAAAATAATTAACTTCTCGCTGGACGACGGAGGATGGCGAGAAGGGTATAAACCTGCCTTATCTTGATGTCTCCGCACTAGACTGTAGTTCGGATTTATCGTTGGTCCCTGGCTCAATTACTGCATGCTCCCATCCCCTCCTGTGGAAGGTTTGAAATAGGAAGTAAACTATCTTTAACTCTGAAGAAACAATCGAAACATGTAAAACAAACAGACACATAACCCGGAAGCGTCGAAATAATCAGTTCAGCATGCTAACTGGTT
>JADKLZ010000003.1:42649878-42676498 GCA_021533235.1 Biomphalaria straminea | reverse complement strand
AAAAAAAATTCCAACCCATCATGTCTTGGACTTCTAGTTGCGAATTTAGCAACACAATTAATTTAGTCAAATAACTCATTTAGTCTCATTATCGTTAATCTGCGAAAGATGAAGTTTAAACCCAAATAACTGCAAGCGTTTTGCCGGGATGGAACATTCTTCAGTGCGAGCCATTTAAAAGCGGCGGCTTCTTTTTCTGAGATACTCGGCACACATTTCGTAGTTTTTTAAGATAGTCGCTATTACATCTTTTTGTTTCTTTTAACCAATCCAGAGTCATCCATAGCATTAAGTCACATGCGTACTTTATTGGGCATATAACCTTTTCATGCTTCTTCTGTGCTTTTCTGAAGCTATTCGGCAATAGCAGAAGATATTTCGTGGGTACTGGCAAGTGTTCCTAAAAAAAAGCAGCATGGTGCTGCATGGAATATTTTCGCAATGTTGTTTAAAAATACTTGCCAGCTTGACTTTCTTACCACTTGTTTTAACTTGTTAACCTTTTGAGAGGCGTACTAGAAGTTTAAAACTGTAAAGAGTTTTTCTATGACGATGCTTGGTTACATTATCGCGTCCACCTTGTGCGACCTAAAACTGTGATCCACTTTTCTCATATCGCACTCCAAGGAATACTGTAAACTAGAATGGATTGATCGAAAGCACACATGCGGTGAGACAAACGATCAGTGTGTGAGGCAAAGGCAGAGAAACATCAATTAAAACAAGTATGCAGGAAGTAGCGATCAATGAGGAAAACCCGATAACTTTTAAGTTATTATTCAAAAGGTAATGATCAGATTTTGAACTACAAGCTTGACATTGATTTTTGATGAAAGCGGGACATTTGCGGTCCCGCCAGGACATCTTATGAAAAACGTGACAAACAGTCGAAAGTTGGACTGTCGGGAAGTCTGTTAACTTACTCGGAGGACGCAGCCCCCAACGTGGCGCCTCCGTGTAAATGTCTAATAGTGGAATTAGATAGGGAAGCGAACAAGGTCCCATCCGGGCTACCTTGGGTGAGCTTGTTTTTTTTTTTTTATCTCACCCGTGGTGGAGATGGAATAAAAGCCAGCAACCCAGTCGTATGAGGTATAGTCCTCTTATTTGGCACATGGAGGACTTGGGGTGACGAGCTCTGGGTCCAAGCCTGTTCGTTGGATAAAAGCCTTTCTAACAATCAATGTGATAATGACGCGTCGTCATCTTCGTCAACCACCGGCCATACAAACAAATGACCTTTAACCTTTACATCACCTGCTATATATAGATCTAGATCGAAAGGTCTGAAATTTGTGAAAAGGGGAATTTTACTTTTAAGACATCGGCCCTAATAGTGTAGTTCAGCCATTTTGCTAGCTATTATTTTCTGTTTTAGTAAAGGGAAATAGATCCCGTTTTCAGCATTTCATTTGGAGGACAGGGAGAATGATTAATGGGCGTAGAAAGTAAATAGCTTAAAACCTCTATAACTTTTCAGTGTTTCTAAATAATCTAAACAAAATTTTGAGCTAACCCACTATTTAACTAGACATCTACATATTCACTGGGGATTTTTAAAAAGTATTATTGGGATTTGATATGAATCGAGTGTCAACAATAACAAACATTAATGATGATTAAACATGTTAATGACGATGTGACATGTCGCTTTCGCTAAATCAAGGAATTACCAGATCTATGATCTATTTAGATCTAGATCTTCTTACTTATAAAATTTGGCTAGATTAGAAAATTAAATACTTGACTTGTTACTTAGATCTAGACTCTATAATTGAGTCTATACTGTAGTGTAAGTTACAACTTACACTGAGTTGACTGAGTCACTCTAACTCTAATTAACCATGTTCAAGTTTTGAGTAATTTTTTGAGTTTACACTACTGACTACAGTGTCTACAGTTTTAGAGTTTACAGTGAGTGACAATTTTTTCAATTTACAGTATTTACACTATAATTAATAATACTAGTAACTATAATATAAAAATAATATTAATAAATATAGATCTAGTTTTTATAGTCAATAAGACTTATAAGTGGCATGACATTAACACATGTCATTATTATGATTATTTATAATTATAGTCAGTAGTATAGTAACTATAGTACTAGATCTATAGGGGTATACTATGACTATAGTTATAGTATTTATATAAGTTAAGTCTAATAAGTATTAATTAAGTTAATCTATAAGACATTAAGACAAAGTATAGTTAAGAGTATAGACTAGACAGTATAGTATAATTTACTATAATTAGATTATTAGCATAATTATAATAATATTAATATAATCATAATTAATCATAATTGAAATTATTCATAATCATGTAATGATAATCTACTTCTTATCTAGATTTATATTCACTATATTGTGACTCATCATTTATAATAATAATCTAGACTCTAGTTTACAAGTTTAGTAGTTAGTATCTAACTACTAATAATGATAATATTTTAAAGTATTTTCACGAATTCTCATCTCAGCCTGTGGTAACTACTGGGGCATAGGCCACCAACCAGCTTTCTCCAGGTATCTCAGTTCTGTCCCCATGTCTTGCCCATCTGCTTGGCTTCTGTTTCCAGATCGCGGCGCCATGTGTTCCTGGGCCCTCCTCTATTCCTCTTTCCTTGGGGGTTCCAGGTTAGGGCTTGCCTTGTTATGTTGGATGCCGGCTTGCGCAGGGTGTGACCTATCCATCTCCAGCGTCTCTGAAAGATATCTATTTCAATGGGCTGCTGTTTTGTTCTTTGCCACAGTTCCTCATTCGAGATCTTGTCTGGCCAACGGATCATAAGAATCTTCCTCATGCAGGTATTGATGAATACCTGGATTTTTTTGATGGTGGTGACGGTGGTTCTCCAGGTCTCTGCTCCATAAAGTAGTATCAGCTTAACAATGGTGTTAAATAGCCTTATCTTGGTGGTGGTGCTTAATTCCCTAGATCCCCAGGTGTTCTTCAGCTGATGGAAGGCTGCTCGAGCTTTACCAATGCATCACTGAATTTTAGCATTTACATTTAGTTTAGAGTTTAGATGATTTACTACTTTAGCCTGACTGATTTAGCCTACGCCTACTTTTTTTACACTGTCTCAATTTACAATTAGTTTCAATTACACTTACAGTAAACAAAACTGAGTATTTATTTACTAATAAGTCTAATAAAATAAATTAATATAATAATAATAATATAAATTAATATAATAATAATATTATTATTATTATATTATTTAGATGAGATCTAGATCTATTTTCTAATATACTGTTAGTCTATATTATACACTAATTCTTAATAATGAAATTGATTCAGATGTTCCTATCCTATGATAAGAGTAGTCTTAGTTTAGTAAGAGTTACTACAGTCTAGATCTAAAATCTAAGCCTACTGGCCGTAGTAGACTATATTATTCTAGAACATGAACTGACTTTGCACTACTGCTGATTTATAGATCTACTCCCATGGATATGAAAAATTCATATCCATGATGAGACTATTTCATGATGGCATGATTGCTCGTGTCCAGGAAAGTGAAGAACCATCAGAGCCCTTCAAAGTATTAAACGGGTTAAAACAAGGCTATGTCTTAGCACCTACTCTGTTCAGTATCATGTTCTCTGCTATGCTGACAGATGCATTCACAAATAGAAAAACAACGGTATAAATATAACATACAGATTTGATGGTGACCTATATCTATTCCTGGTTTGTGATGCAGTCTTTAAATGTGATGCCTAGGATTCTTCTGTAGCATCTCATTTACATTGCTAGGATCCTCCTCTCTAGCTCTGCAGTCAGGGTCCAAGACTCGCAAGCATATAGAAATGTGGCCATGACCAGGGAGCACATCAGTCTGATTTTGGTCTTTCCATATTATTTTAAGTTAAGAAAGGGCTGCTGTGGACTGTGCTATTCGGACCAGTAGTTCGGGTTTTGTTCCCTCATCTGAGACAATAGCTCCGAGGTATTTGAAGTTGCTAACGCTAGTTAGCTTTTCATCTCCGATACTGATGGCCATTGTAAAGCCCTGTTGGCTATTGGTCATAATTTTTTTCTGCATTTTTTGCATGCCGCATGCTGCAGAAGTCTTGTCAATGTGCATCACTAGGTCGGCTAGTTCTTCTTCTGTCCCTGCTAGGCCATCGATGTCATCTGCGAAGCACAAGTTAGTGATTCTTCTTCTCCAATGCTTACAGTACCTTCTAATCCCTCGAGAGCAACCTCCATTATCCTCTCAAGGAAGATATTAAAGAGTGTTGGTGACAGTGTCACAAACCAGGAGATTAGAGACAGGGTTACTGCAGCGGACCCCATGATGACCTGCTAACTACTGTGAAAAACGCAAGCTAAAAATATATGGCCATATAACAAGATCTTTGGGGCTCACAAAGACCTTCCTCCAGGGAACAGTACCAGGAAAAAGAAGAAGAGGCAGACAGAGAAAGGGATGGGAAGACAACATAAAAGAATGGACGAGCCTACCACTGAAAGAAGTTCTAATCAGGGTAAAGGATAGAGAGGAATGAAGAAGGACAGTCTACAAGTCTTGCTTGGTGCCCCAGCGGTCCACCAGACTAAGGGACAGGTAACAGGGTATATCTATTCAAGCTGAGGGGGCTAAAAGCAAAATCAAAAATAAAATCAGCAGTAATCAGGGACTTGCTATTTGCTGACGACTGTGCCCTAATAGCCTGCTTTGAAAATGATCTGCAGAGCATCATCAGGGACTTCTCAAGAGCATGCTCAGACTTTGGCCGTATCATTAACACAAAAAAGACTGAAGTCTTATATTTGCCTGCTCCAGGGTAACCCTACTTGCATCCAAGAATCAAGGTTAATTGACAACATAGAAACGCAGTGGACAGATTCAGATATCTTGGCAGCATGCTCTCCAGAAATGGAAAGATCGATAATGAAATTGACCTGCATATCACCTGCATATCCTATGGCAGACTGTCTAAAAATGTCTGGAACAGACAAGTTATTACCACAAATACAAAGCTAGGGATATATATTGAGTTGTCATCCTCCCTACATTGCTCTATGCCTCAGAAACGTGGACAGTGTACAAAAAACATGCAACCACTTCCACATATTAATGGTCAATTAAGGGAAGGAAAGCGCTTGCAAGGCGGACAAAGAAAACACTTCAAGGAGACCCTCAAAGCTTTTCTGAAGGCGTTCAGCATAGACCCAACCTCCTGGGAGACAGAGGCACATGACAGAGCATCATGGTGTCGTGCTGTGAAAACTGGCTCATAGGTTGCTGAGGAAAAGAGAACAGCACTAGCAGAAGAAAAGCGCCACAGAAAAAAGCAAATGTATGTATGTCAGTAATGGGCATGATTGTTCTAGATCATCTTTGTTTCTGGCAAGATCTCTTTTAGCTGGCTTTTTTTTGTTGTCATGCAAAAGTCATCATCAGATAGATAGCATAAACTTGAAGAAATGCAATCATTCATTCATGAAAGTCTGGTAAAATCATATTGGCAGTTCATGCCTTGGTTGGTTCATGTCCATTATTTTGCAACTTTTTCACCATTCACTCATTAAAAATATTGAAAAAGTTGAAGTCAAGCATCTAAAGTGGTCTGAAACTTGGACTGGAATAAAACAAAATATCTTTTATAGGCAAAATAAAAGTAATTAAATAGTAGATACCATGTCTTTAAGACTTTAAGTACATGAAAAAAGTGGACATAAAAATTGTTATTTAATGATAAAATCAATTGTATTGATTGTATGTTGTATTAATTGTATGTATTTTTTATGTAATAAAATACAAAGGCAAGAAAAAATAATTAAATAAATAAATGTTGAAATATCATAAGTTGACAGCATAGGAACAAAAACTTTCTTTAAAAAAAGTTATTGAAAGTGTAATATAGGTAAGGGAGATAAGTATGCTTAAAAACAACATGGTGGTTGGTAAAGGTATCTGCTTATCTATACTATTACCAAAACTTACAATTAATGACTATGTGACAATGTTGTTTACAGTTGGTTCAAGAACTTGTTGGTCTTGGAGTTGAAGGAATGCAATGAATTATTGTTTTCATTCCAGCAAATGGTCAACTATATTGGTTTGGAAGGTATTGATGTTCATTTAAAAACTAAGTACCTAGTAAAATGCTTAAAAGGGATACCGCTACAGTTATCAAAATGGATAACAAATTTATTTGTATTACCATTGTCATGTTAATATAAGCTTAAAGTTGTCTTAATAAGATTTGATCTTTTCAAATATTTTAAAATACACTGAGTTATTTTAATTAAAAGTGCAGACAGTCAAACAAATAAATGTCTCATTCTCAATGTGGGAACAAAAAACAATGAAGCATCATAGTTTAGAAGCAATCATTCACATGCTTTGATATAACAGCACTGTCAGTATAGTTTCATTGGTCTAGACTGGGCTTTGCTTCTAGTAGGCCTAGATCTAATTTAATAAAAGTGTGAAGTATACTACTTTTTAGAAAAACTAGTTTCCCAAAATCTTTTCTTTAAATCTTTTTTTTATATCAGAGGTGAAAACATTTTCTATGAACAGTCCTATTTAAAACTATATTGCAATTTAGGAGTACATAAGAGCACCTCTCCTTTTTCATGCATGAACACACCATGAGTCCCACAACTCTAATGGGTACCTGACATTAATTGGGAAAGTAAAAGGGTTTGTTGATGTTCTGGCCACATGACATCTTCTTTAATCATTGGCCATACAAACGAATGACCTTTAGATCACCCGCCCTATAAATGGCAAGGTCTGAAAGGGGAACTTTACTTTTACTATTTAAGACATATTGAGCTTAGTGTAGTTCAGCCATTTTGCTAGCTATTATTTTCTGTTTTAGTAAAGGGAAATAGATCCCATTTTCAGCTTTTCATTTGGAGGACAGTAAGACTTGAATAAAATCCTTGGTTGGTTATTTCAGCAATATTTAAGAGTCATATTGAGCCTATCCAATACTAACAGGTACTTGACATCTGTTGGGATTAGTAAAGCTAATTATTTGGTTGGGCTTGGGGTGGTATTTTGGGCATAAAATGATTGTTTTGTTATAATTATTAAAAAGTTACTTTTTTATGAGTAAATATTTTAAGGTAACTGGATATTATTTTATTTTCAGGTCAAAGCAAGAATCTGCTTTTTTATAGTCACCGTTGCAATCTTAGCTATTTTTTATGAAACATTTACAGGTAAACAAAAATCGTATTTGAAATAATTGAGACAGTAGTTGGGGTTTGCTTGCTGCATATGACTCACTTCTAACACTTAACAATATAAATCCAACTGCATCTGCAACTTGGCTTATTTTATTAGCTTTTAAAAATTGCATATGTTAGCGTTTTCTGCTTTGGCATTAATGTTATTAGGAGGCTAGTAGTTTTTATAAAAAATACCATAGTGACATATTGACACATTATGTAGCTTGTAATTATTATATATCTTAGCAACAACCTCCAGCTGGCCATAGAAGACTTCTGGCATGATAACATCATAACTTTCTACCACTTGATTTTTTGGAAAATTTCCTATCTAGTTTAAATAATGTGAACAATTAGGAAATTAAAAATAAAGTAGGTGAATCTCTGACTAAGAACTCCCCTTCCAGTGAATTACAAATTTTAATTTCAAAAGATTTTCATGGAAAGAGCAAGGGCCTAGTCACGAAATTCTATGACCGTAGCTAAGTAGGCTTTTGAATAAAAAAAAAACTCCAGCGATTTAAAACCCCATTTTCAAATTTGTAGTCTTTGATTTTGATATATGGTCCCTCTGTTTGATTGTTTCTTGTCATTGAGATATACTTGGTTTTAATGTCATTGACCTCAAGTCCTGCTGGTCGAGATGCTTCTTCTAGTTGTGTGAAGGCTCTAGCAATGTCAGAGGTTTCTTTACCCAATAAGGCAATGTCATCAGCATAAGCAAGGTATTGTAGAGGTTGGCTGTATATTGTCCCTGTTGGTTGCGGACCCGTTTTTTCTCTCCTGAAGTAGTTAGTAATAGTTCCCCTTGTCTTTATCTGTATATTTCTTATAACTCTCTCCATTGTCAGATTGAAAAGCATGCAAGAAAGTGAGTCACCTTGTCTTAATCCTCGTTTAATCCTAAATTCCCGTGAGTGTTCTCCTTGTATTACGACTTTACTTTTTGAGTTGTTTAATGTCATATGTATAAGTCTTGTCAGTTTGTTAGGTATTCCAAAATCCTGCAGGGTGTCATATAAATATTTCCTTCTGATACTGTCATAAGCCATTTTATAGTCTATAAAGAGTTGGTGGATTGGTATGTTGTATTCATGGCATTTTTCTAGTATACATCTTAGTGTGAAAATGTGATCAGTTGTGGATTTATTGGGTCTGAAACCACATTGGTAATCACCTAAGATTTCTTCTGAATATTTTCCAAGCCTCTTTGTTATAAGCCTAGACAGGATCTTATAAGTCACATTTAGTAGAGATATTCCTCTGTAATTACTGCAATTAAGCTTGGATCCTTTTTTGTGTATTGGGGTTATAAGAGCAGTTTCCCAATCTGTTGGTATTACTTCTTCTTCCCAAATTCTTGATATTAGTCTGTGTATTTGGGAATGTAAGTCTTTCCCTCCAAATTTAATTAGTTCTGCTGTAATTTGGTCCTCTCCTGGTGCTTTGTGAGTCTTCATGGTCTTTATTATTTCTGATGTTTCGATGAGTGTTGGTGGGTTCACTAAGGGTTCACTCTGGTCCTCCGTGTGGCAGTTCATATTCGCCATTGTTTCCATCTTCAATGGTATTTAGAATCTCCTCAAAGTATTCAGCCCATCTCTCAATGACCCTGCTGTAATAAGCTGACCATCTTTATTCCCACACATGTGTGATCTAGCTTGAAATCCGTTCTTTTCATCTTTAATTTTCATATACATTCCTCTCATATCTCTCTCCTTTGCTAGTTCCTCAATGAGTAATCTTGGACTTTTCCCATTCAGGTTTTTTTTTTCTCACAACTTTTGTGGCCCTTCTTGTTGCTTCATTGTATTGCTGTCTTGTGTTTCTGGTTTCTCTCTGTAGCATTATCATCCGAGCATTATTTTTCTCTTGTATAATTTTTCTGCATTCATCATCATATCATCCCAATCTCTCGTTCTTTTGTTTAAAGCCAACTACCTCTTCTGCTGTTCTTTTGATAGCATGCTTTATTATTTCCCAATGCTCAATATGTTATTTTCGCTGTCCTTTTCTAATGTTGTTAGTTGCGTTTGGAGTGCAATTTTATAAGTTTCTGCCACAAGTGGATCCTTTGTAAGTTTTTGACTATCATATTGCTGTGCTCTCTTTCTTTGGTAATTGTGTATGGTGCTTATTCTTTGTCTAATTTGAGCTTTTACTAGTAGGTGGTCTGAATCAACATTTGCTCCTCTGAAACTTCTTACATCTAGTATATCTGATCCACACCTCTTATCTATGAGTATGTGATCTATTTGATTCTGGGTGTTGTCATCAGGTGAGATCTAGGTTACCTTGTGAATATTCTTATGTTGGAGTTTTGTGCTGCAGATAGACATTCCTTTTTCTGATGCAAAATCCACTAATCTTATGCCATTATTGTTAGTCTCTTCATGTAATGTAAGCTTTCTTTGCCAATGGTTGGTCTGAATGCTGGTTCTTTTCCAATTTTTGCATTGTAGTCTCCTAGGACTATTTTGATGTCATGCTTTGGTGCTTCATCATAAATTCTTTCCAGTTCATCATAGAAGGCTTCTTTTGTGTTATCATCTGTATCTTCAGTAGGGGCATGAACATTGATAAATTATATATTGAAGAATTTTCCTTTCATACGTAGTGAGCAGAGTCTATCACTTACAGGTTTGAATCCAATTACATTACCTACCATTTCCTTTTTGACAGCAAAACCTGTACCTAAGTTGTTAGTGCTTCCACCACTATAAAATATAGTATACTCCTTGGTTCTGAGAATGTCTGAGTCTTTCCACCTGATTAGCTGTAGGGCTATAAGGGGTATCCTATGTTTCTTTAACACGTCAGTCAGTTGGGCTAGCGCACCTGCTCTATAAAGGCTTAGCACATTCCATGTCGCAAAACAAAAATCATGTCCTTTTCCAGGCCTAGGTCGTTTTCCGTTGAGATCTGTCTGGGTTTTCTTGTGTGTATAGGCTTTCGTAACAATATATGTTTTATATGACAGAGTTGTTAGCCCTGTGCACAACTATCTGGGGGGGGGCTGCCCCTTTCAGCTCTCTGGATAGCTGCCTTTATTTTCGGGTAAGGTGCCCTAGCCTTTGTGGATCCCTCCACTTCCTGCAAGGCAGCAGGTTTGATTTTGGTCCACCCCGAGTATTTTATTTCCCCGGTACCCACCATATCTGGAGGGCATTCCCCTATCCGCCACCTGGGGAGGCGCTCGATGGGAGATCAAAAACTCCTCACGAGAAAGTGTCACTTTCAGACCTTGCGATCTATGGGGCAGATGATGTTAAGGTCATCTGTTTCTTTGGCCAACGGTTAACGAGCAGGGTATTATGTGGCCAGCACAACAACCAACCACCTTTACTTTCCCCAACTAAAGTCAGGTACCCATTAGAGTTGGGTGGTCTCAGGGGCACCCTAAAATTCCCGAAATTAAAAATCCCAGTTATCACCGGGATTCGAACCCAGGACCTCAGGTTCGGAAACCAAGCACTTAACCATTCGACCACCACGCCCCCGAGTGGAGCTAAAGTTGAATCCCAAATATCCTTTATTTTTGCTCAATAATGTGTGTGTGTGTGTGATTAAAACAAAATTTTTTTTTACTAATGTTTTTGTGGATCACTGTGTAGTTGTTAATTACTTAATATTTGTTTTAATTATTGTTTCTCTTCTGTTTCTAAAAGAGATTAACTATTTATTTCCTTCAGAATCTCATCCAAACAGCTTTTATTTCCTAGCTCAAATTTGGGGCATTGTGTCTGTGTGGTAAAATGCTTGGCTTCTGAACCATGAGCTTACAATTTTGAATTCCAGTGAAGACTGGGATTTTCAACTTGTGGATTTTTAAGATATCCCTGAGTCCAACCACTCAACACTGATTGGCACTTAACATTACTTAGGGAAAGCAAAGGTGGTCATTGGTTGTCCTAGTCACATAATATTCTCATTAAGCCTTGGCACTAGAAATAGATATGCTTGACATAACATGCCCCATGGTCTGAAATAGGAATTTTACTTATTTTTTTTCACATAATGTATGAATCAAAAAGAAAAATTTTAAAATTTCCTATACTATACTATATAAATAATATATAAATGTGTTGTTGTTTTTTTTAAGTTGAAAGCAAAAATGTTTATTATATATATTAATATATGAACTGTAAATATTCTTCTTTTAAGGAAAGTCAATAAAACCAGAAGAGATCAAATGTACCCCAGGAAATTTTCTTTTGCCAGGCATGACCTCTTGCCACTTGTGGCTAACATGCACAGACATCAATAAGGATGTTAACATTTCTAGCATTGTCTTAGGAAAAGGTGCTCAAAAAATAGTAAGTATATTAAATTGATTAACAGACCTTATAATCTCAGTCACAATTACCAAAGAAATGTTGTAAATTATTTTCTTAAAACCAAAGTGAAAAGGTGAGAAAATCCATCTAGTATTTTTTTTTTTATTTTACTTCGGTCCTAAAAACTAGTGAATGATAGATTAAAGAAAGAAAAATTTGTTATGGATAGATTAAAGAAAGAAAAATTTGTTATGGATAGATTAAAGAAAGAAAAATTTGTTATGGATAGATTAAAGAAAGAAAAATTTGTTCAGTTTATGCCCATATATAGATCTACTCAGAGTATAGAAAATTCTAGTCTCATTTAGTTTGAGTTTTTAAAAAAAAATTTAAAAGACTAATCAGCTAGGATACTGGTTCTAGTAAAAGTTAGAGGTGCTAAAATTTTCTCGAACAACTATTTATTTATTCAACTTAAGGGTCTGTGAATACATGCAGGAATTTCCACTGAGGGCTGTTTAATATACCAAATTTAATTTTATGAGGACTATATCTTGAACAATTATAACCAGAGTTTTCCCTGTGTGGCCAATAAGCAAGCAATTTTTTTTTTGCAAAGCTTTACATAAACTGTAAAATTTCTTGGAAAATCTTTAGAGTCATTTTTTTAGATCCATATTAAGACAGCGACCAATCATTTGCAATCTAATAAGAAGAATTGTAAAATATTTTTTTTTTTAAACGCTTCTATTAAAACCACTAAAAAGTAGACAATAAAAATAAAAAAGAGTTTGGTGTGTTCAGTATGAGTTTGATTATGGTTCACACTTGACATTTTTTTATGTAAGTGATGGAGTCTAAGATTAAGCAATTTATTGTAATAGTATTCGAAGACAAGCCTATTATTATTATTTTTGTACCTCTGAAAATGAAAACACTGATCATTACAAAATCCATTATAAATTTTTATATGTAAATGCAATGCTTTTTTTGTGAAGGTACTCGCCAGTACAGCGTACTGGCACCCTTTTTAAGTGGGGAAAATTTTTTTTCTTTTCTTCTATTTCAACGTTTATTATTAATTTATTAGTAGTTAAAAGTTAGGCTATCCATCACTGAATACCAGCAGCTATTTTTTTTTACAAAAAAAAAAAAGCACTTTATAAATGATTAATATAAATACAGTTTTTGATACAATCTTTACAATCACATTGAAATATTTTTATTTGGCTCTAACCGTCTTTCCATTCTGCTGAAGTGATCATACTCTTTTCATTTCCTCCAATACTTCATTATTACATGGTGTCTTGCCAGTAAGCTTTAGGCTTTATGCAATCTTACTCATGCATTTGGTGCCCTTCTAACTCAACTTAGACCTACATATGCTTGTCCAGTCGCAAAGAGTGAGACTCGAAATCTGTCACAGCATAGTCCACTGTTAAAAAAGAGTTGAGTGTGTTAAATGAGTTAAAGTGAAATTCACACCTAACACTTTTTTTGTTTGTTTACTTCTGATTGTATTTTCATGTAAGCATTGCATTGATTTTTTAAAAACTATTCTTTTTTTTTTAGACTTTTCTTTAAAGAGATTCTAGCCGTTGATAACTGCAAGTCAATGAATTTTGTAAAACTAATATCCATTGTGAAAATAATATTTAGACAATGTTAATTAACCAATTTATTTCAATAGTTTTGTTTAAAATTGATGAATATTGATAATGACTGATATAATTTTTAATTGACAAACAGTCTTTGATATAATCTTTATAATCATTTTATTTTACTCTAGCTTTCTTGCAATTCTTATAGCCTAATTCTCTACTCAAGGCTTATCTAAATTTAGCCTTGTTACACCCTATTCTCTACTCAAGGCTGCGTTTTTTCCCCTATATATTCTATATTAAAACAAAATTAATTATGATTTTTTAAATTGACTTATATGTTGTCATCAATCACAAGCATGTGTGCAAAGTTTAATAATGATTGGATGTGTAGAAATGCTTGAAAAATAGATTGCAAAAATCCAAAGATATAAGAAAGATAAAGAGTGAGTTAATATAAGCATTGTAAAAAGGATGTTATATTTGTTACTGGAAAAAAAAAGAAAAGACCTTAATTTTTTTTTTATCCGAACTATTTTTATTGCATTAACCACTTGACAATTCATCTCTGTGACTATTCATTTAGAGATTTACACCTTGTAATTAGAAGAACTTAGATACATACAAAATACATAAGAAAGTGTTTTTGTTTATGAAATAAATTTAATGGACAATATAGTGACTAGCTGTACTAATTAAATGATATTAAAGTACTCACTGTGTTGTGATCATTTTTTATTTGTGTTTATTTTTAACATTGTTATTCTTCAGTGTTGCTGTCTGATCTTAAAAAAAAAACAATGTTGATTTGTTAGTTTTTGGATGACGTTGCATTAGGTAGCCCACAATTTCCATCTGAGGAAGGAATAATTTATAGTGTGTGTAGTCTCAATAATACCAGTACTGGTACTATACTTTTGCATTGTCAACTATTTTTTTACCTCTTGACCAGGTTAAATAACATTAAAATGGCCCCGAAACAAACATTTAAGGTCACTGTACTCATATTTGGAAATATATATGTGTGAATAGTTGTTCATCAAACTGATTGATGACTTTGTTCACTGTATAATATTGTCAGTGGTGAAATAGTCTAAATGCAGTTGTGATGAACAGTCAACAATATTTAATCAATTGTTTACTGACATCAGATATTTCATTTTTCCTTTGGTGTTTCTTAAAATGCTATTTTGTTTGTTTGTTTAAATAGGTGAAAGAAGGCTGGTGGCATCAGTATCCAGTGGCTGTGAATGAACTTGATTTAACTCATTACTTTGAGGACTTGATGTATGGTTTAGAGATGCTGAAGCTTCTTAACAGTCAACCCAAAATAATTCAACTTGTGGGCTGGTGTGTAGACAATGGCTCTTTGGCGGTGGTGATAACAGAAAAGCACTCCCTTGGGTCTGCAGACAAAGTGGCATCAGTTCTGGAGCACCAGTTTCCTCAGCACAACACTTTGGCAACTAGGTTTAGGCTCTGCTTTGAGTTTGTCTTCATCCTGCACATTTTGCATTCCCAGCCAGGTGGGCCATATGTAATGTGTGACGCTAATGATCCCATGAAAGCACTCAGCCAGTTTCTTCTCACTGATAATTTAACACTGATTTTGAACGATGTGGATGCTTTGCCGCAGGTCAGGAGAGATAGTGGTCTTCTCATTAAATGTGGTCAAAT
This sequence comes from Biomphalaria straminea, assembly GCA_021533235.1. Lineage (NCBI taxonomy): Eukaryota > Metazoa > Mollusca > Gastropoda > Planorbidae > Biomphalaria > Biomphalaria straminea. Next base: position 42,661,740 of record JADKLZ010000003.1, on the reverse strand, counting down.
AGAGCTTTCTGGACCTTACGTTGCACCGGAACAGTTATGGCCCTTTGATGAAATGCCTTTCACTGATGCAATGATGCCTTCCTATGATGAAAAAGTAGACATATGGAAAATTCCGGATGTGTGCAATGTTTTAATTGGTGATGCTATTGGTGCTAGTGCACTAAAGTTGCATTTATTTGACATACATTCTCAATGCAGAGAACTAGTGCCTTTGAAGCGACCTACTGCAGAAAAGATTTTGCAAGTTTATGACAGCATTAAAAGAACCTTGAAACTTTGATGATGCATTTACAAAATAGAAAGGTGTAAATGGTTTCATTTTTTTCAAAAATCAATATCAATGTATAATATGTGATATTTTAAAATTGTTTTTAATGTACCTATACAGATCACTCCCATAGCTAGCAGAGTACGACCCACAATTTGCTTACCCTGTAATGGGCATCTATTCAAACTTGTTCACTTACTATGTTTGATAATGACATCATTATGCTTCAACAACTGAATGTGTGCATGCTTGGGTTTATACAAGGTAACTTCTATTTCTACATGTCAATTATTAATGTAAGTAGGCTAAATATTATCTCAATGTTTTGAAAGACATGATAAGTGCAATCTTAATTAGTTTCGAGTTTGTTACATGCCTTTGAAAAAACTATTTGATGTAACTGCTAAAAGAGTAAGTGGATGAACATGGGTCCTTTAGAACATAGTTTGTGATTTAAATAGTCAATTGTTTGCTGACCAGCTTACAAAAAATATTTGAATATTTTTTTTTATTCCAGAATCTAAATACAAATTTAAAGTTTATCACTGTATGTGAACAAATAAAATACATATTTACCTCCCTTGTATAATGAACCCTGATTATGACAATATTTCTATAATTATTATAGTTTGATCTCATTTGTCATATTGTTAAGTCAACAATGTTATCTTTTTTTTTTTTCATGTCTTAAAATTTCATGCTTTTATAGTTCATTTTAAAAATGGAAATTCCACTAATTATTATATTGTCTATTACTGTAGTAATGTTTTTTAGAACTAATTTGGCACTGACAGTTTAGACAATAAATCACTCCACTCCAATCACTCCAATATATATATATATATATTATCTTGCCATTTTAATAATATTAGGTTTAAGTTGATCAAATAGCTATATTTCTTGTTTAAAGATATTAACACATTCATTCTATTTCATCTGCATTTATTTTCAAATATAAGTTTTTACTCATTTTAATATCACTCTAATTTCATATATATTGTAATATGCTGAGCAATTGTATGTAATTATTGTTACATAATATTTGAATTAGTACCTGACTAGTCAAAAGATTGTGTGGCCATTACAGTTTTTTGTTTTTTTTTGTATCTAGGTAGGCCTATTATAAAATGGAATAATAAAAACAACTGGGTCTCTAATCTTGGCTATGAATGAGGCCAATAATCCAGCTTGTCAATTGTTTTGTATTTTGATTGTGACGATGTGTTATGTTCATTACAAATACTAAGTGAAAACAGATGTCTTCGGCAGAAGTCTACATTTTATGTTTGTGCTAGGCACCACAAAGCTTAGTTTGAATTAAGGTGGAGATTTGGATATTTTTTTTTTTTTTAAATTAATTTCCAGAGAAAGCCTACCCACCCCACAAAAGAAAAAAAATTAGTACCGGTATTTTAAAAATAGTTTTTGTTTTAACGATTCCAAGTAAATGATGCATTGAGTAAGCTTCTCTCCATTGAGGAGAAAGAAAGAAAAGCTCAATCAATGATCAGATAGGTATAGATGGAAACATTTGGACCAAGATCACTGATTCTCCATGGAGGTCATATGTCGGTCAACTTAAGACATTCATTTTCACCCTTCCCTCTTATTTACCCCCCCCTTTCCCCCTGTGGTAGGCAAGATGACGCCAGAGAGGAGACACTCGATCTGAGACAAACATATACAGAGATTATTAATTGAACAATTATTAAAGCTAAACAAACCATACCATTAATAAGGATGCAATCACATTTGATCTCAACATGCAGACACATGCCTTCGACTGATGGTTTATTGTTTTAAACAATACTATCCGTAACAATTCAAGCACTAAGAAAAGTCTTCATCATTTTTTGAAGTTATTCAAAACAGCTGTATACTGCTGTGCTGTTGATGAAACAGTTTTCTTAAGATAGTGTAAATAAAGGAAAATTGTTCAGCGTGATATTTCATTTTCTCAACTGAAAAAAAGATGCCTATATCTATATTTATATTTAATATATATATATATATATATATATACACATATATATATATATAAAGTTCCACTTTCAGAACTAGATTTATGGGGCACAGGATGTAGAGGTCATCTGTTTCTGTTAACAAGGGTGTCATTTGGTCAGCACAATGACCAATCGCCTTTACTTTTCCCTGTCTAATGTCATGTACCCAATTTCACCAGGATTCAAACCCAGGACACCCTCTTCAAAAGTCAAGGGCTTTACTGCTCAGCCTCATCGCCCCCATCAAGATATTAAGGTGCTTAAAATTAAAACAACATTGAGTCATATCTTGGTGTAAAAACAGTTTTATCCTTAATGTAGACTAATCCTGCAGGAAGTTTGGACTTTGGATGCAACAATCATTCAGTCTGAAGGAACCCCGAATATATATAATTCTTACTTTTTCATATTTGTTCAAATAATAAGATATAAATATACATATATTATTTCTAAAAATTTTGTAACGATTCCAATAGACATGAAAAATATCCTAACACATAAGCGAGCCAAATTTTTTTTTTTTTACTTTGAAAATGTATAACGGTCAAAGTTTTCTCATTGTGGTCAAATAGCTAGTACTTCCTTTCCAAAAAAAAAAAAAAAAATATAAACATGAATTATCAAATTTCTAGGAAAATTGTTAGAGCCGTTCTCGAGATCTGTGTCCATGTTTTTCCACCCGTTTTTTTTTTACCCATGAATTTGCCATGTTGTTTGGTTCCGTAAACAAACGCGAATAGAAAAAAAAAAGGTTTAGTTATTCGAGGCAAGAAAATGAGATGATTTGAGCAAAAAACAGCCACAATTCTACCTTCCTTCTACAAAGTGAGGGTTTTGCAGGGAGTGTATGTCTCGTTCTTGGCCTCTAGAAGAGATCATTCCCTCTCCTCAAGGGTCAAGTTTATCGCTTCCAGGCACTTTGGTTTGAGGCACCTGATAGAGCCACATAAGTAGCTAGCGTTGCATTTGTGCGCCAGATTTTAGTGCGATGCTAGCCATCTTCAAATTCATAGGAAATAAGATTGTGCACCAAGACGTGATTTTAAAACTTTTGTTAAAGAAGAGCTCTCCACGTCTCTTACATAGACATATATGGTCTCTTAACATTACGTCTTACGCCTAGCCTATTAAAAAAAAAATCAAGTCATACATGTGAACTAGAAACTAACTCTGATAAGCCATTGATTTTTTTCTGGCTGCCTCAGGCAACCCATTCCATGTTCTATGGCACTAGGAAAGAGAAGCAGTTACGCGAATTTGTCCTAGCATATGAAAAAAAAGTGCCTTTATCTTGTAACTTTCTGAGTAGGCCTATTTTTTTTTACGTTTTTTGTATTTGTAAGTTACTATGGTTACGTTTCGATGTATTATATATCTTTTACAGATATAAAATAATAATAAATAATAAAAGGAAAAAAAATAAAAAAGAATAACAATAACAAAAAAAACAACAACAAAAAAAGCAACGGCATAAAATACTTTGAAAATAAAACTTTTATTAAGTGTAAGTGTATCAATTAGTTTGGATCACTCATGCAATTAAATTTGTAATAGATCTAGACTTACAATAATAAATCTTTGCGATTAGAAATAATTGTAACAATCGGTTTTCTTTTTTGCTTCTAAGCGCCATTTCATGCTTTTAGCTTTCTCATTGCGTAATGATCCTATCACTTGTCTGGACCAGTTGGGAAAGATGGGGGGGGGGGGTATCTGAGTGAATGTTATCATGGAGGTTGTTTTTTTTTTTTAATGCAATAAAAAAAAGCTCGAACTCATGGCTCAAGCAGCATCAAGCGGACTAATTCAACTTATACCACCACATCTGTGAAGTACGATTTCTTTCCGTTATTTCTTTACAAAAAATAAATTTATTAATCAACTGATTGATTTATTTTCTTTAAATTGATTCTTGTTTTGGCAGGTACTAAGATAATTGTGCAAAATTTTAACTTGATCCGACATAGACTGTAGAAGTAATAACGTGTACAAACCAGACAGACAGACAGACAGTTTATTTCGGCTTGGTACGGTAATAAAATAAAGCAAAGCAAGTATATATGAAAAAAAAAAGTTTCTAACTGTAGCTGTACGTAGCTATGCAAGAACCACAGCAATGCACAAGATAATATTGTTTAATGGTTGTTTTAGGTGGTGAGGTAACATTGAAGTGTTAGGCATTGTTTAAACTATGAACCATGACAGAAGTGGGTTATAAGTAATCTCGGCAGAGAAAGACAAAAAAAAAGTAATTTGTTTAGTTTTTGTTTCAACTACGCAAATAAATGCATTTCGTTTTAATAAGCTTCTGTCCCTTTAAAGAAAAGAAAAAGTTCAATTATCTGACAGGTTCAACTGGAAACAACCGTCATTTGGGACAAGATTATTGATTTACCATGAGAGGCTGTATGCTAGTCAACTTTCGACGTTAATGTTGATCTTTACCATCTCTTACTTAACCTTCCCCCCTTCCACTTTCTGTCGATGTGTCTGTTTAATGTCATATCAACAGAGACGCATAATTCAGCAATTATTAAAGCAGAAGAAAACAGACCGACCCGAGACACAATCACATTAGACCGCCGCACGCGAACGTATGCCATTGTTGGTTAGTTGTTACTTTAAACAGTACTATCTGTAACAATTCTAGCACAAATATTACATCATAAGAATCTATCGATTCGCTTTTATTTGAAATTGTCCTTATGTAAACAGTTGCAAAAGGGTGTACCGTTGAAGAGTCAGTTCTTTTAGAATATTGTTTTAAATTTAGGACCAACATTCAACAGAAAAAAATGTTTATACCCAGGAAAGCTTATATGAAAAATACTTTAAAATGCTTGTATTGAATGAGATTGCTTCAATTACTTTGAATCAATCACGTAATTAAATTTGAATCAATCACGTAATTAAATTTGAATCAATCACGTAATTAAATTTAAATTAAGACTAACAATAACATATTGTTGCGAACCTGTTGACACAGACATTGGTAGTGCTATGTGTGTGTATTTTAGCCTACCCAAATCGCCCCAGTTCATCACAGTACGAGCGGTCAGCTGTGACCAGTGACAATACACGCCAGTTTGGCAAGGACGATAACGCACGAATTTCACGGCGAAGGTGATCAACTGGAGTGGTCAAGAATGTTCGAGGCCAGTAGAGAGACTATATAAGAGCGAGTGTGTCAGAATCGACGCACTTCACGATACCTCGCAATGTGAACGGGACGAGGCGAAGTCAGAACCAGCACGGTGTGTGAAGTCCAGAGCAAGGCTATGTTTTTGTACAGTGTTTCTTATTGCCAATTGTGATGTATTTGATATTAAAATGACTGATACTTTTGAGCCCTGAGTTGTGAGGTTCTTTCTTTGAAGTTCGCTGTATTGAGTTTGCAGAGAGTCTGGATAGTAGAGAGAGGGAGAGATACGTAACAATATGTATGCGATTGGGGGATGGAGAAAAGGGGAATCATGGAGAAGGTTTGCACCTTAGCCAAAACAAAACAAAAAAAAATTGCTAAGTGTGCTTTCGAACTTGAGCTTCTTTGTGCTAAGAAAATTGAAAGCCGACATGTTAGCCATTTAGCTATACAAGTACTTATAAAAGTATAAGGTTTTCTAGTCTATAATTAGTTGAACATTTTAGCAAACGATCTAATTCTTGACACACGGCTTATCTCCCCTTAGCTTAGTAGGCCCTACTATCTCAATAGAAAAAATTGATTAATTACCACTAATTTTTTTTTATCGTCGATAATGATAACTGTGCAAAGTTTAAACTTGATCAGAGAAAGAGAAGCGGGAGAAGTAATGAGTACAAGATTTCATCCATCCAAAACAGAGTGAGTAGATTTATCCTTTTTTTAAAAGAAGTTGTATCCTAATTATAGGTTACTATTGCTCTGTTGTCACAGAAATAAATAAAATACTGAGACATAAATAATAACAATTAATAAACAGAGACTTTGTGTTGATATAAGTAGACATTGGAGACTATCATGTTATTACGTCACATCGTTTGAAGTACTTTCTCACAAAAAATTTCACAACAAACAATTACTCATAGAAATAGAGGCATAGACATATAATATATAAGTCTATGCAATTGCCCAAAATATTAGCATAACTATAGAATGAGCTAAATATGTCTTTTTTTAGCGGCCCCCGTAAGGGGAAAAGCCGCTATTAGGTTTGTGCAAAATGTCCGTCTGTCCCGAGTGTCCGTCTGTCACACTCAGGGCGCCAAAACTAGAAGAGATACGAAAAATATTTTTTCACCATTAAATGCGGCTTGCAAAGTTTAGGTGCAACGGCTACTTTTAGTTTTCTTAAAGCAAACCGTTTAATTTATAAAATTAATTATGCAAGCGATTTTTTAATAACAAAACATCAATTCTGAAACAATTACGTAAATGTAAGGGAGGAAATGTTACTATAAGAAATGCTCCCAGTATATAGTTTTTACACAGATTTTTTAAAATGAACTTTTAGCAGCGACTTTCGTGTGCTAGCGCAAAGCCCGGCAATGACATGATGCTAAACTAATTTCTTAAACTTTTTTAAAAAATCAGATTTAAAAAAATGTTTAGTGCCCCCATTAGAATGAAAAAAAGCATATTTTGTGCGTTTGGTCTGTTGGTTGGTCTGTCCGTCACGGTTAGATAAAAAAACACTAAATGCTTGTGAAAATATGATTTAACCTTTACTGTTCTTTCAGAAATATTGCGATAGTTTAAGGATGGGAGCATGCAGGAATTTAGCCAGGGACCAACGATAAATCCGAACTACAGTCTAATGCGCAAACATCAAGATAAGGCAGGTTTATAACCTGCTCGCCATCCTCCGTCGTCCAGCGAGAATTTAATTATTTTCAACTTAGAAGGAACATCCGAAACATCTTGTGAATAGGCAGATCTGACAGGGATCCGACTCCGACAGGGGCCGCCTCTGAGTTTGTGTATCACACAAACTCTCTTTGTAATCTTGTAGTTGATTATATTTCTGAAGAGTTTATTAGCCTAAATACTTTAGATTTCTCCCTGATTGGTCAATACATCCGCTTTTAGCAAACCAACATTAACATTTCCTTGAAAAAAATTACTTTAACGGTTTAACACAACAGAGTTGTATCAATATAATAAACTTTATACCTTTAATTATAATCACAATGTTATGATACAATATTTTACTCCGCTATGTCCTGGACTGAAAATTTATATATTTTAAATCTACAATACAATGGAAATGTACTAAAATACCACTAACTATTTGTCTTATACGTTTCAATGGTCCTAAACATGTACACGCTTATGCTTGTTTTAAGCGATGTTATATTCAGATGTTCGTCACTATACCGCTGTTCTATAACAAATGTCTCGATTAGTAGGCCTAAAATTTTCACTGTCCTTAAAATAACGTGATTTACTATCACATACTGTTAGTCATGGCATTTTACCAAACCATATAGACCTACAAAAATAAAATACAATTTGATTCGAAGAAAACATTCGGACAGCGAAGGGAAAGGCCGTATTGATCTATAACCGAGATTCCGAGGTGAGAGTTGAACTCAGAGGTTCAAGGTCAGTACCTTGTGACGTGGCCTGAAGTGGGTCGATACAATAGATTACTAAGAACATTCATAGACATTTCTAACTAGATCTTCGTGCTCGCCTTTGTTTGCTTACTTTCAAACTGTACAAATATTTCATGCCTATAGTCTATGTTAACTAGATGTAGTGGGCAATAGCTTTGAAGTGTACTGCTGTCATCGGGCTGTATGCCTACAATTTACAAACAATTCTGTAATAAATTTAGCGTTAACAGATTTAGGCCTACATGGAAACAATTGATATAGTTGCACAAGTTGCACTTGTATATAAACATGTCTTAACTATATTAAACAAGAATGTCTATATTTCAAAGAAGGTGGGAATATATAAATAATAGTACAAGTTGGATAGAGTTGGGATGGCAGTATGACAAACTATATGTAGAACCCCTATAGGCCAAATAGGTCTACAGTAAATGCACAATGTACACGTTGAATAATGTGAGGATGGCTGGACTACGAGAAGTATATGCACAATGGAACGCGCGGGTTGTCATTAATAATCAGTGGTGAATGTGTTGAATGATGGAGCGCACTTCTATGTTCTGTTATCACCACACTATTGTGATTACAAAAGAAATAAATATGAACCAGTTTGTGTGGGTGGAAATGGGTGGTATTAGTATGTTATGTGAGATAGATGCAACTATACGCAGAAAATATATGTATATACCAAAGGGAAAATGGGGTATGTAATCATCTTTTTTGAAGTAACGTCTGTATTTATATAAGATATGTGAGTCCATATTCCCGCTATTAACTTTAAATGGACATATGGCCTACTTATAGTTAAGGAATGAAAGATAAGTCTGATATTCGAAAGACCGCAGTCTTATTGATAGATCTTTAATTATTATACAGTATCTAAAACATGTCATTGCTTAAAATCTTGTTACAGATGATTACAACTTTCTATCTCCAGTGTGTAGGTCTAATTGAGAGAGCATCATTATTACATTTTAGACTAATAGATACTGTTCCATTTAATTAAAAAAAAAGAGACCTATTCAATTCATGGTTGCAATGAAATGCGAACATCTATTCCTCCCCTGACCTACTCTCCGTGGCTTCCACCACCCCTCCCCCTTCTTATGCAGATCAATAATCACGAACGACTAATTTCTCAACGATTCCCCATAAATATTATCTTGTTTACACCGACACTTTGCAGAATTCGATGCCCTGGTCTATATTTAGCTGTCGGGCGGGGTGAAACGAGGTGAAGAAATACCAACAACCAATACATTGCATCATCACACGGGTCCCGGCCTTCACACTGCTCGGGGAACTTGGGCTTCGGGCCAATCCGGGACTTGGCGTCTATACTGGCCACATAATGCATATGTTGACTGCATCTCGAGGTCAAAACACAGTTCTTTCTTTTTATGTCATAAAATACGCGTTATTTGGGTAATTAAAAAAATAAGTTTTAGTTTTTTTTTTTTAATTAAATAAACTACAGATAGATAGATCTAGATTTATTAGATATAACAGACCATTTACTAATAATGAAGTCGATACAATGCAACACATTGTAACATAAAATTTGTTGTGTGTCGTGCAGACATCTCTGAAACATGAATATAAGATTAACAAGTGATTCTCAAATTATTGTCTAATAGCTAATATCTACAAAAATCACTTTCAACAAATACCTATTGTAGTGTAAAATTCCTTGAGCTATTATTAGTATTATAAATCGAAGTCATTTTCTTTGTTTGGTCTATGACCATTACGAAGGCTCATATGTAAGTAAAGTTTCCCTTTCAGACATTGTAGTCTAAAGGGCAGATGATGTAAAAGTCATCTGTTTCTGTGGGCTACAGTTAACGAGGGTGTCATGTGGCCAGCACAACGACTAACCACCATAACTTTTCCCCAACTAATGTCAGGTACCCATTAGAGCTGGGTGGACTCAGAGGCGCCCAAAGCCAAGCACTTAACCGCTCATCCACTCAAGCTTATATACTTTGGGGATAAACATTTCTTTACTTACAACTATTATTTAGATCTTTTGTTGTTATCCATTAACTTAAAAGAAAAGGAAATATTTTTATTTTATCTTTTTAATATGCTCCATTAAAATCTTCAAATGAGTGACTTCTTTTTATAAAGGTTTAATGGGAAGTAGTAGGCCTACGGCTACCTGGGCATGTGGTGAGTTGGTAGATCGCCCTTAGTTAACTCCTACCGTCCTGGGTTATGACGCAATAGTCTTCATTTCTGAATGAGCTCCTGAAGCTTACAATTAGATTTACTACTTACATAAATCGGCTTTGTCTTCAATCTCAAATGTCCCTTGAATGAAACAAAATATTTTGATATGGGATAGGTATCGGGAATGTCACTTATTACAGTACTTTTAGTACAAAAAACCCGAAGTATTGTTTCTAAATCATCGGTTGTTAAGCAGGGATTAAAAAAGTAGAAATATAGCTATAATTGAAATGAAGTCAGTATGTACAACTATTAACAAGAAGTTGCGTATCAAGTTTAAGGGATCGATTGTAATCTTCATCAGTTTTCAGTTAGATCCAAAGTTTAAGAAAAAATATTTTTTGGTAATGTTTCAAATCATTAAATTCTCACCGTTCAAAAGATTAGTCTCATTTTATTTATAGTTTCAAGAGCGTTAGAGTTTAACATAAAGTAGTCAGTTTATGTTTTATAGTGAAGTGTGTTGTCTCTCACGATCGCAAGAGTTTCACAAGAAAGGACGTTGGGAGTCCTATGTTATGCAGCTGGTTTAGTTAAATTCCATTTCTTGTTTTGTTTTTGTAACGGAAAACAATCATACAACATCATCACGACTAGAAGAAAAGGAATTTTTTTGAATTATATGTAGTTGTTTGCTTTTACTTGACTATAAATGAGAATATTTTCATCCTCTATACACTTTAATTAATTGTAGAAGAATTTAAGCAACACAATTATTTATATATATTTTTTTTTAATCTAAAAAAAATAACTAAAAAAACAAAATTAAGAATTAACAGTAATAAATAAGTAAACAACTTTAAGACATAGAACAATATGTCTATTATAGTTTCATAAAACATACTTATAAGCCCTTTGGAATATTTAAAAATTTAAAAAAAAGACTTCATTTCTCAGCCGAGGGTTAATGCACTGGACAAACGGGCACGTTCTTTCAAAAAAAAATTGAGATATATATCAGGTGACAGGTTCTATACAAAATCCTAGATACTCTATAAAGTATTGGGTTACTTTCATTGTAAAATGTCTCCTTATAGAGCACTTTATCTTCAGTTTTTTGATCCGCTGAAAAGTAAGAAATGAAACCTCCCTCAATTTTTTTTTTTAGCTGAGCGACGCTTAATCTAAATAAAGAAACAGTGATAGCAGATTTTGACTTTGGTTAGGCTCGCCTGGTCTGTAAACTGTGTCATTATCGTCTTGGTCCATAGACCTAATGTAGTGATGTAAAAAGTCAAGTTTAAATGTGATATTACTGGCCTACTAAGCATTTAATTGTCAGTCTCTTTCTGTGTGTTTCTGTTTTTGTCCATCCCCACGCTATCTGTGTGTGTGTGTGTGTGTGTGTGTACACACACACGATAGTTTACCACATGGACATAATCTTTTTTTTTTTGTATTTTGCAAGAACGTCTTTATTTTCTAAGAATACAATACATTTACTTAACACTACGACCCAGGTTTTTAAGCAAACAAATATCTATGTATTAAAGTGGTAGGAAATCTTTCCCTCCCCCTTCCAAAAAATGTCTAATCTGTTAATATTTGTATGTATTGTTACTCCTGAGAAAACAAACAATGAGAAAGAAGAAAGGAAAAATAATTAAAGTAGCACTAGATTGGTTACATATTTCGATTGATATAACAAGAGGCTTCGGGTTCGCATCCTGGTGAAGACTGAGATTTTTAATTTCGGGATCTTTGGGCGCCAAAGCCAGAACCACATTAAACACTCTAGACTAAAAGACAAGAAGTCAACCC
>JADKLZ010000003.1:42618941-42632668 GCA_021533235.1 Biomphalaria straminea | reverse complement strand
AAGAGAGTTTGTGTGATACACAAACTCAGAGGCGGCCCCCGTTGAGATATCAAAGCACGGAAAATATATATTTCTGTCGTTTATCTTTGATATACTTTTTTTAAATGAACTTTTAGCAGCGACAAAGAAAGTTTGTGTGATACACAAACTCAGAGGCGGCCCCCATTGAGAGATCAAAGCACGGAAGATGTATATTTCTGTCGTTTATCTTTGATATACTTTTTTTTAAATGAACTTTTAGCAGCGAGAGATCAAAGCGGATCTGACAGGGATCCGACTCCGACGGGGGCCGCCTCTGAGTTTGTGTATCACACAAACTCTCTTTGTAATCTTGTTAAAAATAAAGTTTAGATTACTTTCTACAAAATGATTGAAATTCTGAGCTCGGAGTCTCGAGCTCACAGACTATCAGAAGATAAATAAGATAAATAAAGACGTCGAGCCTTTTTAGGCCTAAAATATACAAAAACTATATTGATAATAAATTACATATATTAGAAGGTTATACAGTTTTTAAGCATGCCAAGATTATAATATATTTGATCATAGATTGCGAAAGAAAATGGTTTAACTAACCACGCAAAAATCATACGTTTTTTATTAGACATCCTTTGCAAATAGGGGCATTTTCATAATGTTGGAAATTTATAAATATCCTGTATATATAGTATAGAAATAATGAAAAAATATGAATTTTAAAAAGCATGCAATTTTGTTTTCGCACCTTTTGTTTTACACTTATAAGCGATTCCAGACGTAGCACAGTTATCTTAATTATTTTTAGCTTTTCTTATAAAATACAGACGTTACTTGAAAAAAAAAGATGATTACGCCATATGCGTGTCCCTAGGTTGATCTACTCATGCATGTTAATCAATGACATAAATTGATTCAGGCAGCCCATTCCATGCTCTAATAGCACTAGGGAACAATGAGTATTTGTACAAATGTGTCCTACCATATGGAACGAGGAATATGCCTTTATCTTTGTTTTTCTGAGTATTATATTACCCTGTGTTTTTGTATTTGAAAAATGTTGTTCAGAGCTTTATTTGGAATTTCTTCTTGACTTTTAATTTTCGATCCTAAAGGGGACATTACCAACATTGATGTTTTAAAATCTTTTCATTGTTTCCAATTGTTTGTTTTGTCTACTTCTTTGAAAATCTCTCTTAATCTCTCACCTGCTGGTATGGTAATACTTCACTGGCACAAAGACATACAATAAATAGACTAATTAAAAAAGCATATTATATCACTCAAGTACAGCTACTATCTCTTGAAGAGCTTTTCCAAGAAAGATGCCCTTCCAAATCACTAAGGATTCTTAAAGACAACCTGCACCCATTAAACCACTGTTACAAGTTTTTACTAGTTTATATGGACATTAAAAGGGAAAGAGTTACTTTCTACTTAGACTATGTTATCCTATAGGCCAATTGTTAAAACCAGACATAACAGAATGAGGCAAGTTCCGGAGGCTTATGAAATATGTCCTAGTGGAGTGCCATCGGAGAACGCCGACCATGTTCTCCAAAGATACATACTTTATCTAGAGACTGGAACATAGCACTGGCCCCAGAACAACCTTAAACGTGAGAAACTTTATGGAGGCCACTGGAAACCACCATGCAGCTCATTTCAAATCTGAGACTAGCTATCTGAATATGGTAACGGGAACGCAAGAAGTAACACAATTAATATTTGAATCATGTAAAAAGTTTAATATTATTACATTTATATATATATATATATATATATATATATATATATATATATAATCACAACGAGAGTTCACAAGATCATTCGAGACTAATGTAGTGTAGACCTACATGGCAGAAATGTTCCAGCGTAGTTGTATAATATATGCTAATGTATACATTAATGTGATATTCTTGCAAGAGGTCACGTGTCCCGCAAGTGGGACAACAAGAAAATTGTGTTTTTATTGCGTCATTATCATTCGTGTTCCTTTCTTCCATCATTTTTTTTTCTTAGAGAAATTAGATTTCCTTTTCTTGATGATTTAATTGAGAGTAAGGAGCAGCATTACGTAAAGGATGGAGAAGGCGAGTCGTAGTCAGTCGTAGACTGCACCAAATTAACTATTCATTAGTCTACAGGTCAACCGTTTTCGGTGTCACATTAGTATGATTAAGATTATTAAAGTTACTACCTATATGTTTTCATTTTAATATAATAACATAATAAATGCAACGGTTAGTTGAGTATTGTAGATGGATATCAGAAGGTAAGCGTGGGGGAACTAGACACTCTAACATATAGACTCTATATTTCAATGAATTGGTTAAATCAGTTATCTGTAATATTGGAGATGTTCCATAGACATAAATAAATATGGACTGGAAAGAGGAAATAACTTCTTGTACCGGTAACTTGAAAACATGTACATCTTTAGTATTCGGATTTCCGAATTTTGAAAAATTGCATAATCTTTAGTCTTAGAGATTAAACAAAACTCATAGGCATAAATAATGTACCTACACAAAATTGTAAGTCACAAATTTTCGTTTCATAAAAACTCTTTTATCGGCCACTCTATAGGGTATTTATTTATGTCTATGAGATGTTCGTAAATGGAGATAACTCCATAAATAGAAAGTAGATCTATTGATAAACTTTACATTTGATAACCATGTCATAATTTGTGCTCACTTTCTGTTAGATCTGTACTATCATAGTGAAAATCAAAATACAAGCGATTAGCAGATTAGTGGGAATAATCGTTTGAACGAAATAGTAACTTAAAAGATGTTATTTCATTTAATCAGCTTTTGTGAACAAATTACTGTAAGTGTAAGATTAATAAATATTTAAATTTAGTTTATGTCACTGTTACATTAGCAGGTATAGATATAATGCGACTGTCCGAATTCCGAAAAGTATAAATAACCATCGTTAAGATAATATTAGCCTGCATATTTGTTTTGATGTATAACTTTCGGACATTTCTTTAGATATGAGGAAGTCCAAACCACTTTCAGGACGGAAGAGAATGGAAGCAAGCAGGGTTCGAACTCAGGGCAATCGTGACGACAGTCCAAATCACATACCCCCCCCCCCAACCAGGCAATATGAAGCTAACCTGAAAATTTTGATCTGAAAAGTTTCCGAACTAATAATGAAACTTGTTATTTACTTGATGGAAGAAGACACTCAATACTTTTTTTTTAGACAGCTGGAAGCATTGCTGGGAGACGTGCATACAAACTAAACAGCCGACTAGGCCATCCGATTGGTGGGAGACGTGCATACAAACTAAACAGCCGACTAGGCCATCCGATTGGTGGGAGTCTCCCACAGAACTGGAACATTTTTTTAATGAGAAGAAATAACGAAACTTGTGCCCATTGTTATTGTTGGAGTACACTTGGTTCTAAAAAAAATTGCGAAATTTTACACAAAATTCGCTATGCATTGGGTCTCAATTATTTAATTATCTAAGGCCGGCCCTGCATACATGTGTAAAATAGGCTTGGTCATCATCTTCGTGGTCAGTCTTGTAACTGGCCTGTTGATCATCATCTTCGTGGTCAGTCTTGTAACTGGCCTGTTGTGTGCAGCAATGAGAAACTTTACCGTTCTGACGTAATAAAGACTTGAAGGCTCTAGAAGAGCATTGTCGAAGAAAAACTTCTTAGGAACGATCTAAAAGTTTTACATATGGGTTGAGATGAAACGGCTTCACTTACTTAATAATCTATCTTTTAACATTGATTTAGGGAAGCGTGGTCAAGAGGCTTGAACTTGGCTTGGCTTGGCTACCGTCGAAGGGGGCTCGAGGTTCGACACCCGACTCGGGCAGAGTTGTGTTTACTGAGATACCCCCTCTCCCCACGGGTCCACAAATGAGATTGGACCATAGCGCTATGACCTTGAAAGAATGCTATATAAAAGCTATAATAATAATTTTGATGTTTTAATTAACAGGACTTACTAAAATATGAATTGAAAACTGCATTGCAAGCATAAAAGAATTTTGTCCTTTGAAAAAAAAATTGAACTGAGATGTGTTTCCGACCACGGTTATTTTAATGAAGTTTAATTTAAAAAACAGACACTTGGATATTAAAAAAAAATATTGTTATAGTAATTACGCAGTCCCCAACATGGCTTTCTTTTAATTTGCACATTTTTCCAGCAGTGCCCTTGAGATGTGTTCAAACTATAAACAGACTTATAAATGCAACCCCTCCCACACCTTCCCTCCTAATAAAACAGTCCCTAAAGCAAAAAAAAAAAATGTGCAAGTGAATCTTTGATGTCGACAGTAAGTTGAACCTTGACCTTTTGCCTATTGTAAACGTAATGTTAAATGAATGAAATCATCTGCGTTGTCACACGTCTGACTTTTGTATGTTTGGTCTCAGTGACCTTCTAGCAGACGATTGAAAGATGTTTTCGTTTCAGAAGTGAAAATAAAATTTGGGCGTAGTTGATGACGCAAGAATAGACTGTACAAATCACACACACTCCTGACACATCTAGGTTAGCATATGCTATATATATATATATATATATATATATCGATGGTCCCGGGTTCAAACCCTGCCCGCTGCCATCCCCCGTCGTCCTGCGGGAGGTTTGGACTAGGAAATAACTATCTTCAACTCTGAAGAAATTTCCGAAACATGTAAAACATTTTACAAACAAAACATTTTACATAAGAATCAAATAAATTTTATGTTCAGTATTTCGATAAAAGCTCTTCCCATTTCAGCAAATGTAGGTTAATTGGTTAAGTTTTACGGATCGCCTACTTTGCCTTGTCTGATCTTACAGAATTTCATTGAAATTAGACAACTAGATCTATCAGCCTATGTTCTATGCGTATCTATGATCTATCTTTATTTTTCATACAAAGAAGCAAACAAACTCACTAGAAAACCAAAAGACAAATGGTTGTGATCTTAGCAAACACAATAACACATTTTTTTTCACTAGATCTAAAAGATTTTTTTTTTTTACATCTAGATTACCTGTTTGTACGGTGTAAACATTTTTGTCACGGCTGTAAAAATAAAAATATATGACTTGATTGTTTGCCAAAATGCAACGGCTTGCGTCACCCGTTTCAATAGACATGTTGGGGTTAGAATCTATTCAAGAGGTTCCGTTACTTTTCTTGCCCTTGTTCGTCCTACACATTTTTTTGTTAAGTAAAAAAGTCTTGACTTTAACTTTAGACCTGTGTACCTTTTATTTAAATGGTGTACAAAAGTAGGTGATGGGACTAAGACACAGGGCATTTAGTCAATGAAGACAATCATTTGTTTTTAGCGGCCCCCGAAATGGGAAAAGACGCTATTAGTTTTGTGTGGAATGTCTGTCCGTTCGTCCCGTTTAGATCTCGTAAACTAGAAAAGGTAGTGAAAATCTGACACCATATTTTAAACCATTCAAAGTTCTGATACAACGGCTAATTTTTCCTTAAGCCCTAAGGAAATGTTTTTTGTTTTTTTTTGAGGATTTAAATAAGAGATTGACTCTTTAAAAAAGCAATTAGATCAATTAGATATTCATTTTAAGACAATCAGTTAGGCCAGGTTCACATTTAACTTAACATTCACTTTTACAGGCTTTCTGTGTCAGCGTAGTAGGCCTAAACTTAATGTAAAAAGAAGGCAAACAATTAAAATCTTAAGATATTAAAGAATTTCCCACATCTTTAAAGTTTCAACTCACTTCTTCAATCTACTGTTCTCAACATTTATACGTCAATGTCTCCCCTCTCACCAGCCGTGCTCCTCTTTTAGATCGGGCACATGCAATAGCGTCTTAGTCAATTTGAAAGTAGCCTACTTGTATGTCTTTTAGAGAAGTCCTTCGAAGAGCGGGCCTGCAAAGCATTCACACAATCCTGATGCAGTTTCAGCTGCGATGGGCAGGACACATTTGCAGAATCTAAGACCGCCGCAAAGAAAACGCCTCAAAGCTTCTCTGAAAGCGTTCAGCATAAACCCAGCCACCTGGGAGACAGAAGAACATGACAGAGCATCATGGCGGTGCGCTGTGAAAACTGGCGCACAAATTACTGAGGAAAGGAAAACAGAGCTGACAGAATAAAAGCGTCAGAGAAGACAAGCAAGGCCAATGACACTAGTAGCTCCAGCTGGAATAACCTGCCCAGTGTGCGGCCGAACATTCCAGGCTCACATAGGTCTCACCAGCCACATGAGGAGGCACAAAACCCCAGCGCGAAGCCCTCAGCCTCCTGGATGACAAAAGTGGTCATCATCGAACAACGATGGACAAACTATATCTATAAATATTGAGATATTGGACTGGATTATATTCTGTCATGTAGTGTTGCTGGGAATTTTAGACAGGAACAACAACAAGCAGACAACAGACACTGAAAAACAAAAGTCTGATGAGTATTTTTGTCTTTGAAAACATTTTTATTCCAACTAAAGAGTTGAAGATAACAATACAAGTGACACTCCATAGTGCCATTATCACAATAGTTGTTGATAACATATTCACCGCTTTGAACGGAAATGTTTCAACAATGTAAAATGTCAAACCGGGTGTTTTATATTTTTGTTAAAGATTTAACACATTTAGGCCTACAGTACACCCTGAGATTAAAACACTTCAAACTGTCAACTAATGTTTTAAACCACAGGCTCAGTAAATATTAATCAGCGTTTTAGTTCAATGAAATGTGCACTGCCATTTTAAAGAAAATTGTGAAAATAGTCAACAAAATACAAAATAATGCTAACAAACAAAATAATTCTCTTTTTATTAAATCTATTTCTTTTCTTTCGTTATTTTTTTTTAACACCAAGTAGCAAAATGGAGATAGTTATAAAGTTAATATAAGAAACATAAAAAAAAAGAGTTGCAAATTCAAATGCAAGAGAGAAAATCTAGTCAAGTCAAGTCACAGTGTATTTATTTTCCATTATTTCAATCTTTCAATGCAGATTTCTGCAGGCAAACACGAGGTAAAGTTTTAGTACTTATGAGTTCAACCAGATTGCTAAACTTCATTTAGGGATCACTGATTAAACTGATGTATACCAATAAATCACACGAGGAAATAAAAAGTCAATTGAATGACAAGCATAAAGAAATGCAGCTCTGGAAATCATTGGCATGTATATAAAACAAATTTATAATATCTAAAACAACTTCTCCAAATTAAGTCCAGCTATCTTCACATCTGCTTCTTCAAATAATAATTGATAAAAACAATAACTTAAAAAAAACAGCAACAAAGTTGTATAAAGATGAAAACCAAAAAAAAATATGTAGGAAAACACAGTTCTGTAATAGTATTATATACACATTGTATTTACATAATTAACACAGTTTCAAGTCATATAGTCACAAACAAAAAGTTGTAATAGTCTAATTTATTCAACAAAATAAACATCTCTACAAACGAAATCAATAACAATTAATAATGACAAAAAAGGTTTAACAGTCATCTAAAAGTCATCTTAAGAGCTAATTGTTTTTAGTAAAAATCTTACTTTGGTAGAACACAGTATAAAAATAAAACAAACTTGTAGCTGTCAATGAGGGCGAAAGAAAATTGATTTTTTTCCCTTTCATTAAAAGATTAGTTAGTAAAAACAGTTTCAAGTTTCAATACTAAAATGCACAATGTAGATGATAACATAGGAAATCAAAATTGCTAAAATAACAATTAACCTTTTTAGTGTAATAATTTGAGTTGCCAAAACCGCTTAATAACTTTTATGCTTTTTTTTTTTAACAATGATGAATTTATATTTATGCTTATGATCTCGTCTAAATATTAATTTAAAAAAGTATTCATTGGATTAAGCTGATGATAGTAACACTAATTAAAATGATCTCACTAAATATTAATACTGTTTATTATTGTTCTATGGCTTGTTCTCACTGTGACACAGCTCAACCAATGAGAGACATTACAGTAAACACTACTACAAGTTTGGCACTCACTAAGTCACCATCTATAGTTTTGTTAGTAGTTCAAAAACAACATCACCAAAATAAAAATTATTGTTTAAAATTTATAATGGGAAAACACTTGAGAATAATTCCATGAATCATATTACTTAAACTAAAACTAAACATAAGCTTAAAATAGATCATACAATGTAAATATACATCTTACATCAATGTTTATCTGGGTCATATTTTAAAATACAAATTTCTTGATAATTTTTTGGAGAGATTTTGTCCATATTGTTTTATATGGTAACATTTTGACATTTGTTATTTTTTAAATCCCAATTTTATCATTTCAAAACATTGGAGATTTTTTTTACATTGTTTTGACAATTTTAAATTATAAATAAAAAATTACTGTCCATTTAAACATTTTGAGCAAATATAGGCAATATTATTCTGTAGATTTATTCAATATCTGTGTTTTATTACGGATTTGAATAGTGTGCTGTAAAAACAGTGTAGCAAAAATGTGTTAAATAAATAGACAAATATCTTTAAAACAAATTTAAAGAAAGTTAGTAAGCCAGTTTTATTATTTACAAAACTTGCTTGTTTTATAATACAAGCAACGTTACATTTGTCATACATTATTATGCAATAAGCCTTCAACAGCTGATCTATATGCTACATTAGATGACTTCAAATCAAAGTTATAATTTCCATTACTTCAAAAACATTCTTTATAGTTTTAAAAATGTCTTATATTTAAAATTAGTAGTCTTAACCTTTTGTTAGTATTTTTTAAAATGTTTGATAAATTAAAAGCCATTAGGCAAGAGTTAAGTTGTGGTGGGTAAAAACAATGGTAATACTGTACAATCTGCTTAATTTGTTTTTTTTCCAAGCTTAAACAGCAGTTGAGTATTATAAAGCATATATAGTCTCATAATGGACATTCTACATTTAAAAGTATCCATTACAAACAGAAAATAAAGCGAATAATATAATGCTTAACAGAGATTTATGATATTTCACTTAGAAAGAAAGATTTAAAGAAACAAAGCCACAGTATATCTTCCATCACATATAGACATTGGATGTTCGTGAAAGAACGCCATGATCATGTTACTTAAATATATGAAAGCATAGACTATTTAATTTCTAGGTTATTAAAATATAAATAAAGAAAAAGTAATCATTTACTTCTAAACATTGTATAATGAAACATATTTCTTGCCAGTAAGATAAGGGATTCATATGGAAAAGCACTGCATATACATCAACAACAAAAACAAAACAATTACAAACACATCCGTCATATTGGAGATTATATTTAGTTCACATAGTATGAGATTATCCAAAGTAAAAATATGAAACAGTACAAATTGTTTAACTCCCCTGTCATCTTTGGCAATAAGTAAGAAGAATAAAGATGGAGCCACAGTCGATTCTTAGGTTGACTTCTAATGTAATCTAACTATTATCATTTCATGTATTTATCACTGTGTCACTTTCACATGGTAACTGTAAGTGTAATTTATCTTACAAAATACAGGTATGTAAATAAAAGAACGCTGTTTCTCTTATTTCTATTAGAATAAAAGAAAAATTCCTCTTTGGTTTCCATTTTTGGTATATTTCCTGTTACAGTAAGTCTGTAAAGATTAAGTAAATTTAAATTCACCATGAGAAATGATCTTTTTTTTTTAGTTCTGATTTCTATTTTTTTCACTCTTAATGTCAACTCTTTTTAAGCCAACAATCAAACAAGAGTTAATCAAACATTCCATCAAGAAGTCTAAGAAACCCCTAGGATTAAAGTTTTGTTGAAACTGATTTCAATGTCTCTCAGAATTGAAGATCATGAGCTGAAAACAAATCAAAACACACTTTCAACCCTATGCCATGACTTTCACAGTTTCACAGGCAATATTTGATGTAGAATCTGCAGAAGATGATGATGCCCCTCCAAGTTTCATGTTTCTGAGTCTCAAAGAGACTGCTGCTGTAAGGGCTGCACCTTTTCCACTGCCATCATGGGATAAGCTGAGCTTAAACTGAAATCAAATAAATCACACTTCCAAATGAATTGTATTAAAAATGGAATGAATGAAAATTTTTTAAAGTTTAGAAGTTTAATTATATACAATAAAGATGACTTAAGCAAAAGTAAAGAAAAAGGTGATTTATATTCTTTTTAAATCCATTGGAGAACAAAATTGCAAGTAATTATATTAATCCACTCCCAATGGTACAGTTGCATCTTAACAAATATTTCAACAAACATCTTTAAAAACACTTTCAGAAATTGTTTTGAATGCTAGATGCAATACCACTTATGCCATTTTTTTATATATATATATTTTTTTTTTTGGTTATAAGTTTACATATTGGATTAATAATAATAATAATAATAATAATAATAATCTTTATTGTCCGTGAGGAAATTTGTCTTACAATTTGTGCATTACACCAAACAAAACATCAAGCCTAAAAAAAACATTCATACCTGACTCATTCAAAATTTACATGTGAAAAAATAGTTTATGTTTATATCAAATTATTTCTATTCAATGATTTCACCGCCAGGGGAACAAAAGAGAGCTTGTGTCTGTTAGTCTTTGCTATCGGTGTCTTGTATCTCTTTTGTGATGGTAAAATCACAAAATCCTGACCCAAAGGGTGATTTTTTATTTCCAGAATCTTTTTAGCTTTTTTGTGAATGTTTGTCTCAAACAGCTGCCCGAATGAGGTTTGGTTTTTTCCGATAACTTTACCAGCAGCATTTAGAATTCTTTGGAGTTTCTTTTTATTTCTAATGCTCAGATTGCCATACCAGGCTGTCATATTAAAACTTAAAATATTGCAAATGTGGGCGTGATAAAACATAGCCAATGCCTTTTCACTAACATTAAAAGAGGACAGTTTTCTCAGTAATCTTAATCTTTGCTGCCCTTTTTTGCTGATATAATCAGTATTTGCAGTAAAATTTAGTTTATTGTCTAGGATAGTGCCAAGGTATTTTACAAATTCCTTATGTTTATAGCTTTTAGTCAGAAAAAAATAAACTAAAAAAAATATTTTGTAAATGTTTAAAGCTGAAAATTGAATAAAAAAAGGCTCTTTTATTGCTAACAAAAGACAACAGACATTACAATAAGAAGAAGCACGTCACAAAGACAATGAGGTAGACTACCTTTAATCCAGGCTTTACTAATTCCTTTATCTTCAAACACATAAGATTATGAAAGCGTGGGTGAAATCTGTACAGTGAACCATCCACCGCAATAGTCATATCCTGTTTGTTGAGACGATTGATAAGAGTAGCAAGACCTGAACAGAAAAAATAAAGAAAAAAAATGAATTCCATATGAAAGCAGGTCATCAGATTTCTACTTAATGAAACTGAATGTAGAAACTAATCAATACAAATGGATTCAACAGATTCAGCTAATGTCTAGCTAGCATTGCTAACATCAGTTCAAACTGAACTTTTTCATTTTTTGTTCTACTAACAAATGTATAATTATTTTTACTTCTTTCTCTTTCATCAAGTGAGTCCCCCCGCCCCAGTCCATATAATTATTTCAATTGTTAGTGTCCTTCAGTAAACCATTGATGAGAAAACACTTACCAGCAGCTGCCAGGAATGCAGCACGAGCAGAAATTAAGGTGCAGACGTACTTGACAATCTTACAGTCTTCAGTGGTGTAGCTGTCCACATGAAGTTCATCTAAAACTTGTTTTGTGTTGCGGAAGAACTCATCAGTGTCACTGTTGAAAAGTAGAGAACTACATCAAAGCAAAACTGAATAGTGATTATTGTAGTAATCAGGTTATAGATCAAGTAAAAGGACTTTCAATTTGTTTGTTCATAGACATTTGTACTGTTTGAAAAAAAATATATTAATAAACAAAAGTGAGGTTACTGTTTCCAGTACTACCATAATACCATTTATTTCTACATTAGGAAATAGATTCTATAAAATGTCATAAGCATGATTGCTTAATTGTATTATTTGTAACATATCAAGCAGAAGTTGTTCTCTCTTTCTGAAACCTGCTAAATTCTAAACTTGAAAACCAAAGAAAGCAATAATTAAAAAAATGGGGAAAATGACGAAAAAAAAAAAAGAGGTAATATATAAGGAATAGTGAGAGAATGTGGGGGGGGGGACAAGAGAGTGATTAGAGTGTTTAGGGCTAAAAAAATATTCTCATTCTACAAGTCCAAGAACATAAAAGAAAGAAAAAAATGTATCTCCATTAAAAGTCATAGAAGTTTAGAGGATTTAGTTCAAAGAAAAACAACTGTTGTAGCCATAGAGAACGCGATAAAGATGTTGGGGGGAGGGGGAGATGGAAGAAAGAATGTATTCATTTATTTCTAAAGAAGATAGACTCCTACAGATTAGACATAAACGACCAGCAGCTTGTAAAGGGTTAAACTCACGAGACGGTGTTGAAACAAAATATTATTGTTTAGACTGTGGTAACCACAGCTTCAATTTTTTAACAGGAACTCGGTCAAAATGAAGTAACTTAATGCAGCTCTAGTAGGCTATCTCACCCCACAAACATTCAATGAAATATATATATAGACACTTAGAGGGTACATAGCCACATAAGAGGTAGTGATGCAGAAACGTAGATCTAATGAAATAAAACAACAATTAACATGCCGTAACCTTCCAATGCATTTATCTGGACAAAATCGGTCAAATAAAACAACAAACAAAGTCATGAAAAATGTGAACAAATGTGCAGAGCAGGCCTAGGGATGGGAAGATCGATTCAAAATAGGGCAATGAAAAAAAAAATGGTTGGATAAAATTTCTATAGTTTGAACTAAAATGTTTAAGATGGTAATTGAACATGATGAAAAATCGAAGACTTACCTTTCAATTTCTGACACGTATTTAGTGTAGAATCGACCTCTCTCAAATAAAGCACACTCTCGGTCCACGCTCCTGAAGAGCAAACCCTCGCGGGTCAATCTCTCTAAGACAAGACGGACGATTTCTCCCATGTACATTCCAGAGATCATTTTTTCCATTCTGAAACAAGCAAAATGGTGTGAAAAAAAAGTCATTCAAAACACAAACACCACATTTTATAAGAAACTCATTTTATAGGATGTGTGAAACTAATTTGCAAAATTTCTTTACGATAATTTTCAGTGTGTGAGATTTTCTCTTAATGTCGGAACTCTATAGCTTTACATTTTGACATTTATCCTTTTGTTGAAAGGCACATATTTAGAGTTACAAGAATTTATTAAGAAATGGCAAAACGTTATTTAGTTTATAGATATGAAGAATGACTGTCTAGTGGTGCGGAGTGCGCGATGGACTATCATTCGGACTTCTCGATGGTCCCTGCAATCTCATGTCGGCAAATGCTTCTCAGCTTCAATGTGGCGCTCGGATGGAAACGATAGCAAGACGAGTCGATTAGGCGAAGCAAAACAGAACCCCCCCCCACACACACACACCCGTGGAGGTTCCTAAGGATAGAATCCGTTGCGTTGGCGGGTGGATGGGTGAAAGCCCCAACAAATATGTCATTATCTTCATACAGTTTCTCAAGGGGTTGTTTTTATAGCGGACACCAGCAAGGCTGATGTGGTACAGTTAAGAAATAATGGGGAGTGGTATGGATACTCGACTTTTGGTATCACTTCTAATCTGAGCGTCTTGGGATACGAGCCATCGGTAATGGAGATGTAAAAAGGTTACAGCTGCTTGGATCTTTCCCAGACAGAAGTTCTTCAGACAGGCAGATGGAGGCAAGCTTCCATAGGCCTAGAGTTC
>JADKLZ010000003.1:42573704-42600071 GCA_021533235.1 Biomphalaria straminea | reverse complement strand
TTTTTTTTTTTTTTCTTAGTCTTATTTTATTTAGAAAGCAAAGTCTTAAGATAGTTTGAATCATGCCATTCAAGTATATAAAGTATCCCAACTTTTGAATGAATAAATCATACATTAAACACAATGTGACCAAAATGCAACATTTTTTCTATCTACCCTTATACATTTTCTTCATGTATCTGATTTAAGGTTTCAATGACTTGTGAAGGACCAAATTTAAACTACTTTATTGGTTATATATTTTTGTACTGATTGCTAAATCTAATATCAATTTAAAATTTGGACTAATTCAGTTGCAGTACAAAAAATTAATGAAATTATTGGAAGCATGAATGGAAACAAAGTAGAGCCTAAACATAGAGGAACCAATCAATTTAGAGGAGGCAGGATGAGAACACCATTCCGTCCGAATGTTAACAACCGTTTTAGTTTTCGGGGGCAGCCGCCACCTCCCTTGATGTCATTGCCAACTCCTCCTCCACCTCAAGTTCAAATGCCTCCTCAGCCACCACCTCAAACAGTAAGCTACTATTTGAAATCAGCTTCATTGTTTGGAAACTTTAGCTTTTTATAGGTTGAATTTATTTATCTGTTACAAGATTGATTCATTTGAGAATTTTTACTTCAGGTAACCATTCTTCAGGAGAATTTATACATTGGACTGGAACATGCACCTCCAAATTTTGATACAAAAAATAAAATTTTAGGTCCTGGGGTAAGGAATTATAACATAGTAAAAAAAAAAAGTGTTTGGTTATCTTATCTTAGGTTTTGTGTCATTAAAATGATCTGTGCTAAAAACATCTCAACATGTCCTTGTTGTGTCCCCAGGGAAGCTTTCTCTTGCACATCCAATCTGAAACTGGTGCTGCTGTTAGTTTAAGAGGGAAAGGCTCTGGGATGGCTAACATGACAGGCCTGGATTCTATTGAACCTATGCATGTGCATCTTGAGTAGGTTGTCATTAACATTTACATTCTGTTTTCTAAAACTTAGTCAGTCATAAGGATAAAAAAATGTTGACACTGATATCTTTTTCAGACACCATTCATTTGTAGCTCTTCAAGAAGCTAAGAAGTTGGCAGAAAACCTTATTCAAACGGTAATCCATTTTTACATTTGAAAAATAATGTGACATTAATCTATATAACTTAATGGATATTATGTTATCATTTTTAACTTTTTAAAAATCAAAGTAATGTTAAAATAAATATTTAAATACATAATTTCTAATTCATTATTGTAACTTTTTATTAAAGATTTCTAATCTTTTATTGGTTCAGTCCAGAAAACATTGAAGGCTTTTTTTTTAAGCTTTAGAAAGTCAAAGAAACTTTTGACTGTTGTGGTGTTTATTTTCTTTCTTTCTTTCTTGTATTTATTGATATGTAATTATCTCCACAGCCTGCACAAATTAGAAAAACAAAACAAATATATCTTATCTTTACTTAGTAGAACTGTATAATAACATGTTTCTTTTAAGCATATATGTATTTTAATTTGACTGGAAGAAGGTAAAAAAATTGCAATATAGAATTCTTAGTTGTGACAAGAGAATACAGGATTATAAATTTAATATGGAAGTTTGCTTTGAAATTAAGTTTTGTTCATTGGAATATAAACAAAGAACTAAAGCTGGTCTTAATTAAGATTTCATTATTGCAATAAATAGCACCAATATGACATTTGGCTTTCTACCATATATATATTTATATATATTATTCACATTCTTTATGCTTTCTCTCACCATCACACATTTTGCATGCATCCATGATACCTTGAACAATTTCTACTATACAGCCTTTACTGTACTTTTTGACCATCACAAAACACTGGTTGCAAGCAAGCTGCGGAAAATATCCTGCATCAGAGCCAAATATAAAGTCTTTCTATTATACACATTTTGGAGCATTTATACAATATTACACCAGAACAATAGTTAGATTTGTTCACATTTATTGTTTCAGTAAGCAGTCCTTTTTTTATTTAGTGACTTTGTTTGGACATGACGAAAGATGATTCTGACCTTTTTTTTTTTAAACAAAAAATTACTTTTAATAGCCCAATCATTTCCTTCTATTTAGTCTAAATCCAATCATTTCCCTTTATTTAGTTTAAACCTTTCATTAATACTTTTGTTTGGTATGTTTGTATATGGGTGCAGTTGTCTCTTCTAAGGAGAGACTCCTGTCCCTTGGCTAACCATGTTTGCTTCATTATTTCTAAATAGGTGCAACAATCGTATGTCAGTTTCCAGCAGGCACTTGCCGCTTTGCCAGCATCTATTCCTACTGGGTTTATAACTGGAGTACCCCAGCAGCGTAAGTCTGCACTAATCTTTGGCCTTTTCAACAGCCAAATATATTCTTTGAGACAATCAGGTTTGAAGTCACTGGTGTAGCAGCACTCACTGGACACTTTTACAAGCTCAATGGGTTGATCTTTTTGTCACTTTTTTAATACCACTGATAGTTTATATCATAAACTAAAATATAGGCTCTTGTTTCTTTATTATGATTTTATTTTTTATGACCTTTTTTTTTTTTTCATTTTTAATATTTATTAGCCTCTAGATGCTATACATGTATACTACTGTCCAATTTTAGGAGGAATCAACTAAGAACAATTAAACAAATTGTTGCATTTTTATGCTAATCATAGTTTCATACCTTTTTATTTTCATTTCAAATTACCCTAGAAAATCAAATATTATTTGCATTCCAACAGACTAGCAGAGCTGCCTAATTGCCACAAATCTGGCCTTGCCATGCACCATGTCATCCTATTCCTAGCAAACAATTATGATGTTTTAAAAAAAAGGTGATTGGTCTGGAAAACCCTTGACTATAGAAACACTATATGTACCCTCTTTCCTAATTACAGCCTATGGAGTTTCACCTGATAAGACAGACCTACAAAATCTCATCTCTTTAAAGCAGTTATTAATAATGTTCTGTTTTTTTTTTGTATGATGCTATCAGATTTGTGATGTGATGTTATTTCCCTCTCAATTTTTTTCTTTTCAGTTTTTTAAAACCTTTATTCATGAAACTATTTGACATAGAGAAAAATTTTTGCCACCTTATTTGGTTTGCAATACTCCATTTTCAATTGTTTTATTGAACGTATTACAATGTTGTAGGGATTTTTTTGGCCTAATCTCATTTTTCAATTTTTATATTGTTTAAAAAAAAATTAAATTTTCACCTTAAAATGTATAACCTAACTGGAAACATAGACATTAAAGTTTGTGATGTTTGGCTTTTTATTTCATTGTACTTTTAAACAAAAATTTCAGGCCCCTAACTGCTTAGGTGGATAAGATGAGAAAAGGTGGTCATGTCAGAGCCATCTACTAGCTCTTTTTTTTCCCATATTGTAGTAATGTTCAAAATATGCTTATATAAAAATTGTTGCTTTTTAGATACCTTAATCTTTCTTTTTTGATATTATCATTTGAGGATGGTGCAGATTTTTAGCTGTTTAAAACATTTCAATGTCTCTGGAGAAAAAGAAGGTAGCAAAACATTTGTATTGTTTTGTTACTGATACAATTCTCCTAAAATAATTTAGCAAGTCGAACATTCTTCTTTATTTCTGAGTTCGGACTGAAGGCTACAGACTTGCTTACATCTATTTTATATTCAGTATGGATAACCTGATCTTTGATACATTTTTTATTATTTACTAATAATGATACAATTTTCTCCCTAGCGTAATTAATGTATTGCTTTTTTAGGTTATACATGACTTTATTATTTTTCTAATTTTCAGACATTGGATAATAAATAATTTTTTTTTACATAGCACAGTGTACTGACTTGATTAGCATTATTATAAATTTTTTTCCCTCTTCGTATCATGTGTGCATGCTTATCTTTAATGAAGACAACGTCCTGACTTCCTTCCATAGGGTGATCTTTTAAATGTCTACTATACATTTGTTTTTCAGATCTGAGATTGATTCTGGCCATTTTATTCCTACTTGGAAAATATTTTTAAAAAAAATTTTTTTAGAAAAAAAAATTTGTAACTTTAAAATACATTAGGCATGAGAAATGCACATTTAAGCATTTTCCAGTTGCTAAATGTGTAATTATTTAATTGTTCTGTTTCAGCAACATTTGTAGAGGCTCCATTGGGACCTCCTCAACCTGGTATGACAACTATATCTCTTGGAGAACCAACCATACAAGGTCAGCGATATTCTTTTATTTTAGAAATTAAAAAAGTATATGTTGGCATAAGATACCTAAGATACCTATATCAACAATGCTAACATTTTTACTAATACACTAACTACTGTCTCTATGAGAGGGATTGGATTGTTGTGCTTTGATGTATTCCCTTTGATAAAACATGGATGCAAGATCGCCGGCTATAGCCGGCATGCCGGCAAAATCAAAGTAAAAAAAAAAGCTTGCCGGCAAACGCCAGTCCGACCAATTGCCGGCTTGGTATCGGACTTTTGTTTTCACTTGCGATAACGTTTTGGTCTTTCAAACTGACAAATGAATAAGTCGAATTCAAAGAAAGACTGGAAGTTACATTTCTTAAGTTACGGCGCATGCGCTTGTTTCCATACTTTCACTTTATATTAAAAACGTAAACATAAGTTAAAAACAAATCCTTTAGGCGCCGGCATGCGACGCGTAAGTTAGTAAGTAGATCTAATTATAGTAAGTTTGATCTGCCGGCATAACATCTTCTAAAAAAAATGAAACCAGACCGAATGTGTAGGCTACACCCTTCGCGCTCGGGCCCGCCCTCACCTAAAATCTTCTTGTAACAGTAAGAGTGACCTCACGTGGAAAGTCCGTAAATCATCTATGCTAGTAGACAATAGTTTTATAGTAGCATACCGGTATCTAGAGTTAGATCTAGTGAATATAATTTGCACTTATAACCTGAGAGCATGGTGAATTTTAGTCAATTTAATGATCTCGATACATCTAACGTCTAGATTACTCTAGAAATACGATAGATTCTACAATATTCTACATTTATCATATTTATGTTAAATTTCTAGAATCTAGTGACGATAATTCGCGCACAGCAGTGAAGAGTCCGCAAATTTAAGAGCCTTAGATCTATAATAGAATCTAGATTTTGATTTACGGCAGAGTCAGTGAAAATAATTCGCACACAGCCGCGATAAAGTACGCGAATTTAGTGACTTAGATCTAGACTCTAGATTTACGTTACAGTTAGTGAAGATAATTTGCGCGCACAGCCGCGATAAAGTCCGCGAATTTAGTGACTTAGATCTAGACTTTAGATTTACGCTAAATCACTAGAATCTAGTAAGATAATTACTAACCCAGTGAAGCCGTGAAAAGTCCGTGAATGTTAGTGATTTAGAATTAGATTCTATAGTCATAGAGTCTATTATAGATTCTAAATCTAAGAGATTCAGTGAAGATAATTTGCACACAGCCGTGAAAAGTTAGTGAATTTTAGTGACTTAGATGAAGCTTGAAAAAAAAAACAGCAAATAGGTCTACTTCCCCTGCCCTCACTCCCATAAAAAGCCATTGTTTAGTAAGCAAGTGTGAATTAAACATATCAATAGGCCTGTACATAATTAAACATATCAATAGGCCTGTACATTACAGGTTCTGTTTATGAGGAGGATTTAAGTTCAGTTAACACAAGAATAAAACATTACCTCAAATGCCCACCATGACAATATTAATTAGTATCTATGACACAAACGAACGAACGGGACACGGACACACATAATATATGCAATATCATATAGATATAGTTCATCCTTTAAAAGAAAACCTCTTAAAATCTCCTAAAATTTTGTCATGGAAAAGTGATACTAACCCTGTATATATATATATATATATACTTTATTTA
The DNA here is from genome assembly GCA_021533235.1 of Biomphalaria straminea. Lineage (NCBI taxonomy): Eukaryota > Metazoa > Mollusca > Gastropoda > Planorbidae > Biomphalaria > Biomphalaria straminea. The sequence continues at coordinate 42,594,206 of JADKLZ010000003.1, read as the reverse complement.
TGTCGTGATGATATAAGAGGCGTCATACTTGCAGGTTTTTTAGGGTTGCCGACCCCCCCTTGCAGGCAAAATGGGGTTCCGTTGCTTGCATCCATGGATAAAATCAAAGATCTGAAATAAAGTTGATATAGACATGCAGTGAAAATTGGTGTTAAAATAAAGGATTATGTTAATATAATTTATTTATTAATAGGATATAAGGACAAATATATCCTATCTATCAATGTTATTATATTGCATCATACAATTTTCAGCAATTTGAGATTATATAATTACACACAAGATAGCTACGCTAATCAAAACATAATTTAGCTGTCTTAGAAATTGAATAATTTAATTTGAATATTGAAGATACTGCTGACCTTGAAAGTTGCTGAAAATAATATATTTCACACCAAAATAAGTGTTAGTAATACATACTATACATACTAAAAGCAGTTGAATTAATAATGTTTCCGTTTCTTAGTCCAACAGATTGGTCACCACATGTTGGTGCCTCCAGGATCAGTAGCAAATCAGTTATCTCATATAACCCAAGGTATGTCAGGTGGCTCATTGAAATGCATTACATAATGCATTTTTATTGTATTTATACTTGTTGTTTAAATTTCTTGTTAAGTGTGAACTTTTTATATTCCTAAAGAAATAAAAATGGGTTAGAAAATATTTTAAATTAAAAAAATAATATTTCATTTCAGGGTTAACCAATAATGCAGGCCAGCAATTTATGCTTCCATCAAGTATTAATTTGACTACTTTGCCTATGATGAACACAATTCCTGTATCAGCAGCCTCAATGTTGCCTCAGCAGTCCAGTAAGTTGAGAAGTGGTCACATTGCTCTAAGATACCTTCAATAAAACACCTGACTGGCTAACTAGAAGTCTTGAAATTTTGTTATTGTCAAAGAATCTTATTGCTAAATTTAAAATACAAAAATAAAAACTTAACTGCTTGAGCTATATCTCCCATAGTATTCAGGCCATGATATTATTTTAGTATATTTCAACCTCACATTTTTGGCACTTTCTGTTTTGTTCTGATCTAGTTTAAATTTTAGATCTACATACCAATTTAGACTTGTTAGGATTAGGAAGTATAAAAAACAAATAAATTTATGAAATAAATTTATGACACTATTAAGACTGTTGAAGTACAAGATTTCAAAACCAAATGACATTTACTGGAGTTTTAAGTATTTGTATTAAGTTAATATTAGCTGTTAATGACAAATTGTTATCATGTAAACACCTGTATTTGTTGGTCGTAAATTTTTTTTGTAGTTTCATAGGTAATGTGGAATTTTTGTAAAAAGCTTTGTATGTGGGAATTCTGAATACATAATACTAATTTCCTTTTGTTTGTAGCTCACATAGATTTAGGAGGACAGCAGCAGCTAATATTAAGTCAGCCACCCCCAGCTACTGCACAATCTATTGCTCAAGTAGGGATACAACAGATTGTCCAAGGACCCCCTCCTCAACAGCAGGCTATGCCATCTCCATATGGTGCATATGCCCCAGTTCAGCCTACAGTTCATTTGGTGTCACAGCCTGTTTCCATTCCATCACACACCATTGTACAGCAGGGACATCCATTACCTCCCCAGCACATTCTTACACCACAGGTAATGTAGTACAAGTTTTCAAGTATTGATTTCTGTAAACATTTGACTTAAAGTTCAACCTTTTCTGTCTTGATGTTTTCATTACCTCAGTTCTTGTTATGTGCCTTCACACTTGTTTGTGGATGTGTTGCATCAATTAAATGATTGCTTTTTATTTTAAATGTTGATGAAAATCAGCGGTAGTCTTTAGCAAACAATTGTAGCAGTTACTGAAATCTCTCTCTCCCCCCCTCCAATTTCCATTTGTGCTTCCCTAAGAGTAAACATTTGTAATGATAATGACAAAACTTCTACTTTCTGTTTTTCAGCCTGCTCAACAAATATCATTTTCTGCTCCAACATCTCTGGTTTATACAATGGCCTCAACTAACCCACCACCTTACTACACATCACCTAAGTTAGAAGAAGAGCCCAAGCGAAGATTCACTGAGGAAAAGGAGGAAAAAATCCCAGAAAATTTGTTGGGCTATCAGGTTTGATTGATTTATTATAGCATTGCTTATGGATCTAGCTTTCTAATACCGGTACATGTTTTGAGTCACAAGTAGATTGTCAACTAAACAATAGTAATTGTAGTTTTCTAGTTTAGCTAATAATGAGTGATTCAAATTTTCTATCAATTCCTTTTTTTAAATAGCATGGACCTCCACATCTGGTGAACCTGGTTCAGTCTAGTCCTCCACCTCACAGTAATTACCCTCCTATTTCTCAAGGCATGGTCCCACCTCCAGGCACTCAAATCATACAGTCCCAGCATGGTCTGATTCATGTGAGTCACCTGGCTCCAGACCAAGGTCAGTTTGCTCAACTTGGGGGCCAGACTATCATTCAGTCTGCTCCTCAGATGTATCAGACCACCCCAGATGGACAACAGCTGATTGCTCACACCACTAGTCACCCATTTCATACTGGACTACCACCACCTCATTTTATTAGTGGACCCCCTCTACCACCGATGTCTCCTTCACAGCAACTGACAAGATCTCCAGGTCTTGAAAACCAGTAAGTTTAGTTGTTAAATTTTTATTTTTAATTGACACCTTTTCTTCTACTGCACTAAATGTATCACTTACCTATCTTTGTTTACTAAGACCACCAAGTATTGCCAGTGTAACCAATGTATTGCCACCACCTACGCCTCCATCTGCTTTATCTAATGTAAATGATGGAAGGAAAGATGAACTTCCTAAGCCCAACACAAATTCTTCTGATTATGGTAAATAGAGCTCTTACATTTCTTTGTCCATTTTAACTTTAAGTATCCTATTTTTGATTAGTAGTAGTAGTTGTTTCTTTTGATGAAAGAAAGGACACAATGCTTGACTGTCATTTTCAATGTTCAGGTTAATGCTTTTTTTTTTTTTTGCTTATACAGTCAAAATTAGTACTATCACACATTTCATTTCAAAGAACATTTTTTACCTGGTTGAGATCTACTCTATTTAGTTGTTACATCACATTGCAGTAGTTTTGTACATAAATATAGTTTATAACAAAGCACTAAGTCATAAAGCAACTATAATAAGCCTTTTTTTTTAAATTCATTTCATCTTTTTAGGCTCCCTGTCTAGAAGGCGAGGTAATAGCCCATCATCTAATGAACCTGATAAAAAGAAGATGAAAGGTAAACACTGCATTTAAAAAAAAAATCTTTATCAACAGCTATTGACCATTGTGTTAATAGTGTTTCTTTAAAAAAAAAATTAAAAAGATTTTTTTTTGTTTTTTTAAGGCATTCTGAAGAATAAACACAGTGCACATCAGCAAGATAAAGAAGCTACCATTGCTGAAGTTAAAGCAGTGACAGAGAAATTGACAGAAGAGAAGCATCTGCCTCCAGCATCTCCTCAATATCAAGGCCAGCCACTTCGCTATCCCTGTTTACCCTCCGATCCTAATCTTCCCCCGATGTCACTTGATCCTGGGCTGGCTCACCAATTGAGACCATTGGGTCATGTAGCTGGCAGTCTACCTCCAGGTCAACACTTGGTGCATCAAACTGATCCCAATCTCCATCTAACACATCCTCAATTGCACATGGAGCCTCCAAGGCCTGACATTGCACCAGGTCAAATAGTCCTTGAACACCAGGGCACACCAATACACATAACACACAGAATGGCTCCAACTGGTCAAATACATATTGAGCATACTCTAGCAGGACCACCCCCTCGGCAGATTCTCATTGAGCACCCCCCTCAGCAGGCCATTCAATTGGAGCATCAACCTGTTCCTCCTGTCCACCCAGAGCATGCACACATTCCTGTGGCTCATCAACCACCTCCTACTCAAGAGATGTTTGAGTTTGACTACAGTGGTCAGCAGCTGCAGCCTCCACCAGCACAGTATCACCAAACATTTGAACACATTGCTGTGTCCCAGCCTAGTCAAGTTGGGGATCACTTGCTGGCCCCTGGTTCTGCTGTTATAGTTTCCAGCACACAGCACTTTCCCCAGTATTCTGTTGCGCTGACTAGTGCCACAGCACCTCCCCCTGCATCCTATTCTCTTCCTGCATCTACCCCTTTTTCATTTCCCAGCCAGGCACTACAGCAGCAGATTCAGAGACTTCCAGAGCCTCAACAGATCTCAGTGCCACCTCCCCCATCTTCTTATACAGTTGGATTGAACCCAACGGCACCTCCACACTACCAAACCCATTTCACAGGTCTACAGACTGGACAGACTCTTCCAGCACATTTGTTTCATCAGACGCAGCAGCCACCTCCCCCACTACCACCATCACAACCTCAGTACCAGCCCCACCCCCAGAGTATATCCTATTGGGTTTCCCAGACCTAATGATTAGTTTCAAGACATCATATCATTATCTTTCTTATCAGAGGATTATAAACTATTTGTACAGTTTCTTTTTATATTTAAACATTCATTCTATTCATGAACATGAGTATTGCCATAACACACTTTATATATATCTGTAAAATAAACAAAACAGAACAACTTTATTGTATTATAATGTATAGAATCTTTATTGTCTCTTGTTGATTCTATTTGCCATACAGCAATAAGGAAATTTGTCTGGGATATGTTGTAATATAAAACTTAAGTTATTTGATCTATAAATAATATCAAGACAGATATTATATATATATATGTATGTGAAGAGTTGTTCCTAAAACCTGTACAGATTTACTTGCAAGGAGCAAGTGAAACTGGATGTTAAAGAAACTATTTTGTTGACCTCACTGTTAGTTGTTGTACTTAACCTGTTTTTGTTTGATGTGTACAAAGGATATTCTAATTTTGTAAACTATGTTTGTATTAAACACTTTTTCAACCTGTCTGTGTATTATTGTATTTTTTTCCTTGAATGAATCAAAAGTTGTGAAACTTATAGGGCTTAGATAATAACAAGCAAATAGAGGCCATTTTATTAGATTAAGCATTCAATAAAACTCTTTGAATAAATACAAAAATACCCAAAGATGTTTAAACTGTGCTAAATTTCTTTTTATACTTTGTAAAATAATGGTCAAACTAAAGTTTTCCCAGTGTGGCCAATGCGCTAGTAATTCTTTCTTTTTTCAGTGATATACATCAACTGTTAATTTGGGAGGATGGGGGGAGTACAAATATTCCATTGTTTTTTAACCTAACATTCATTAGTTATTAAGAGAAAAATAATCCAAGTTGTGTAAATGAGGCACTGTTGTTGTTTTTTAAATTTTGTTTGTATGTTCTTGTTTAACAATAAAACTGAGCAGCAAGTAACAAATTCAAAAGCACTTAATAATCTCCAAATGTTACGGGAAAGCTTCTAGGTCTACATTTGATACTATTAGCATTAAGTTATTTGTTTCATGTAACAAACTGTAAGTAAAAGTATTAGCCATTTAAAAGTACATAGTGTCATCAACACAAAATAGTTATCTTACAAATAACAGACAATCCTTCAAAAGAGAAAATATTAATATCCATTTGTTAAACTTTTCGTTCATGTTAAGTCGAGATTTCCTGTTGGCTGATTCAGGCAACTCCATGGAATAATGGCACTAAGGAAGAAGGAGTTCTCATATGAATTTATCTTAGCATATGGAATACAAAATGTGCCTTTATCTTTTGTGACTGAATATTTGATTAGCTTGTGCTTTTGTTAGTTAGGTTCAGTTTTTTATGTATTACTGCTACTTTACTTTTCATCTGATGTGTCTCTAAACGTAGTGATTTTATTAATGGTGTTACTCTACTCACAAGTAAATATTCCTTGTTATATTTCTCATTGTTTTATTTTGCATCATTTCTAGTTTCATTTTCTTGAGCTGTGGGGTCATAAACAGCATATTCTTAAATTAGTCTTTGGTCATAAACAGCATATTCTTAAATTAGTCTTTAAGTTCTTTTAAAAACCTTAAGAAGGCTTTGATTTATTTTAATTATTTTGCCATTATAGTGATTTCCTGATAGCTTTTTATTTACTAACAACTTGATAGCAGTATTTTGATAACAAAAAACTGGTTTACCATCACCATGAATGAGATAACGGCATGCGGCAACGGCCACACCCCGGCAAACCGTCTCGACTGACGTGCAAAACCAGGTGAGGGTTAGCCAGAGCTAGTATCTGGCGAAACTATGGTTTCTGTCCACCACCAGCATGTAAAGTCTAGTTGCGTCTGTATGGCGCTCAAGTCAAAATTGGACTACCAGGGCCATCAGGCGCCACCTAGCAAACGCTGTGGAGCGTTTTGGAGCACTGTGGGACATGTAGAGCACACTGGTCATCCACTGCACCCCAAACAAGCCCCAGTTGTCTGGACTCTGTTCTGCCACTGGATCCAGCTGGCAAGGGGCGAAAGAGTGATGCTGATGCAGCGCAAATCTCCCTCACTTTAATACATTTTCATCGCGCAAGCCACATTCTCATCTCCCATGTTCATCAATCAAAAAGCCCTGCGGCGATAGGCAAGTGGCAGGTGTGGATACACTGGCAGCCATAGCAACAAACCTACACGTAGGCGGCCCAGACCATGTGCTCGCTTGACAGTGACTGGGACAGCACTCGAACTCGATAGCCGTCTGAGCGTCTAAGCAGCCCTTTTTAGGAATGCACTGCTTACCTCCTAAGCATGATGAAGGGGCTAGAAAAGGTGCCCTAAACATTGCCTGTCTCCCATGACCCTGGCCAGTCTCCCGCGGCTGGCGGGGATCCCACAAATGCGTGAAAAAAAAATCAAACACAAACCTCAAGAAACAACAAATCAAAACACATGAACTCACACTCGGCGCATGGAATGTCCGTACTCTTCTTGACCGTGCTGAAACAGATCGTCCTGAACGGCGTACTGCCCTTGTGGCAAGAGAACTAGCCAGAGACAATATAGATATTGCTGCCCTGAGTGAAACGCGTTTTGCTGAAGAAGGACAGTTAACAGAAGTTGGTGCAGGCTACACGTTCTTCTGGATCGGCAAAAATAGCGAGGAAAGACGTGAAGCCGGTGTTGGCTTAGCGGTGAAATCCAAATTAGTCAACAAGTTAGCAGGACTACCAAAAGGCATAAATGACCGTTTAATGACATTACGCCTACCTCTGACCTCAAGGCGACACGCAACTCTAATAAGTGCCTACGCCCCAACTATGTCAAACCAGGACAACATTAAGGAGAACTTCTACTCGGATCTGAACTCTGCAATAATCAAAACGTCCAAAACAGACAAACTCATAATACTGGGCGACTTCAATGCCAGAGTAGGCTCTGATTGGAAAACCTGGAGAAATGTTCTGGGCAGGCACGGAATCGGTCACTGCAATAGAAATGGTGCATTGCTACTTGAAATGTGCTCAGCCCACAAGCTAACAATAACTAACACGCTTTTCCAGCTACCTCACAGAAAAAAGACATCATGGATGCATCCCAGGTCCAAGCATTGGCATCAAATAGACTTCATCATTGTCAGACAGTCTGATAGACAAGACGTCAAAGTCACCAAAGCATTACGCGGAGCTGATTGTTGGACTGATCATCGCTTAATCTTATCCAAGCTTAAAATATGCATAAAACCACCTAGGCGGCCCCAAGAATGCAAGCATGCAAAGCGCCTAGATATTGGCAGGCTCACAAACCCAGAAATCAAACAAGAGCTCATCAACAAACTAGACAGTGAATTTAAAACCCTGCACATGACCAATGATGTGGATAACAGCTGGAATAAATTAAGGGATTCAGTGTACTCTCTGGCTAGCAGTGCCCTCGGTCAGCCAAAACGCAAGCACCAAGATTGGTTTGACGAAAACAATGTGCAAATCGAACATAAGCAACATTGCTTTAAGGCCTTTCTGTGTAATCCAGATTGCCCGCAAATCAAAGAACGCTACACTATTGCCAAAAGAGAGGTCCAGCGAAACCTGAGACACATGAAGGAGCCGTGGTACAACAAAAAAGCAGAAGAAATTCAGTCCTATGCTGACAGTAAAAATGCAAACATGTTCTTCAACTCAATAAAAGCCCTTTATGGCCCTCAGCAAACTGGCTCATCCCCCATACTCAGTGCTGATGGAAACAAATTCCTAACAGACAAGGAGGACATACTTGTTCGCTGGGCTGAACACTTCAACACAGTCCTTAACTGTCCGTCAAGTATTAGTGCCGAAGCAATCGCACGCCTGGAACAAATCCAAATAAACCACTCACTCGCCGACCCTCCCCGGCTAAATGAAGTAACGGCAGTAATATCAAATCTCTCAATGGGTAAGGCACCGGGGCCAGACGCCATCCCTGCTGAAATTTACTCACTTGGCAGCTCAGAGCTTACTGCTAAACTAACAGAATTCTACCAGATAATGTGGGAACAAAAGACTCTACCACAAGAGTTCAAAGACGCCTCCGTCATTCACCTCTACAAGAGAAAAAGTAATAGGCAGTCATGCGATAATCATCGTGGCATATCCCTCCTATGCATTGCTGGCAAGATTCTGGCTAGGGTGCTTCTAAACAGATTACAACACCACATAGAAACTGGCCTGCTTCCGGAAAGTCAATGCGGCTTCAGGCAGGGTAGAGGCACGGTTGACATGATCTTTGCAGTCCGCCAACTCCAAGAGAAATGTAGAGAACAAAACTCAAATCTCTGTACTGCTTTCATAGACCTGACGAAAGCTTTTGACAATGTCAGTCGTGAAGGCCTTTGGCAAATCCCTGACCAATTTATAACAATGGTGCGCCAATTCCATGATAACATGCAAGCAAGAGTTCAACACAACGGAGACTACTCCAAGCCTTTTCCTGTCTCAAATGGCGTGAAGCAGGGATGTGTGCTGGCTCCAACACTTTTCAGCTTAATGTTCACCGCCATGCTGAAAGATGCCTTTTGCAGAGAAAGCTTTGGAGTTGACATACGGTATCGCACAGATGCAAGCTTATTTAATGCTCAGAGACTCAAGGCAAGGACCAAGGTAAACTTCGACTGCATCAGAGACCTGCTATTTGCAGATGACTGTGCTCTAAACGCCGCAAACGAAGAAGACCTTCAAAAGAGCTTGTCCCTCTTCGCTAATGCCTGCACAAATTTTGGACTCACCATTAACGTAAAAAAGACAGAAGTGCTGCACCAACCTCCTCCAAATAATACTGTAACAGAACCAGACATTCTCATAGATGGCCAGAAACTAGCAAATGTAAAAAAAATTGTCTATCTGGGAAGCACCATATCAGCAAGCGCCAACCTAGATGATGAGGTTGACTTCCGTATTGCTCGTGCCTGTGCTGCTTTTGGCTGACTTCAAGAGCAAGTGTGGCAAAGGAGAGGACTCAGTTTAACCACAAAACTGAAAGTCTACAGTGCTGTTGTTCTCCCGTCACTCCTATATGCATCAGAGTTATGGACTTTATACTTCCGCCACACCAAAAAGCTAAACTCCTTCCATCTACGCTGTCTAAGGAGTATCCATAAGGTGGTTGGTCTGAACACATACCAGACACAGACATTTTAAAGCTGTCCAACATGCACAGTATTAATGCGACAGTAAAAACGTCCCAACTACGATGGGCGGGACACGTAGTCCGCATGGCAGAAAATCGCCTTCCCAAGCGACTTCTGTATGGAGAGTTATGTACAGGAAAGCGCTCCCAAGGCGGCCAATACAAGCGCTACAAAGACAACACCCTCAAGAGCTCCCTCAAGGAATGCGGTATCGACATTCATGGCTGGGAAGCACTAGCTCAAGATCGCTCCGCATGGCGAGAAGCTGTGAGTCTCGGAGTCTCAAGTTTTGAAGCAAATAGAGCGTCGAACGAACAGAAAGCAGAGAGAAAAAGCAGGCCCACCTGCAACTGACAAAACTCACCCATGCCACATATGCGGCCGGCTTTTCAAAGCGAAGATTGGACTTTACAGCCATCTTCGAGTCCATAGGAATTGAGAAATGTGCTCATCTTCGGACACGAAGGAGGAGCTATATATGTAGTTTACTTTTATTACAATACCTCTTTTCAAGTCACAACTTCATGGAAGGTAGGCCGTTGGCTGAGGAACCTGGACACTGATAACAAAAAAGGCTATACCAATTTTTCTAGAAATTGTTTATGCATATTGCTGAGAAAGAATATTTTGCTCATTGACTATACTTGGTATACTCTGTTTTAATTTATAACTTATAATTTTTCAAATGTTCCATTTTTTAAACAAATTTTTATTTGTTAGTTATCAAGAGAAAAATAATTGCTCTTTAAGTTGTATAAAAGAGGGATTGTCTTTTTAAAAAAAGCATTTTGTATGTTTTTCTTGTTTTAATAGTAATTGAATATTTAATTAATACTTTAAGTAGGCCTAATAACCAAAAATAACATAACACAATTTACTTGATGAGGATTGAGAAGGCAATAAAGTTAATGAAAAGCCATTCAAAAACTGTAAAAGAGACAGTGGAGAGTGGCCTGGTTTTGCTAAGGGCACATGTTCCAGGCAGAGCAGAAAGGACATAAAGATGACTTTTATTTGATACCGGTACTGGACTACATTGTGAAGCTGAGTTGGTTAAGATACACTTTAAGGGAAAGATTTTCACTTTCTAAAGATTCAACATGCAGACAAGAAATTTTTAAAAGTAGCAATGTGAAAGACTGGTCCAAATTGTCTTTTGCTTACACTGACGCTTCTGATTGGGATTAAATAACTGTGTTTGCACCAGTCTCACAAGAAAATTTAAGGGTTAGATGATGACAGATATAATATCTACTCTCTATTTTTAATTGGTGTAGCTACCAGTATTCTATATGGATGGTGTGCATTGTAAAAATATGTAATTTCAATATTACTGTTAATAAAATGAAAAACAAAATTGTCTTTACAATACAAACAAGAAAAACAAAAAATGCGTTAAACAAAAAAAAAAAAAAAAAAACAAAGCTTTTATTGAGTGTAGTAGTAGCAATGAATTAGTTTGGATAAGTGGTAATTGAATTTGTAATAGCTCTAGACTAATAAATCTGTCCAATTAGAAATATTTTTACCAATTGTTTTTGTGTCATGCTTTTAGCTTTCTTAATGCGCTATGATGCTATCATTTGTATTGACCAGTTGGAAAGAAAGGAGAGGGGGAGAAAGAAGGGGGTATCTGTGTGGATATTAACTATGTGATCACCTTTAAAATGGATTATAAAACAAAAGTAATTGACCTGAATTTGAACTCACTCAAGCCAACACATTAACCACTGTGCCAAAGAAGTGCTTCTCTCTGGAAAGTATAAGTATCAGTCAAGTACTATTTTTTTCCATCGTTCAAGATACCAAACCAAAAAGTTTATTAACTAATTATTTTATTTTTATTGATTCTTGTATTTTCAGGTAAAACAAATATTTGTGCACAAATTTAGCTTGATAAGATTTAGTTTGGGAAATAGTGTGCACAGACAGGCAGAGCTAGTTGATATAAGCTTTGTAAAATGACAAGGTAGATGAGTATAGGTCTGTTTATTTTAGAAAATTGATAAAACACAGGTCAGAATAATTTAGGTATTTTAACATCATGTCATGGAGCTATCAAAATACATTTATTGCATCTTTCTAAAATTTTATGTCTAAGAATATTTATGGCATTGAAAATATAAAATAGAAACTCCTCTTGAAAAGGTCACAATTTAAAACAAGATACCTTACACTGTTAGGAAATCTTTTAAAATGCAATTGTTTGGATTAGTATAACAAGGTAAATGATAGAACATTTAAAAAAATATTTTCTAGTTGAGCTTAAGACTTTAAAATTTTTAGATGCAAATGTTAGTACTGTTTTCTTAAAAGCTTTCTTGAAGTTGTTGAAAAGTGAATCACTATCATGATATATATTTTTTTCAACTCACTCTGTCAGTCCATCTGTCTGGTAAAAAGTTTGAACATGTTTTTTTCTGCCATTCGCAGATCAAGTTGAAATTTTGCATAAGTATTCCTAGTGAATAACAATACATAAATCAATAAAAAAACAACCAATTAGTAAATAACTTAGTACTAATTAATTAAATTTTTTTTTTTTTAAAATCTAGCTGAAATGGAGATAAAGCCCTTATTTTCCAGATAAATGGTAGTACTTAGCATTTCCCTTAGATAACCTTTGTTTTTCAAAAGTTTACTTCTTTAATGCTTGTTTTAAAGAGTCATGCAACAAGATAAGGAAAAAAAACAACAACAGTACAGCAATTCCTATTTTTATTTAAGAATGAATCAACATCCTAAATTGATTTATTCAAGTTTATTGCCATAAAAAAACAGCTAAAAATAGAAATATTTATTTACAACAAAGGCATAAAAATGTAAACATTAGAACCAATGTGAGTCAGACAGACTGCTGTCTTGTCCTACACACAACAAAACTACAACATAAAACCACTTGATGAACCAGATGTCATTCACTTCACAGACTCATTCATTAGCTTTCACAACTTAGGCTGACTCTACTCAAGTGATGGCATTCATCTTTTAGAGAAAAAAAAAGTAATGTGTGTGTGTGTGTGCATGTTTTATTGTTAAAAGGAGGGGTGGGGGATGGATGACACAGAGAGAGGAAACCTTGGGTGAAGAAAAGGCTTCAACAATTCTGTGTATGATTCAATCCTACTTTGGCCAACACATTATTTCCTAAGATTCTTTAGACTTTCATAAATTCATTCATCAAAAGACATCATATTTAAAAGAAGTCATACAATTACCATTTAAACCATTTTTTTTTACACTTTTTAGGTATTTGTACTCTAATGTACTGGCTCAACCAATACATTAAATACATAATACATTTGAAAGGTCACTTTCACTCATTTGTCTTATGAAACTATGTACACATCATCTTGTGTAATAAATTAAGTATAAAATCAATATTTTACATGCAGAGATAAGCTTTTTTTTCTATGTATGCAGGCACAAGCATTTCCTTGAGACTGATTTGACAATATAATCTGTCAAATAGTGAAGACTAATCCATAATATTAAAGTATCTTGTAAACTAGAGTAAGACAGTTTTCATAACTTTCAAGGAATTCAAACCTTCAAGCCTATGCTCCTTCATAAAAACTTTCTGGTTCTTCTATGGTGCTAGATACATTTGTATAAAACCAGTTGACAAAGACAATCTAATATGGAGATTTGTCAGTGGCATTGTAAATCAGAACATTTATTTTTTGGTCAAAATTTGAAATATCTAGATTTATAAAATGAGAGCTCCTTGGCCCATTTGTAGACATTTATGTACAATAGTAGTAAAAAATATCAGATAATTGAGAAGTTTGACAAAGTAGACATTGCAATGCAATTCAAAAGTGTCACAGAGTTTCTCAAAATGTTTCAACTATGATATAAATGTTGTCCTGAATTATGATCTACAATGAACATTTTAATAATTTTCTCTATACCCTGTACAGAAATGTGTGCATACAAAAATGAACCTTTCCTTATAAAATAATCTTTGATTAGAGATGCTGTGGCCAGCATGCACCATCCACTCAAGGATTCATTCAGGACAGCAAATCAATTTGAACAAGCATTAAACCATATGTGTCAAACAATAAAGTTTGTGGCTTAATGCTTATAACTCATATCACTACTCTACATACCCCTTCTGAATTTGGAAATTTACTAATAGATGGATTTTTTTTTATTTCTGAAGGAATAAAATAAATTTGAGCAAATGAATGAGTTTTATCAAACAATACAATGAACAAAACTCATTACAAATCTTAAATACATTTCCCAAGCCATAATTAAATTATAGGCAAACAAGATGGTTACAGTATATTTTAAAATATTTTTTTTATATTTTGTGCTTTTTAGAACAATATTCATAACTGAAATGATGGTGCACTTTCTTATGAATGTTGATTTGAGTCAAAGTCGTGAACAGCATTTTGAGAAATATTGGCATCTACTACATTGTGATCAAGGTTCTTGAAATAATTGGCGAGAGCACTGTTGAGATGGGAATCTAAAGCACGGATAGCCTCACTGCGAGTTCGCAAACCAGCATTACTTGCTTTTCGTATTTTCAACTGTACAGCAAGAGCTGTAATATTTCTCATTGCCTTGTGAGCCTTGTAGCTTCTCCAAGCTCTCTGCAGCGTTCTAGCTGCCACATCCTCCTTCTTTCTTTGCAGGGTGCTTGACTTCACAGTGATATTGACTCGTGCTGGAAACTGTTCTGCAAACTTGGCCTCCATTTGTTCTTTAAGTGTCTTCAGTTCCTCTGACTCTTCCACTTCATTTAACACATTCCTTACAAGTGCTATTAGTATGTCTAAGCAGTGCATTTTCTCTCCTTCCATGATAGGAATATTGAATGAAACTAAAGCTATTTCATTTGGTTTGGGAAGCTGAAGAGGCTGCTCTAACTCCCCAACAAAGTTAGCTAACTGATCAAAACGAATAAACTGCGTAGCAAGAGGATCATATTTCTCCCAAGTTACGTAGAACATGTCAAAGTCATACTCTGTGATACCCAACTCCTCTTGCTCATGAGCCTGACTAAAATTTTCCAGTATGACTGCGATGTACATGTTTATTACTATCAACCATACTATTATGATGTAGCTGACCATATAGGGAATGGCTAGTAGTGGTGTGCCACAGTCTCCGCCAGTGGCAGTAATAGGGACGTCACTTCCTGGTACTAAATACTGGTGAGTATCACAGTATGGGGACTGGATAAGTAAGGCATCTAATATGTCATTCCATCCAGCAGAGGTTGCTAGGCGCAAAAGAAGCATGAAGCTGTTGCCAAATGTTTGAAAATTGATGATTTCTGTAAAAACGCCATTAATTTTGACTCTGTTAAAAGAAGACATCCCTATAATAGCGTACATGTACATGATCAAAAACAGCAATGCCCCAATGTTAAAAATTGCAGGTAAGGAGATAATTAAGGCAAAGAGTAGTTTACGAATGCCTTTTGCACTTTTGATGATGCGAAGTATGCGTCCTATCCTGAACACTCTGATGACTCTAAGCAATGTTGGTGTGACAAACATGTTGTCCAAAATTTTTTGGATGATATCTGTAGATAGAAAAACAAAGAAAATGTCATGTCATTAACACAGCAAAGCCATCCTATTTTTTCAAAGCAGCAAATATGTGAGAGATATTATTTGGAAAGGAGGCAAGGTGGCTGAGCGGTGAAGTGCTTGGCTACCGAACCGGGGTACGGATCCTGGTGAAGATAGGGATTTTTAATTTCAGGATCTCTGGTGCCTCTGAGTGCACCCAGCTCTAATGGGTACCCAACATTAGTTGGGGAAAAGTAAAGGCGGTTTGGTCGTTGTGCTGGCCACATGACACCCTCGTTAACCATAGGCCACAGAATCAGATGACCTTTACATCCTCTTCCCTATAGAGCACAAGGTCTACAAGGGAAACTTTACTTTTACTATTTGGAAAATTAAATATACTGACAAAGTTTTTTTCTCCCCAAAATAATATTGTATTAACTTAAGTAAAATATAGAATTTCAAGGAATTCTCTTAGTGTATTTAAAACTGCTCATGTCAAACAAGACAGAGAGAGGAGGAGATGTTAGAAATGGAAAAGGAAAGAGATAATTGGTTACATTATAAAAATGTCAAGTAGATTAGTTAGGTCTAAAAAGAAACACAATTGATCAGAATGTCTTTTCTCACAGAGACTTGTCCAAAAAGAGGCGTGCTTTATTCAAAATAAAAAATCTTACCATCACTGGATTGAGTTGGTTTAAAATATCTACTCCACAAAACTGATGAAAAATAGAAAGAAAATATATTATTGCCAAGAATGAGATAAACATCAGAAGTTGTTATAATTTTTGTTTTTGTATTTGTACTAGAAATCAAAGAATGTTCAATTAGAAACAGCTCAAATAAATATTTTTAAAAAAATTGTTTTAAGTTCCTCGTTTCTAAAAATTATTTTTAGGATAATTAACAATAACTTTAAAACAATGCTACTGGTACTGGACTTAAATTTTGTGATTTGAACTTTAGATTTCAGAATGTTTCACGCAGCTAAAATTAATATCTGGCATAATAATGGGGAGAATGAAGATTATATGGTATAACATCACCATTTAGATTTCCTAAATGGATGAATTCTGTGGTAGTTATCTAAGTTTAAAAAAAGTAAACGTTCACTTTTTTTTCATTCAAAGTATTCTCACTATAAAATTAATAGTAAGCCTAATAAAAAAAAAACATAAATTTTCTGTCTTTGTAGTACTGTTCTTAAGAGAAACTGCAGCGACCAAACAATTATTATTTTGTTTATCTAATCAACTCTTAGCTTTCTTACCTAGCAAGGACACGCTCACAATGACAAAGTCAAACAAATTCCACAGAAATCTAAAATAATGATGCCGCAGACCAATAATTTTGACCATCGCTTCCATTGTAAAGATAACAGTAAAGATGACATTAATCATCTCGAGGACTTCTGAGACAGCTTGACT
This sequence comes from Biomphalaria straminea, assembly GCA_021533235.1. Taxonomy (NCBI): domain Eukaryota; kingdom Metazoa; phylum Mollusca; class Gastropoda; family Planorbidae; genus Biomphalaria; species Biomphalaria straminea. The sequence goes on along the minus strand of JADKLZ010000003.1, from coordinate 42,577,675 downwards.
CTGATGGAAATGCTCAATCGCCATGTTGACCATGTTCAGGAAAATCAAGACAACTATGCTGAGCTCAAATTTACTGCTCATCGCCAAGTTGTAAAAGAAAAGTTGAAACTTGTTCTGTAGAAAATGTGAAGGTATACAATTGAACTGACATAAGAAATAGATGTTTGGGCTTAGGTCATTTACAGATGGACCAGATTCTGTACAAATACAAACTGACTACACTCTATTTGACACTTTATTTTAAAAATCTATGGAAATGTTTTTAGAGCTATTGCACCTATGAGTTATGAAAGTGCTCCTGAAAAAATACAAGCTGTAATCTAATTAAAAACAAACAAACCTTAGGCCTTTTAATAGTTTTCTGTGGTTTTTTCTTGCCCAGTTTTTTCAATGTGTTGTAGTAGTTTCTTTGACTTTGGGTTAAAAATGCATCCAGATAGCTACCTTCATACTAATGAGCAGAAAGTATTAAGTCTAATGGCATTGAGAATGAACACAAAGTGAATTTCTTTTCAAACTTAGTTATAATCAATATAAAATCTTCATAAGTAATATACGATAGTCTTTTCCAAATCCTCATATATATATATACACATAAATATCGATATTTATAGAGATAGACACTATTGTTTCAAAATCAATGAAAAAATTTCTGAGATTAAAAGTTAATGGATTAAATATAATTATAATTAAGGTCTCTATTTATGTCTGACTGCCTAAAAGATTTCCTTTCCTATTGTAAAAAAAAGTTGTATTATTTTGTAAACATTCATAAAAAAAATTTTTTTTTTCTAATTTTTTTTTTTTTATTATTTCTGATCAATATATAATATTCAAATATCTTTCAAAGACATAAATTGCACTTGAAAATCTCTGTGCTTGGAGTCTGATTTTTTTTTTAACCATCATAATTTATTTATCTACATGGAATATTTTTTGCCATCATATACTACAGACAAACACATAAATAAATATTGTAATGACTCTCTTTATCAGGCTCTCTGCACACACCACACAACTTAAGTCTAGCTCAAAATAACAGAACTCTTTTAATGTTTAATAAATCAACAGCAAATACCATACAACTTGTAACTCAATAACCTGACTGTACAAATGTGTCACTCTAGGCCTTATAAAATCTGAAATGCTGAACCAACCAAATTATGCTAGCCTGTCCTTGACTTGTATTGGAATCAGACCCACTTCACACCAGACTCACTGTACTGGACTGAATCATCTTAATTCTGAAATCTTCCCTCTTCTAAAAAATGATGCATCACCAGTCTTTACTGGATCATCATTTGACAATATCACGCATGAATAGATCAGTACGCATGAATAGATCAGTAGTGTTCAGGACACAAATCTTTCCTGAAGCATTGCCCCTTGTCACTTTTGACCACTCACCTAGTGCTGGTTTGTGTCAGCTGATTACCCTCTACCAGCATCATTACCACAGTTATAACAATATATTATAGAATAAAATGAATATTTGCTTTTATTGCTAAAAGAGTGACAAAGTTGCCTGGCATGTGTTATAATCTGATGCAAGCAATATTTTTTATTTAATCTAAAAAACAAAACAAAAATCTAATCAGTAAAAGAAAAAAAACATAAACATTATTAATAGTTTGTATGTACTTAAAAAAAAATTACCTTTTTTTTTAGGACATTGAAGTTATCAATAATGACTCCAATGAAGAGGTTCATAGAAAAAAATGATCCAAATATCACAAAGACCACAAAGTACAAGTAGGCTATCTGATTGCTCTCTCGTCTGGGGACGTGGTCCACCTTGAAACAGCACAAGATCATTTATTTTTATTTTAACTTTTAAACTAGTAAGTTAAGTGTAAACATACATCCTCTTAAAAACATGACAGTTTCACTGATGAAGTTTTAAATGATACACTTAATGAATCTTGATTTATTAATGATTTATTGAATGTAACATTAAAATATTTTTCTTACAAGCCTACAACATAGCATATCCAGATTTCAAATAGTAGAAGCATAATTATTTCACATTTCAAAAATACATTTAGAATCAAAAACATTCCTATAGATTTAAAAAAAAAACAAAACTGAAAAGATGTTCCAAAACCTGTATTTTTTTTTTATATTGATTCCTACTTTATGAAACTAATAAAGGTCTATCATTTCTCATGCTATATATTTCTTGTAATGCTTCATCAATGCAACAAGTCTTTCCAGTGGGTTCTTTTATTAATAGTCCAGCTGATGACAAGGGACTGGAACTTAAGTCTACTTAAGAATGGGCCACAAAATGTTCATGCAACTCTTTACTGAATACAATGAAACATTAGAGGGGAGTGGTGTAATACCAGCAGATACTGTACTAAAATAAATTAATTCATAAGCCAAATTTAATGTTAAGATGATTATATTTTGCAAAAATTATAATGATCAAACCAGAGTTTTTCTCTTTGTAACCAATTAGCTTGTAATTTTTTTTTCAAAAGATATGCATGAACTGTCATTTTTTTTTTAAATATGTTATTTTGAAATAATAAGCTGTTTTTTTTTTAAATATCTGTCCAACATGAAGAGTTTGCAAGCTAATAGGAGGCACTGTAATAAAAGTTGACAACAACAACTCCTTTAAAAACTTCCATGTAAAATTAGCATCCCATTCCTGCTCCACACAATCTCTGTTCTTCTATTAACATGCACTTCATTCTACATATGCAAATGTCCCAAAGTTCCTTTTGAGAAATTTCTACACCAAATTTTTCTCATTTCCCATTAGCCCCAATCCAATTGTGTGCAACATCAATATCTCAGTCTTCTGCAATGTCGATACCACAGTCTATTGGTGTTTTTTTTTTACTGGCAATACTTTTTCCAACAGCTTTATGAAATGATTTGCAATTTCCTTTTGAATCTATATTGTATACACTGTAGAAAGACAAAATCCTTGACTACAAAAATGCTGTCTACTGAAACAAAACTTACCATACTTCAACTCTTCTACTTTATGATTAGAAAATACACTATTTAAAAGATATCTTGTTTATACTGTTATGACATGATTAGGATTTAGTTAGATTTGTTTCAGGAATAAGGGGAAAGTTTTAATTAGTTACAGATGATGCAAAGTTAGTTTAAAAAGTAGAAGGCTCTACAATACAGTATAAAAAGACGTGTTTTGATTAGAACAGTAAATTAATAGACAATATCTAAACGGCTAGCGACCGAAGACTTTGGACGTGTTCCCTTTTGAAGATTAAAGTGTTTACTGTTTAACATGAGCTTCGACTCTAAATCTATTGTTCGGCCTTTTGTTTGTGCTATTGAGTTAGTTGGAGTTTACCTCCTGTTCAGTTCATCAACACAGCGAAGAGGCGCGCAACAATACAAACATTCTTTACATTGCAAAACTAATTATTTTAACTTGAATTCACTTACATCTGTAGCATCAACTGCATCTGCCATGATCTCCATCCAGCCTTCAAAGGTTGCCTAGCAGATAGGTGTAAACAAAATTGTTGTCCATTATTATTAAACTTTTTTTGAAGACATCGCAATATTTTTTAATTGATAATGCTAACAAGAAAGTTTTAATCCAAACAGAAATTCAGCTGCAGACAAAACACACTCTAATGCTATTATGGAGGGAGAGGAGTATTGTATTACCACAAACTGTGAAGCAAATAAGAAAGATCACTTCAAAGTGACTATTCAATTAAATATTTTAAAAAATTTTATTAAGCATATCTAGATCTGGCCAGCAAATAATCATTTCCAATATTCTAGAATTCTGATACAAATGTTTAAAAAAAATAATTAATGTAATACTTTTGCTATTAATGTCTGAAATTTTATAGAATTATTAATAGATCTATGATTTAAAAACAAAAACAAAAAAAAAAAAACTAAAACAACTATTAAAATACACAATAAAAAGATTTTCAAAATTTGTTTAAAAGTTTGAAGCAAGCAATGTAAAA
>JADKLZ010000003.1:42542115-42573277 GCA_021533235.1 Biomphalaria straminea | reverse complement strand
CATTCACCACAATCTGTAAACATACAACTCAATAGTATAAGTTAGGTTATGTTACTCATTTTTATGTGCCAGTATGATTAATAGTTTGTATTTGTTTGGGTTCAGACATTATTTCAGGAATGGAGATTATTACATTCTAGCCCAAACCAACTGCAGGATGGCAGGCTGTACAGTTTGAACACAGAATCCTCATGGTGATAGACAGAAGCACATAACACATGACTAGGCACATATCAATACAATAAGGTTTGCAATAAAGATTTTTAATATAACAAAGGCTATAAAAACCTAGAAGCCAGTGGACAGGTTTTACAATAACTAAATCATACACTTTTAAAGACTTTAAATCAGTTCTACCAATATAATACGCTTTCTTTTTTTTTTATAAGCCCATTTTTTGTTTCACCTTCAAAATTATGCACGCTAAAAGGTTTTTAAAATTAGTTTGTAAAACGCATTAATATTTTATTATTTTAAGTTGATGAATAAAATTGGTACTAAAACTGTTGCTTAAAATGTTACAAATAAAAACAATTATATAGATTAACAACTAGAGAGTTACCTTCATTCCTTGCCACCTGGAAATAGCCCTTAAAGGCCTCAATGATCGAAGTGTTCTCAGTGATCTAAAAGCATCAACATTTCCTAATCCTATCTGATCTCCTATTAGACTCAGCATAGAAGTCTAGAAAAATGATAGTTAAATTATATGTTTGGAATTTAAAAATAGTTACTTAAAAAATGGATTATATGGTTTTCAATAAAATCTTACATTTTAAACAATTCATTACAAATTAGAGTTTCTAAGCTGACATATCCTTGCTTCGGATGCTTGTATTGAAGGGTATAAATTCATGAGACTAACAGCTACTAGTTTTGAATCCTCCAACATTTTTCAATACTTTTCTTATCATTTGTACTTGAACAAAAAATGTAATAAACTTCTTATTTACTACAAGCTTGCTTATTTAATGTTCCTCTGAAACAGCACTTAAGCTTACTAAAGACAAATGTAAATGTTTTTCACCATTAAAACAATGAGAGAGAATCAATGAAACTATGCCAATGAGAGAACATCAATGAAATTATGCCAATGACAGAGCATCAATGTACTTGAACTAAAAATGTAATAAACTTCTTATTTACTACAAGCTTGCTTATTAAATTTAAAATAATAGCAAGCAAAACTAAAAAAAAAGACAAGTAGAAATTGACTTACAAATACAATAAAAAAATCTAAAATGGTCCAAAAGTTAGTGAAGTATTCTGTCAGACCCAGTCCTAACCACTTCAACATCATCTCCATAGTAAACAAGATGGAGAAGACTATATTGCAAATGTTCAAATAATTCTGCATTTGTTTCCTCTGGGGAAGGTAAATGTCTTCAAAGGCCTGTAAGAGAAAACAGAGGAATCAATACTATACTTTGTTAGGTTGTCAATAAATGGACTTTATCACATTGCCCAACTAGTTTCAATTTGTAGATCCTAAAAAAAAATTCAATCGGAACATGTATACATTTAAAATGAAATCTTGTCACAAAACAAAGCAACATTCAATCATTTATAGTTGAAGTTTGTTCCCTATCACCACAAAGTTGACTTCTTATATTCTCTGGTGTATCATAAGATCTTACAGCACAACAATTATAAAGGTGCTGGTAACAAAGGACAAAATTGTAAATGTTTATCACTATCACAGCAATAAAACTCTGAATAGGACACAACATAAAAGAAAATATGACAACAACAGAGCATAGTACAAAATCAATCAACTTATAATGTCTTTAATACATTTTTTTAAAGCTTAAATAATTTGATTTCCAAAAGATATTTTTTACTTAAAGTAAAATATTTTCCTCTCAAAGTACAGTGACTGACTAACAAATATAACAACTTACCAAAGATAAACTGCTACCTATGATAATAACTAGGATAAAGAACTCAAATAATCGATGATCAACAACTTTCTTGACTTTTAATCTTAGCAGAGCCCACGATTTGCCAAAACTGCTCTCATTAAAACTGTCTAAACCAGAACAGCTAAGGAGAAAAATAACAACTATTAAATGAGCAAAATATTTAAATAATTTATTTTGTAATTTAAAGTATCAGAAATCAGTTGTAATTTTCTAATGGAAGAAGTGATATTATATGTTGAGTGAATAACAATTTTGTCTTAACTCCACCTTTCAGAGAAAGTAGATCTGGCTACATTATTGTATGTAATGGAGAAGGATAGACAGTTAGCTCATAAATCTTAACATACATTGAAAACAGGTGATCAGAATACTTACTATGATCTTAACCAGTTAGGTAAACAATTGGGGGCTGTTTTGGATGAATCTTGTTCATCTGGTGGACATGCAGTAGCAGTCCCAGAGGCAATTTCATCCAAGTCAGATCCATAACCTTTAGTCGAGTTATTAGAGATATTGGTAGAACGTCTGCTGTTTTCTATTGCACTCTTGAAACTTGAAATGGGAAGTAATCTTGATGGTTGCTTGGAGACCCTCTATACATAAAATTATGAAGAAAAGAATATTAAAAAAAAAAGACATGCTGAAATCTTTTGTAGGTTTTAAACTTAAAAACCAAAAAAAAATAAAACAACCAAAATGATTATATTAAATGAAAACATGTTTTTGAACATTGCTGTTCAGTATCTCAAGACTTCATGCTAAACCATGTGACAGTGGGTACACAATTGCTAGTGTATTGTGTTTTTCATTACTATTGCATAGCTAATTATAAATAATTGTAATTTCTCTTCTTATGAGGTAAACTAAATAAGTTAATGAATAATTTAAGAATATGTCAAAGAAGGAACAAGAGATGCTCAAATATTTTGTTGTTCTGTCTCAACTATGTTATACAAAATATTCTGGTATATTAAAGCATTGCTGTACAATACATTATTCTTTGAAATAACGTTGTCCTTCAAGTTTTGCATTTCATATAATTGAACTTTTATGTATAGTATTATACATTCTTACATTTTGATTTTTTTTTTGCCATGAATTCAAATGTGAGAAAAGCTCTTGCCTTTTGTGTTCTCCTATTGGAATTATTGTCTAAAGGACAACCCTAAAGGTCAAGTTTAAAACTCCTAAAAGAAAGAGACCTAAATCTATGTATATACAGTAACAAAACAAAAGGGGGGAGGGGGATTTTAAACTGTGTAAGAGTGGATGCTTATTATTTTTTGCTTCGTAACGCAACACAACACAAGTAAAAAAAATAAACATGGTGGTCTATTCATCCATTATAACTATATCCAAGACTCTCTAGTCATGTTTCAAAATGATTTTTTTAAAAGTTTGTTGACATGTAAACTACATACTCTACATCCATGAAGACCAAGTAATTAAAATCAGTCAAACTTTAATCTACTGATCACTCTTTTCCAGAGTTTCTTATCCAAATTAATGCTCAGACCATATGCTGGTAGATGTAGAAGTAGATTTTTCAGTAATACTGACCTGATTTGGAACCATCTATTTAAGGTTTAACTATCTGTTCAAGTTCAAACTATAAAAAGATTTATAGCTGGGTCTAAATCGATTTTATATTAACATTATAAATTGCCAATAATGAATTAATTATAGCCACAAAATATTGAAATGCAGATTTTCCCAGTCCCACTATCAACATGAAAGAAATACACAACAATCCGATTAGGTAGAAGTGGTAACTTTTAAACCTTGCCAGATTTGTTTTTTAATCTTACAGATATTTTATTAATGAAAAAAAAACAACAACACATTGCTAAAATGATAAGATTTGTAAAAAAAAATTTATTAAAGTATTTCCTAAATAAAATTATTAGACCAAAATGTATCCTATCAATTGAACTACATAGTATTAATCCATATCAGTGATACCCTTATGTTATGTTCTGACTGAGGAAACTAGAAGGATTTGGTTAGAGAAATTGTTGAGGCACCATTAAGATGAAAGGTCAAGGAACAGATGATGATGATAGTACAGGGAAAGCAAAATCAATAATTGGCATAGCTGTTTAGTTCATGAAAAGCCCAAAAAGTTATCTGTATTGATGTTTTAATGTATTTACTGTATTGATAATAATGTTTTCAAATCTTGATACATAAGAATAAAAAATTATAGCTTTTATATAGCACTTTTTTATGCTTATAGGATGCTCAAAGCGCTATGGTCCAATCTCATTTGTGGATCAGTGGGGGAGGGGATATCTGGTAGAAGGTTTTTTGTGCTACCTTTAGCACTCAGTAAACACAACTCTGTTAAAGTGGGGTGTTGAACCTTGAGCCCTTTTCATAGGAAGCTAAGCCAAGCCAAGTTCAAGTGTAATTAGCCTTTTGACTATGCTTCCCGAAATAATCAAAGCATTTTCATTGAGTTGAATTTAAAAATATGTAAACGAAATAGTCTACAATAATAGTTTTACATTATGTTATCAATAGGCTTGAAATAGTGTTTGGATCTTAAGATGTAACCTAATGTAACTATGGTCATTCAAAATGATCAGTTTCTATTTTAAAGAAGACAGAGCAAAACAGAAAAGGAGTTAAGGAAGACAAATATTTCAGTAAAAATGAAAACAAATGAATATCATAACAAGTTCTCACTCTTGGTCTTTCTGTTTCCTGATCTAAGCTTTCCACATCAGCACTGCGATTTACATTACCCAATTCCAGCTCTTCATAATCTACCTTTTTATTAACTGTGAAAAAAACAAACAACAGAAAACAGCTAGTTGTTGTTTTTATAAACAAGTACATAGAAAATAGACATTTTGTTAGGTACAAGAATTTCTTTGATTTCAGGTTAACACAAATGTTCATACAACTTTTTTTTTTATTGCCAGCATTTCCCTGAATATGCATTCTGCTTTATATTGCTTAACATAAACATATCTTTTATTGCTACATTTGTCACAGATTATATAAAAACATGGAGACTCCACTTTGTCAACAATCTATAACAATGTCACTGCACAATCCTTGTTAGGCAAATCAGTGTAGGTATAAAGTATAAAAGTCATTTTAAATTGAATGAATGACATCTTAAATTCTAAGTCAAAGTGTAACAGAAATTAAACAGCATTGATTCTCAAACTAGACTGATGTGTCAATAATGAAAGTTGTCAGAAATATGATTATCTTATACATAAATATAAATACATGTCATGGGTAGTGACATTTGCTAAACTTTAAATTTGTAAAACAAAAAAAAACATAAGTTGAGCATCCATGTTTTATAAATAATCACAAAAGACTGTTTGAACTACTTTAATAATATGTCACACAATTTTAAATATTAAGTCAAGTGTAGAAAAACATTAAGATGAAGTAGAATCATTGAACAGAAATTATTCTCAAAGAAATGCTGAATGCCAGTCAGCATCAACATGACAATGAGGATTTCAGTAATGACAAAGTCAGGAGTTTGTTTATTTTTTTTTATTTTAAACATTGTCCATATAAATTAGTATATGCTTGTTGGCCTTAAATCTGTGACTCCTGATTTGTCCTTAAATTAGACCAACTTATCAACAAGTAAGGATAAAAACAACAAAAATCAACATAATAAAAACTCTTGAACTAATTCCTTACATAATAAACTGAAAGTATGCACAGTTTATTACACTACACATATGACATACAAAAAGGTTTTAATTAAGTGAAGTACTTTTGTAATGACTTATTTAGCCACACAGACAAGGAGAAAGGTTAGAAGCAGCAATGAGTGTAAGTGTATTAACTGTGCACACTCCAAGTTTCCTCATGTCTAGTTATCAGCTGACATCTATCAGGGCTCAGTAGGGACACACTGTTAACTCAAGGCTAAGTAGAATTCCATTCTGCTTCTAATGCTATGTTAAAAATGGTGCAAGTGAGCAACAGGGGGAAAAAAGTGTTTCACCTTCTTTGAATGTGTCCTCCTTCCCTTTAGATGCCAACTCTGTAGTTTTGCTAGAGGGTGTCACCTTACCATTAGGACATGAGAAACAACAGCATAGTAGCTGTCGTAATCTTTCAAATCCTTCCATAAGTTTAGACCGTTCTGTACTGCTGTCCCTGTGCTTATCCAATGAATCACTGGCAAATGCATTCAGTAACAACGCCAAAAAAAGATTCAAGACCTTTTAAAGGAGAAAGTGAATGGCCCAATACTATTATTCAAATTACAATGAGTATGATGAATACTTGATTGAAAATTAATGTAACTATAGAGAAAAGGACCAAAATTAAAGTTGTAATATTATTTTATTTGTTACAAAGCTTATATAAACTCTGTCTGTCTATCTGGCAAAAAGATTGAGCATGTTTCTCTCATTTCCCATTCTCGGATCAAGTTGAAACTTTTGCACAATTATTTATTATACCTGACAAAACATGAATCATTAAAAAAAAAACATTAACAGATTAGTTCAATAATTACTTAGCTTGATATTGAAATAAAGAGAATAAATGCTACTTAATGTGAGATGTGGATGTATCTATGGATTGAATCCAATTATGTTTTGACACATTTGTCTCCCACTTCCCATTCTCAGATCAATGCCAACAATATACGGAACAATTAAACTCACCACAAAATTTCCAAGTACAAGTGCTGGCAAGAATACAACCATACAAATTTCACTTGAAGCCTGCATACAGTCATAAAGTGGCTCTATCCACTCTCCACATAACACTCGAAATATCATCAGCATGGAATGATAAAAATCTTGAAAATTCCATCTAGAGCGATAATAAAACAAAATGTGCAAGCTTTGATTAGTATTTTGTCAAATAATCTAGAAAAGTACAGAGACTTGCTAATGTAAAATAATGTATTATAAGCATTTGTACCTGATGCTAAGAGATTTCTATTAGGCAAACCAATGCAATATTTTAAGAACAAAGTTGATATAAAAAAACAACAACCCCATTTCAAAGCACAAAAGTGATCCATTTAAACATTTAAAAAATGTCACCTTTTTCATTAGCTTTGCCTAGTTATATTAGTCACAGCTCTATTTCATTCAGAATAGCAACAGAAAGAAATAATTTTTCTTATCAAATTTGTTTGTTGTTGATGTAAACAAAAGTAGAAAAAAAGATTTTGAACTCAGGACTACCATGACAGTAGTCTTAAACATGCAGCCCTTCAGCTTTACTAAACTAAAAATATTTGTGAAATAGTTAATCTGCAATGTAGATGTGGTAAGACACAGTTTAGCTGCCAGTTTACTAGTATAATGTTTTCAAATGTATGTACACAACAATATTCACATTTTGTTTCATGTATTACAGATCAGAGTGCTGGAGTTAGAACTCACACAGTTGATGATACAAGAGCTTTGTTTAACTGTCACCTTTGTCTGAAAATAAACACTGAATTACCTTGGCTTCTCATCACCAAAAGCTTGTTCTGTGTACTGTGTTTGAAAGAGCTGTAAACCAATCACAGCAAAGATGTAAATGACAATGGCTAAGATGAGACAAAGGTTTCCCAATGCACCCAAAGTACTAACAATGATAGTCAGTAGCAATCTCATTGTCGGCCAAGACTGGGCTAGTTTAAACACTCTCAGCTGAAGAAAATAAACAAAGTCATATCACCTACTTTAAGTATCATTAAGATTAGCGTCAAAGTAATTAGATTTACTATTTCAGGTCAGTTGACAAGTCGGATAAGAATCATATTTATGATAGCATTTTAAGAGCTCACCAGTCTAAATGTGCGCAAAACATTGAGTCCATCCACCTGTTCTAGACTGAGGTCAAGTAAACTTGCAATAGCAATAAGAAGATCAAAGATGTTCCATCCAACTAAAAAGTAATATTTCCCAAGTCCAACTATTTTACATATTGCCTCTAGAGTGAAGATCATGGTAAAGATCTAAGAGATTCAATCAAATATTTCATTCATTTAATCAATAAAAATAATTAAAGATAACCTAATTTAAAGCATTTGTGGTCAACATAAATGTATCAAGAGCAAAGATTGACAGCTTTCACATGCACTGCTTGCAATGCATAATGTACATCTCCTGGAGGGATCATTTATCCAATCAAGAAATAGTTACCAAAATACTGAAAGCCAATTTAGCAATGATGAAAAAGCGTGAAATATCCAAAAAAAAAAAAACCAACAACAGAATGACACTGAATAGTCCAGACCATATGTATGCCTTAATACATTTTGTGAGTGTGTTATTATCTAGTCTGAAGTAGAGATTTAAAAAAAAAGAATGTCTGAGGGCAGCTTTCTTTGATCAGACCTGGATGTCTCAATGCCACAACATTGGCAAATTTGGGGGAAACAGGATCAGAAAATCTGGCAATGGCATTACTTATCTTGTCAATACCTTTGGCTAGCTCTTTTATTTGTTTCCCCTACAAATGTTAATTCTACTTTTGAATAATGCTTGTCCATAAGTTGTAGAGAATTTGTATGACTACTGGTAGAGCAATTATATTGGTCTCCAGAGACAAAATCACAGTGACTCCAAAATTGTTAGTAACCTTGGGAAATGCTGATTCTGATTACACAGACAATCACAAACAGCAGTTCAATGAAGGGATGGCATTACGTCTAATGTCTACAATCTGATCAATCACTTCCCCAGAGAACAGGAGTATAATAAAGACATGATATAGGATTATGTCATTATGTCTGCATATTTTCAGAACTACTGATGTATATTTAATTTATTATTTAAAAACTCCTTTATCCCACTTTCAGCCAGAGTGTTACGAGATCAGCTGGTGTCATCGAGAGAAGTACATAGAAGTCAAATTCATAAAGCCCTGGTTGTGAATGTGTATGTGTGTTCGTATGTGAACGTTGTTCGAATTTTTCATTGATATTGTTTTTGTACAGTAGTTACGCTGAGGTTGTCAAATGTAATCAAACTGAATTTCCATTAGATTGGATCAATAAAAATGATCTTATCTTATTTATCATTTTCTTTTATATTTGCATATTTATAATTTACAAATATGAAATAATTGAAGAAAAATGAAAAAAATATGAATAAATAAATATTGGTCCTATTTTACAATGGTTGCTATTTTGTTTGCATTATTGTCATTTCCTATTTTATCAGGTCATGTTTTGAAATAGGCCAATATACACAGAGAAGATGATGTTGGTTTGGACATATCACCCACATGCCAGATGGAAGAACTCCAAAGGATATCTTCTGTGTTGAGCTTGCTGATGGAGTCAGACTCAATTGATGCCCAAGACCAACCTACAGAGATGTCTGCAAGCAGGAACACAGAAAGAAAGACATTAATCAAGCTGCCCAAAATTAGACAGCATGGAGGCTGTGTGAAATTACAACCTCTCAGAGAGCAAAAAGACTGCAGTGGTCTTAGACAAGAGAAAGAGGAAGAAACTGCCCTGAGAGGCCTACGACACATGATCTGTAGAAAATAGCTGCTACAGAATAAGTTTACTTTGCCAGAGACTGCCCTCATTTAAGGAGAAGAAATCAACACCAGTGGTTCATTTGGGAACATTCATGGGAACCATATATATTTTAATACATAACTTTTTTTTTTACTAATTATAAGATCGATTTTGAATTGAGCAGAAATGCTTATTCATTAAAAAATAATACTAATGATGAAAATGAGATTATACTTAATGGCAACAAAATTAATACAATTTAAATTTATAAATTAGAAATTAAACAATCAGAACATTTTACTTTTTAGAATAACTATAATAAAAAAAACAAACATTTAAAACATAATAAATTATAATGTCATTTTGAATTAAAGGTGATAAATAAGTAAAGAGAGGTTTCAAAGGGCTGTTAACTCACCATGTTAGATATAGACAAGGTTAATGTCAGTGCTGATGACTGGTCATGGTGTTCCAGGGAAAGTAACAAGGTGTTAATGAAGATACAGAAAGTTATGATTAAGTCAAACAGGGGATCCGTCACAAAGACATAAAAATAGTTCTGCATCTTCAAAAAAGGCACATACAGACACATCCATTTTTCACAGCAGTTGCAATTACGGTCGATGACTTGACCTACAAGTGGCCCAATATCAGGATCTAGTAGAGCATCAGCTGGGATTTAGAATAAAAAAGGAGCATATTAAATACATCCTGTATTGACAGCATTGTTGGTATTGGAAATGTTATCTGGCATTAATGCAATGTATTGAAAAATAGGTCATTTTATATGTATTTTATATGTGATGCTGATCTTTACTTTTCTGGATCAGATTTAATCTCCTTTTTTAAATTGGGGAGTGACATTAGCTCTTTCTAGTCCCTTTGTTTTAGGGAGCAGAGTGAAAAAGTATTTTAAAAACTGGTTCATCAATTGGGAAATGTCTTTTTATTTCAAAAACATCATGGTCAGATAATTCAGGAATAATGTCATAGACCATTTATGTGTTGTTTAATCTAGTTGGTTTTACAACAATTTGCTGAAAGTTTAAGTGTGTAATGTTTCTATAAATTGTTCATTCATATACTTAAGGTTTTGATGTGTGTATTGTTACTGTAGTCCAATCAATATTAGAGAAATTAAAGAAACCTATGATCCAAAATACTGCATTTTTTGTTTTCTTTTAAGTATTTATAATTATAATTTAGTGGTCTGTAAATATTGCATACTAATAAGGATGTTGAGGAGGTGTTATTTTTTTTTAGTGCTATTAATGCGTATTTTAATGGTTAAAAGAACTCCTCAATGGTTATCTGTCCTATCTTTCCAATAAATTTCATCAATGCTATTTTAAGAATTATAAATGTCTGGATTTACTCATGTTTCTGTTCCTAGCATAATCAAGTTGTGGAACAGTAAATACAGGAACATGAATGAATTATTAAGATTACTTGCAAATAGAAATATTAGTCAGAGAAATTCATGTTATTTATATTGTTATGACTCTGCCATGTGCACTGTCATCCAGGTTAGTGCAGAGATGCGCACTTCTAGTGACTGGACAAGAAAAGGATGCTGACATTAGGAGACTAAAGATTTTCGCCCAAGTTGAGAGAGCTGATAAAGATGTTGTGATGAAGACATCTTGTTCTATCTCTATGTGTTATGTCCTGTTAATAAACATTGTTGTCCTCGTTGAGTTGCCTTCCCTTAAGTTTAACAATATAATACTTAAATTGACATTCCCAAATCCCAAACTAGGACTTCAGATGTGTATTAAGGATTGGTCTCTTTAGTTATATGAGAAATTGCAAAGAAAAGAAATAATATTTAAACTAATTCCAACTGAATTTTTAAAAAATTCAACTCAACAAAAAAATAATTTAAAACATAACAATAATAACATGAATGCTATTTCACAATTAAAAAATTTAAAGGACAATACCTTTGATGATCAATACTGAATCATAGGATTCATGAGTCTTTTCAGTGTCCTGACAAACATTAGGACAAAAACATAACAAAATAAAATAATACTAAAGCCCTTTTTTTTTCCCATTGTCTATTAGTTTTACAGGTTTCAGATGTTTTTTTTTCTTCCTAACCAAAACCTCTAGAAGGATGACAAAGTTTTTAAAATGTATAATCTTAGCAAAATAACATTAACTTATAAAATTGAAGATATATTCTTAATGTCTAGATTCAAATAGTTTTAGTAATGTCTTATTGACAATACATTAGGAAGTCCTGAAATTATCCAGTGTTGATAGGTTTATGACAGTTATTTAGAAAAAAATTATTTGTTGCTTTGTTTGCCACATGGCTAAATAAACAGGTGAATGTAACATCAGGAAGGAAATTGAGCTACTTTTCTTAATTGTAACTTAAATGTTTTCTGAAGTAGCATCAGCATCATTTTTTTTTTACTTTTATCAGCTAATAGTGGGAGGCCACTTTACAGACTTTTCAAATGAGCCAGGTAAAGGTTCTTATTTTATTAGATATATAAAATTATGCTTTAGTGACTTGCCTGCTAGATTTAACTAGACTCACTGATGTGTATTCCTTTTGTATGTTTATCTATACAGTGGATTGGATGAAGACCTATCTTATCCCAAAGACATTAATGTCAATAATATAAAATGTAGCCTAGACAAATAGCATGAGAAAAAATGATATGAGTCTAACCAGACAGTATTGCCTACTCACCTTTTTGTGGCTAAGCTGGACTGACATAAATCCAGTGGAAGTCATATTATCACTGTTTGGGTCAACCGCAGATGTTCTACTCTCAGACTCCTGCACATCTTCTGGCAAGTTGTTATTAGATTTATTTTCTGCAGAACTTGAAGTGCTGCTGTCAGAAGGGCCACTGCTTTTACTTTTGGTTATGTCAAAGTGTTTCATCATGGACTTCCTTGCACTGTGACGTTTAGGTTTGAAGTCGTACACTGCATTGTGCTTTTTTCTGGCCTTTTCTTTTTTTTCTCTTTCTTTCTCCTATAATGACAACTTCAAATTAATATTCAGCAATGTTATATTTTGTTTGAATTTAGCTAGTGCATTAAAAAAAAAATGTAAGCTTATGTAAAATTTTATGTGATGCTCATTTTTTTTTATTTACCAAAAAGGGTTATAAAAAAAAAAAAAAAAAAAAAAGTAAAGTTCCCCTTTCAAACCTAGTGGTCTATAGGGCAGATGATGTAAAGGTCATCTGATTATGTGGCCTACGGTTAAGGAGGGTGTCATGTGGCTAGCACAACGACCAACCGCCTTTACTTTTCCCCAACTATTGTCAGGTACCCATTAGAGCTGGGTGGACTCAAGGGTGCCCGAAAATCCCGAAATAAAAATCCCAGTCTTCACCAGGATTTGAACCCGCGACCTCCAGTACGGAAGCCAAGCGCTTTACCGCTCAGCCACCTCGCCCGAAAAAGGGTTACCTATTGAAAATTATCAACTGAAAAATTAATACCAAACAAATGTCCTTTTAATGCTCAGCTATTACTTCTGACAAAGTACAAGGGAAAACAACAACAACAACAACTCTATAATGGAACAGAATATCTATCCTGCATGAAATATTTTGTTTAAAGTAAAATGTTTTTATGTTTTTACAGTTGTTTTTATTTTGTGTATTAGACACTTGCTACTTCCTTTATGCATAAATGTTTTGCTTAAACTATACTCTAATTTGACAAAAAAAAAACATACCTTGCCTGCACTAACAGCTTCTTCTTCATAAGACATTGAAACTACAGCAAGCATCAAATTGATCAGATAGAATGATCCAAAAAAGATGACAATGATGAAAAATATAACATTCCAGGGACCTGTTGCTCGAATAGCCTTTGAAAAAAAAATTTTTGTCAAGCATTACATTATTGTATTAAAATTGAATAGAATCACAGTTCTTATCATTAAAATTTAGTAATAAGCTTAAGAAAAAAACATGTTTACAATTTAAATTTACACACTTTGTTATGAAAAAGAAGCTTTAATTGCAAATTGCCTTTCTTTTCGACCAGCAATATCCCTTAACTGCTTGAATTTAGTGTTGTAGAATACTCACTATACTTTTCCATTTATCCTTTGTCCATGATGCAAATAACAGGGTTATTTTATAGCTATTATTAGACAGGGGGCTGGGTAGGATACCTTATGTATGACCTTACGAATGGCAAAAAATCGACTTGTGAAATTGAATGTGATGAAATAGATGCAGCTTAGACTCATGTCTTAATTTTTTTTTCTAACGCTGATGGATTCCCAAAAATGTTTAAACTGATGTGTGGCTTTAGATTGGAAAGAATAAGGTAAGTTGATTTGACTTTTTCTTAACACAAGTCAAGTTCTTTAGGAGTTCTTAGACACATGCAATGTAAAGTTCAACTACTACTGTCTTTTCTTTTTTTAAGAAAAAAAAAGTCTTGATAAAAAATGTGTATACCTCATAAGAAATGTGTATATCTCATAGTCATTAAAACACTAAGTAAGTTAGCATAAAAAAAGTAGTAAATGAGTTAATGGTGTAAGAGGACTTACCTTATTGTAAATATCTTCCCAAAAGTCAAGAGTTATCAGCTGAAAACTGGTAAGTAAGGCCCAACCAAAATGATCAAAGCTGAGATAACCAAAGCGAGGGTTGTCACCAATATCAGGCAAACAAATGTAGTCTGCAGGGCACAAACTGAAAGTCAATAATAATTTTATTAATATTTGAAATGAGAACGTAATTAAAAATTACCTGACTAAACAAGTTAGCTTCAAGCATCACCTATGAATTCTAACTCAAACAAAATATAAAGAAATATTAAAATTTCTTAAATACAATTTTCAACAATTCTATATGGAATTTTTTATTATTAAAATCAAACTTCAGAAAGTGCCATATAAAGTGTCTACTAATATAAAACACATTGGACAAGACAAAATAGGACCTTGTAGATTAAACAGACAAATGAAGGGAAATAAAAGTGTTTATAAATCAGTTTTCTATCTAAAGAACAATATTATTAGATAATTTTAAAATAAGCAACATAATAAGCTATCCTTTTTTAAATATCAGATAAACTTCATATTAATAATAAGTAATTATTATGTAATTCTATAGCATGTTTTGTCTCAATCACTACATGTTTCCCTTTGCAACTGCTCAAGTGACTTAAGAGACCAATGCTTCATATACAACTATGGTTGACTCAGGATGGGTGCCTGGTCGTGCTGTTTGCGCGCTGGACTGTCGTTTGGGTTTATTGATGGTCTTAGGCTCAAACATTGCCTGCTCCCATCCCCAGTCGTCCTGTGGGAGGAATGGACTAGGACGTAAACTATCTTCAACTCTGAAGGAACATCCGAAACATGTAAAACATTTTACATTTTATGGATATATATTACGAATTTATAATGTGTATACAAATGCCACTATAGATATGATATCTTCTCTACGACTACTGCAGGAGAAATTCAGAGAGAGAGACAGACCCCTTTACATTGTTTTTGTTGATTTGACTAAAGCCTTTGATATGGTCAGCAGAAGTGGCCTCTTCAAACTTCTAAGGAAAATAGGTTGCCCTCCCAAATTACTGAGGTTCATTGAGTGCTTCCATGAGGAAACTAAATGCACTGTCAAATTTAATGGAGCCCTATCAGCACCTTTTGAGGTCTGCAGTGGTGTCAAGCAGGGATGTGTGCTCGCACCCACTCTGTTTGGCATATTCTTCTCCTGTCTACTGCATTACGCATACAACGACATAAACGATGGTGTGTTTCTCCATACAAGATCCTCTGGAAAACTATTCAATGTTTCAAGGCTGCGGGCTAAAACCAAGGTCAGGAGGATACTCATCAGGGAACTCCTGTATGCTGATGATGCAGCTATTGTGGCTGATTCTGATACCCAGCTACAGTTCCTAGTTGACAAACTATCTGCTGCTTGCCAGAAGTTCGGCTTAAACATCAGTCAGGGCAAGACTAAGGTACTTGTACAAAACACTAATGCTGCACCTCAAATAAACATTAATGGCCAACCACTAGAGATCGTAGACAACTTTTGTTACCTTGGCTCCATCATATCCAACAACACTCTACTGGATATTGACATTAACAACAGGATAGCCAAGGCAATGGCCACCATGTCACGGTTGCAGAAAAGAGTCTGGGACAACATATTGCTGACTAACAGCACTAAAGCTCTAGTTTACCGGACCTGTGTATTGAGCACCTTGCTATACGGAAGTGAAACGTGGTCAACATACTCATGGCAGGAAAAAAAGCTGAATGTCTTCCACCTCCGATGCCTAAGGCGGATCTTTAAAATAAGGTGGCAAGATAAGATAACCAACGAGGAAGTGTTACAAAGAGCAGGTTGCCAGGACATCCGCTCTGTTATCAGCAGCAGACGCCTTGGCTGGCTTGGACACGTTCGTAGAATGCCAGTAGGTCGACTCCCACAGGATATTCTGTATGGCGATCTAATAGAAGGCAGAAGAGCCGCTGGTCGTCCACTCTTACGTTACACAGATGTATGCAAACGGACATGAAGCTCTTTAAGATCGACACCAGCAACTGGGAAGAGGTGGCACAAGATAGATCCACTTGGAGAGAGAGCATAAAGAAGGGGTCTTTGATTGCAGATGCCATACACAACAGAAGCAGAAAGAAGGGTGAAAGTGCAACGGCGCCTGGTGACTACATATGCCCAACCTGCAATCGCAGCTGTGTATCAAGGATCGGCCTCTTTAGTCACACAAGAGCTTGCAAGGGGAAAAGATCGTCTCTAGAGACGTAAAATGCCACAGATACAAATGCCAATATATCATTTTTATGTGTAACCTATTCTAATATTCATAAATAGAGTTTGATTCAGAAATCTTATATATCAATGTACAAACCCTGAGCCTGTAAGATTTCCACATAACACATACTCCTGTTCCACTTGATACCAATTCTCTTCAATTAGAATATAGAAGCAAAAAAACACAAATAAATATTTTTGATAAAAGTTTTTTTATAACAGCACATATACTTAATGTCCATTCAAGTTTATATTGAATCAAAATAAGAAGAAAAGGTAAAGAGTTCAGCTAAGTAGCATGTCCTCTACAAATGCTCGTCCTGAGGCTTAAATGAATGAGAATGGGTGTTAATATTTCATTTTAATAAATAATTATAGATTCTAAATTGAATTTAAAAAAAAATTGCTAGAGGTTTGCTTGCCAACCTCTCTCTTGCGGCAGCTGAGAAGTTTAGTCAGAAGCTCACTAATTATGTTTACATATTTTTACTTGGAAATAGAGTGCTAATTATTGAAAGGGTCATGTACTTTCCATAACTACTATGTGTAACGAGATGACAGAATATAAAGTAACAACTGAACTTAGCTTCTATTGAAATTGTTTTTCTTCAGATTCCCAGAGAAATGAAAATGTGTTGGTCATTAGTTCAGAGCTCAAGAGAACAGTATTATAACTAGATAAATAGCACTATAGAACTACTAACCTCTCCATTTCTGGTTTACAAAACTGTATCTTGTGCACAAGTATAAAGGAATAAAAATACACCCCCCTTTTTTCCCCCCCTGTTTCTCGTTTACAAAACATATCTAGAATTTTTATTTAAAAAAATCTATTTTACTAAGCTGACTTCCCGATTACTTAAATCATTCTAAAATGACACTTAGTCTTGGAAAGCTTCCTATGATTTTTCTGTCAACATGCTAAATCATAAAGGTTAAAACTAATATAAGCAATACCCTCAATTTAAATCATATAAAAATATGTTTCCCTTTCAGACCTTAAGTGATGTTAACATCCCCTGTGTTTGTGGCTAATTATCAATTTGGATGTCCTGTAGCCAGCAAGACAATTAAATGACAGTAGCGCTAGGTGGACACTAGAACACCCTAAAATTGTAAATTTAAAAAACTTAAGAAATTCAAACCCTTAGCTTGGCAATTAAGTGCTTTACCTAATGACAATCACACCCCAATTTGTCTTGTAGCCCATATTTTCATACATATAGCCCGCTGGTGATACCAGTTTTTAAAAATGAATGACAGCTACTTTGTGCAGGGTATACAAAGGTGCGGGGTTTACAAATATTACTCATAAACATAGCATAACAGAAAGTAAGGATATACCAGTGGATCTTTATACCTCCTATAGTTCACTGTCTATTTTGAAATGTAGATTGGAAAGTTTTATGAACATCTCATTATCAAACTCAACAAAACATGAAGTACAGGTGTGTCAGAGAGTATTTAATATACCAGTGATCAACTGTTACAAGTAAGTAATCAACTGTTACAAGTAAGTAATCAACTGTTACAAGTAAGTAATCAACTGTTACAAGTAAGTAATCAACTGTTACAAGTAAGTAAGCAACTGTTACAAGTAAGTAAGCAACTGTTACAAGTAAGTAATTAATTGCTACAAATAAGTAAGCAACTAAACTAATTTGCTGATGTCCAAACATGTAATTACTAAGTATTTAAGGCTGGGGGTTGTATGATTTTGTTTTGACTTATGTAATTTGTGTGGGGTGCATGTGGGGGGGTATATGCAGGGTTTATGCACAAAAATACTTTAATTATTATAATATATAATAGGAATACAACTAAATAAAATAGTTAATGAAACTAAACATCTAATTAGTCTTACCTTGATTCCTGATCCAAGCAGCGTAATAGTCTTCGTAAGTCTCTGAAGGATTATTTCTGAAGCCTGTTATATTTTTAACACATTTATTGCGAAAAGAGCCCATATAGATCTGAAGCCCAAACATGGAAAACACCATCAGACAAAAAAATGTCAACAAGATCACTTCAAAAAGCATCTTAAATGCTCGAAGTAAAGCACTGACCATTGTTTTAAGACCTGAACAAAAAAAAAGCATAATTTAAATGCGATATAAAATGCACACAAAACAAATTAAGTAGAAAGAAAAATGTATTTAGCAAAGTAATAACACTTTATAAGATTGTGGTGTTATTTTTAGCTGAAATAACAATGGTCTTATAATCAGTTAAGGGATAATTTAAATTACAAAATGAATATTCTACCTGGAACAATAGAAACTGTTTTTAGTGCTCTGAGTACTCTGAACGTTCTTAAACCTTGAACATTGACACTAGGTAGATCATGGGCGCTATACTGAACCAAAATTGTGATATATCTGAAAGTAGATAGACAAGACTCTAGAAGACAATGAACCCCCCCCCCCCCCCCCCCCCCCATGCAAAAAAAAAATATGTTCAATACTAACGCTGTCATAATGACTATGAAATCCAACCAATTCCAAGGGTCACGAAGATAAGTGTGTTTAGTCATTATAAATCCTCTGGCTATAATTTTAATGACACACTCCGTTGTGTAGATAGCTAAAAAGATGTACCTGAAAAAAAAAGGGTTCTTATTGTTAAATTACTTTGTTATATAAAGTATTTTATATTTTATAATTTTAAAAAGATGTAAAACTGTTTTATGATATTATTTGTAATATTAGTGTATAAATTTACAGACTGAAAAGATTTATTTTTACAAATGATAAGATAGTTTAAGTGCAATAAATGAAGAGACACAGGATCATTTGCAGAGCACAGCCCAGCAGTTTTTTCAACATTTATATAAAAAGAACAGAACAGTGTTTTTGTGTCTCATTCAGAGCAAGCAGACCGATTTAATCTTAACTTGCTTATCTTTTTTCTTGGCAAAGCTGAATCATTCAGATGATACTGTAGTGAGCAAGGACACCCATAAAATTTATTGTTTAAGGGACTTTTTTGGTTCTAAAAATATTAAAAGCATATATATATATATATATATATTTTTAATGGACATATTTCTCTATTTTTTACTGTTTTTTTTCTGGAAATAATTATTTTTGTAAAATTATAATTTTTTGAAAGCCTCTTTTGTTTATAAAGTTATCTCTCTTTTCTTAGAAACTAAAACACCACTTTTAAAAATTGGAAGAAGAGTTATTGAACTTTTAATGTACCAGTTTAAATTCATTATTCCACAGTTTTTTTTATTAAGTAAACTGATACACACAGACCTGACTTACTCTATTTGTTCAGCATTAGATGTTGCATTTGAGCCACCAGCAAGAAAGACACAATTGGCAATGATTGTCAGAAAAATAACCAAGTCAAAAAATTGATTTACAAGAAGCCGCAACATAAATTTTCGCAACTTGTTATATGGAGCAAAGATACACAGAGAACTGGTGGCAGAAAATCTGTAGATTGGTTTTTTCCCAAACCTTTGTCCAACGACTACAAATGTCTAATGGAAAAAACATAACATGTGTTAAACATAAAATTAAAAAATAATAGATTTCAAACAAAGGAAAATGACATCATATCATGTTATTCGAATTTAAAGCCTAAAAATATTTAGAATAATGTTAACTTACTTTATCTCTAATTCCTGGGTCAATTTCCTCAATAGGTATTCCCAACAAACGAGATGGAAATCTACCAAATTCACTAGTCAACAAGCATCCTTCTTTGAGTTGAGGATTTACTGGTGGCAGGCTGTCCTCATCATCTTGAGCCCCAAATTTTAGTTCTCCATCAACTAAATGGGCATCTTGAGCATGTCTTGCCCTGTGAAGCTCTCGCTCTTTTAACAAGGCTTCCCGTTCCAGAAGGGCCTTGTATGAGTCTTCTGTGAAAGGCTTAAATGGTGAAAATGATGTCTTTGAGTCTTCCATAATGAATAAAAGCCACAACAACTGCCTCAAAGGGTTGAGGTTGTCATGTTACAGAGTTAGCAAAACACATGTTCCATTAATTAGAACATTGACAGGAGAGTAGCTTGTGGCTTCACCAAATGATGATCATAATGCATTCTAAAACAAACTGAAAAGTAAACAACAGATAAAATCTAAACTAATCCTAACAACAGATAAAATCTAACTAATCTAAACAACAGATAAAAATCTAAACTAAACTAAACAACAGACACAATTTAAACCAGTGATTCCCAAAATACGGCTTGTGGGCCAGATTCGATCCACAAAATGGTTCTATCCAGCCCACCATAACGTTGGCACAAATAATAGAAAATCCCTCCTCCAAAAAAAAAAAAGGTTGAAAAATGTATCGAAACTAACAATAGGGCCCTCATTTTTTTTTAATGGATTAGTACAATGACCTTTAACAACTGAGTTTATGATTGGGGCTCTGAATGTAGAATCGACCAGGAAAAGTAAACGAATCTTTACTGGTTTGTCCAACATGATAAGCCAACATATTTGTTTTATAAGGAAAGTGTGGCTGTTTTAAGAAACAACATAAAAATGGTATTATGAAACAAATATGTTGGCATTCTTGATTCAAGTTACGAATAAAAGATTTATAAATACAGATACTAGACCCACAGGTTTCTAATCAAATAGTTTCAGGTTAATTTCCTTTAGTTGATGTGGCTCGCAACACAAGAGTAGGAAATTAAAATGACCCACAGGACAAGTAAAGTTGGTGGACATCACAGATCTAAACTAATCTATCTATACTTAGGAACTGTAATGGCATATTTAACCTTGATTTTAATGGAATAAATGTAAATATTATTTTTTATTACTACAAATATTTTAAAAAATAGTATTGTGTACCAAACTCCAATGAATTTTTAAAAATAAAAAATTGGTTAAAGATCACAAGCATTACCCACCAGCTACATTCATTAACTTGTTCCCAAGTCTTACATTTTTAATTTTGGCCAGAACCTTTTCTACTTTTCTTTTTGCACTTTGACCAAGAATACAGGTATCAGTTAGGATTTAATTGAAACAGCCCACTTTATAATGCCCTCTCTCACACAAACATATTTTTGGTACTGAATTTTAGTACCCAAAATTAATTACAAAGGCTTTATAGAAAGATTGAAAAAATCTATGCAAATCTGTTTGGTGGTTCCATAGATTTCTTAATGAATGAATGAATGAATTGTATTTTGCTCTTTATATATATATATATATTTGAAACATTTGTCCTAAAAATAATTCACATATTGTTACAAATTAACCAATTTTTTAAAGCATTGCAGTCAAGATTTTAAAATTCTTAAATGATTTTAATATGTAATGTTTGTATTTTTTCTGTAAACAAAATTGTAAACAGAAATAAAGAATAAGAATAGAATAGAACAAGTGATAGGTAATATAGATCTAATACAAATAGACCAAGATTGTACATTTACATATAAAATGTATTTATATATCTACTATTAATATCTGCATAACAGAGATAAGTAAATGAGATCTATAAAGATTTCTTAGATCATGCTCTAGATTCTAGATAGATTCTATATGCAAACAACTCTACATCAAAATTATGATTATGAGTCTACATTTAGATTTATTGTGCATTATCTAGAATCTTCATCTAAGTTTAAGTAGATCTATATTTACTACATCTAAATCTAAACTAGTGTCAATGACAGAACATGACAGAAGTAGAATCAAAGAATGAATGCTCATATAAAAGATACGATTGACAACGATTCTAGATCTAAATATTTTTATAGATCTATGATCAAGTCTTATTATTGATAATATCATATTAAATATGATAAATCATACCTAGATCTAGACTAGACCTTGTTATAATACTTACATCTATATTGATCTAGATAACAGAATCTAGACCTAGATTCTATAAACTATTACTCTATTATTTTATTATAAAGTAACAATGTCGAACTTTCAAAAATAGCGCGGCTAAAAACTTTTATAAAATGAATTCAAGAATAGGCTATGAATTCTAAAACTAAAACCTGGCCCTGGACTACAATTCTATAAAATATTTCTAGATTAGATAAACCCTACGGATCAGTTAATTGCATAGATCTAATGATCTATATTGATAGATAGATCTAGATATAGACAAGATGTGAAGATAAAGTCAAAAGTTCTAGGCCTTCTCTGCTAGACCTAGCGCATAGAGTTGATAGAGTAAATTTAATCATGATTTTATTCTAATCTAGATCTAGACTGACTGAGGGTTTGGAACTAGATCTAGTTTTTACCAGGGGTCTAAACTTGTAAATCCATTGAGATATGCTTCTTATTTTATTAATTTAGAGTAGATCTAGTCTAGGTCTTATGACATGCGATGATGCGCTAACAAGTCTAGAACTAGTCTACATTTTATTTGTTTTTGTTGTTTTTAGATTATGATAAGCTAATATAAAATCCTAACAATTACTTCCGGTTGGTGTATGTAACGATGAAACGGAAATGATTGATTTTTAATGCGAAATTTTCTCTAGTTAATTTAAGGATTATCCACTTATGATATGTAATCTAGAGTAGATCAGGTCTATAGATCTATATATAGATCAATGTCTATATATTGATTTAGATTCTAGATTTAGCAGACTACAAAGACAGGTGTGGCAACGGAGAAGACTCAGCATATCCACAAACTGAAAGTCTACTGTCTACTACAGTGCTGTAGTTTTCCCGTCACTCTTATAAACGTCGTCCTGGACCCTATTTTCCCGCCACACCAAAAAGTTAAACTCCTTCCACCTACGCTGTCTAAGGAGTATCTATATGGTGCGTCGGTTCGACCACATACCAGACACAGAAATATTAAAGATGTCCAACATGAACAGTAGGCCTATCAATGTGACAGTAAAAAAAAAGTCCCAAACTTCGATGGGACATGTAAGTACGTATGCCAGACAATCACCTTCCCAAACGGCTTCTGTACGGGGAGTTGTGTGCAGGAAAGCGCTGCCAGGGAGGTCAATGCCAGCGCTATAAAGACACTCTTAAGAGCTCCTTCAAGGAATGCGATATCGACATTCACAACTGGGAAGCACTTGCTCTCGATCGCTCCTCATAAAGTGAAGCTGTGAGTCTCGGAGTCTCAAGATTTGAAAACAGGAGGAGTGGCTTGGTCTGCAACTGACCAAACCCACACATGCCACATACACGGCTGGCTTTTTAAAGCGAGGATTGGTCATCTTCGAGTTCATAAGAAATGAGAAAAGTGCTGATCTTCGATCACGAAGGAGGAGCTATAGATCAAGTTTATAGATCTATATATAGATGGCGTCAGTGGCGTCACTAGGGGGGTGCGATCCGCATCGGGTGACACCTGATAGGGGGTGACACCCGAGTGGAAAAAATGCACTCCAAAAAAAAATAAAAAATACCAACTTTAAAATGTGACAAAAGCAATAATGAAACAATGAGAAACTCGCGAGAAGAGTGAAAAACATTTTGGCAGCCAGACTTTAGCTTAAAAAAATGACAGGGACATTGCCACGATTTACGTATAGATGGGAAAACAGAGGAACATCTTGTACTTATAGATTTCTTACTATCGCATTGTTTCTAGCAAAGCAAAAGTTTGTATATGGTGGCGAGTTGAAGAAGAATTTTCATTGAATAATGGAATTTTTTTCTTGGGATTGTGGAAATGTTATTCAAATATGACCCAGTGCTGAAATAATAACTTATGCAATTGCAAGGTAGCAATGCAAAAAAAAAAAAAAAGTTACTTTCCAAGCTTATGCCAAAAATAAATATAGGCCTAAATGTTTTAGCAAACCACTTAAGGGATATACTTATCAGAGATCAGAGACATAAATGCTGCAAAGTACTCTGGTATCTTGTATTACACCTAACATAGATCTCTGAAATTGTAAGTTATATTAACAGTAGCAATGTCGATGTTCAACTGACAGAAATGTTGTAGGGTATTCCTCTTTGATTAAACCAAAAGCTGATGGTATCAGTTCTGCTATTTAAAATGTCTGGAAAGAGATGGGCTTAAAGTATTGATATTGTGAGCTCATGAGGACATGGTAATGCAGCTACAATATTATGGATTCATAAAGAAGTGCAGGCAGTATTAATGAAGAACAGAAGAGAAACTTTAATGAATGTGTAAAACTATCAGAAAATACTTCTAATATACATTTCCTCGATTCTCTAGACACATTTTTTCTTTGTTTCTCGTTTTTAACATGTGATAGGATATTTGAATAAATGATAGATTGTCATATGAAAAACTCGCTGGTGTGCTCATCGTGTTGCTGTCAGAAAATTGAAAGAACGATTTTATGAAAGTGTGACGGCGAAAATCTTTGCAGCCTCTCTGTCTCTGAATACATGCATAACTTTCATTGTTTGACTTTCTTGTTGGCAGATGTACTAAAAAATGTCAACAAAACACAAGAATGCTTTCAAATTAAAGTGTTAATTATTGGCAAAGTGGTAGATAAGATAGAGCACTTAAACATTTACTCTACGAAATATGTGAAAAGTTAGCTCAAAATAATATTGAGATAGCTTTTTAAAAATCATACTAGCATGTTATTGCAACAGTAAAATAAGTTTTAACAATATGAAAATATCAGGAAATTGATCTTAAGATGCAGGATTCACTATTCAAATAGAGAAGAAGAGGTTAATACTGAGTGCATCAATCTCTTTTATACTGTGCCAGACGACAAGATATGTGAACAGAAATACTAAAACTAGAATACTAGAATGCATCAACGTTTTGAAGGACGTCAACGAATCTCTACCAGCCTTTGATTTAAACCTTTAACTGTTTCTTGCTAAATCATAAATCTTGGTGTCATGTGAGAAGAAGCTTTGCAAAACTAAAGTTAATTAACAACTATTAATAACTTTTGAAAAACGAATTTCAAATCATGTAGTTCTGTTAATTGAAAACGAAGTCGCAAAATATATTAAGTTTATAGTTATTTATTAGAATCTATAAGTTTTCAAATTAGAAAGCCTGAAAAGGAAATTTAAATTTTTATTTTCTAAAAATATTGTAAAATTTTAAATGTTAAAAAAAAAACTCATTTCAAGTTTTTGTACCTATCAATATACTTTTCATAAAGTTGCATTTGTCTTCAGGAAACTACCACTATATGTGACTATAATGTGACATTTAAACGTTGTGTAACTGCAATCAACTAACTGTATTATTGCGCAAAAAAAGCGATAGTTTTTTTTTATTGGGAAGAAAAAGTGGAAAGCCTGGGGGGGGGGGGGTTGACACCCACCCTAGTGACGCCACTGATCTATGTCTATATATTAATCTAGATTCTAGATTTAGAATATAGATCAGTGATTCCCAATGTGTTCAATGTAACCCATGGAGGTCTACCACCACTTTTTATAGGTCTATGAGAGTGAAAAAAAAAAAAAAGAATTTGAAGTCTATGGGTACTTCCAACTCCGAAACAACGTCTTGAACACGCGATTATTTGCTCAGTTGTATGAAGAAATAAAGGAGAACTTTCATTAAATTGCTCCTTCACCCAGATGTACGATGGGCATTTGATTTTTTTCCCTTCTCTTTTTGACACTGTTTCAAAGTTCATGATAAAAGATGTAATTTTAGAACAAAATTTGCACTCATCGTCACAAGGAAATTGTAAATTGCTTTTTAATACAGACTTGTTTCATAAATTAAATGATTTTTACTTGGAGCTATAAGTTGATTATCTAAATTTGATAAAACAAAGTTCATAATCGAAGCATTTATTGAGAGAATGAGATAAAATAAAACATTGTAGGTCTACTGTGCGAATTTTCCCATTTTTCGAATTTAAAACAGCCAAACTTTCAAGAGGAAGACGTTTAATTTGATTTAGGTTGAACATTTAACCTAAATGTCCTCTTCTCTTATTTTCAAATGAGGTTGGAAGTTACTCTGGATAAGGTAATAAAGTGGACAATCCCTGGCCGACAAACGTTTGTTGGCACTTTGGTACGATGTCTGGGATTCTTCGGACAAGGGCCGTGAACTCCACAGGGCAATGAGTAGACCAGATAAAAGAGATGCGCGGTGGCAACTTATTTGTGCGGAACAGGCAGTCCTATCCCAGTTCCGAGTCGGGCACTGTCCAATTGGTGTCTACTTCGGACGGTGGAGGGAAAATTACAACACACTGTGCCGCCACTGCATGGAAGATGACGAAACAATGAACAGTTGTATATTCTTTATGAATGCAGAGTTCTGCACGAAAGACGATTGCGACAAGGATTTGATAGAGAGATAACTGGTACAGTTCCGACACAAAGGCTGTCATTGCATGGGGACAAACTAGGCGATCTTAAAACTCACTGCTCGCTTCCTCTCATGTGCTCTAAAGGAGAAATTCCCAAAATGGTTCGTTACTAATGGGGTTTCTGATGAGATATAATCAATCCAATGATAACGATACAGAAGAGACGGATGTAACATTACAAAAACAAATGCCTGGAACCAGTGGCGTCACTAGGATGGGTGTCACTCGGTGCGGTAAGATCAGGGTGTCACCCCCCAGCGTTCCACTTATTCTTTCCAAATTAAAACTATCGTCAGTTTGTTCATTTTTTTGGGCAATAATACAGTTCGTTGATTGCTGTTACACAACGTTAAAATGAATGTGGATTCTGTTATATTTTTTTTGTACTTGACATTTTATCGGTTATTATTACATAGATTAACATCTAAGATTTTTTAAATTAGTAACAAATTAAACATCAATAGAACAAATTTTCCTTAGTAAGCTTTAAAGGAATCATAACGGAACTTTTAAATATTATAATGCTAGTTTTCCGACGACGACTGACTACTGAAAAAAAAAACAACTTTATGAAAAGTATATTGATCGGTACAAAAAAAAACGTGAAAAGAAATTATTTTTTAATCTTAACATTTAAAAGTCTACAATAAGTTAAGATAGTAAAAACTTAAATTTCCTTTTCAGGATTTCAAATTTGAAAACTTATGAATAACTTTAAACTCAATATCTTTTGCGACTTCGTTTTCAATGGAAAAAATTGCTTGATTTGAAATTCGTTTTTCAAAAAGTTATTCATAATTGTTAATTATCTTTAGTTTTGCAAAGCTTCTTTCACATGATGCCACATAGGCATGCCATATTCTGCATTTGGCAAGAAACAGTTAAAGGCTTAAATCTAAGGCTGGTAGAGATTCGTTTGAATGTCCATCAAAACTTTGATGCCTGTAGATGTCTTCTAGTTCACATATCTTGTCGTCTGGATTAGTATAAAAGATATTGATGCCATCAGCATTAACATCTTGTTCTCTATTTAAATAGTGAATCCGGCATCTTCAGATTACTTTCCCGATATTTTCTTATTGTTAAAACTTTTTTCTGTTGCTTTAACATGCTAGTTTTATTTTACAAAAGTTATGTCAAAAACATTTTGAGCTAACTTTGCACATATTTCGTAGAGTAAATGAAGTGCTGGAGCTTTGCCACCACTTTACCAATACTTAACCCTTTAATTTGAAGGTACTCTTGTGTTTTGTTGACTTTTCCCTCAGTACAACAGCCAACAAGAAAGTTAAACAATGAAATGTATTCACAGATAGCTGTCTTTGCGTTGCTCCTCTAGTGCAGTATTTTCAGAGTGACTGCAAAGATTTTCGCCGTCACACTATCATAAAATCGTTCTTTCATGGGTCTAAGAGCAACACGATGAGCATACCATCGAGTTGTTCATATGACACTCTATCATTAATTAAAATATCCCCACAATTGTTAAAAGCGGTAAAGAAAGAAAACTTTTTTTTTTCTAGAAAACAGAGAAAAATGTATGTTAGAAGCATGTTACATCCATTCAAGTTTCTTTTCTGTTCTTTGTTAATACTGCCAGCACTTTTTCGTGAATTCTTGATACTATAGCTTCATTACCATATTCTTGAGCTCATCATATAAACCTCTTTCCGCGCGTTTTAAATATCAAAACTGCTACCATCAGCATTAGGTCAACTCAAAGAGAAATATCTCACAATATTTCAGTCATTTGAACATTATCATTGCTACAGTTAACATTTCTTACAACTTCAGAGATCTATGTTAAGTTAGCTATAATAATACAAGATACCAGAGTACTTTGCAGTTTTATGTCTCTGATAAGTG
This sequence comes from Biomphalaria straminea, assembly GCA_021533235.1. Lineage (NCBI taxonomy): Eukaryota > Metazoa > Mollusca > Gastropoda > Planorbidae > Biomphalaria > Biomphalaria straminea. Next base: position 42,544,969 of record JADKLZ010000003.1, on the reverse strand, counting down.
GTTTGCTAAACCATTTTGAGTTTAGGCACAAGCTTGGAAAGTAACATTTTTTTGAAATGTTATTAGTTATTATTGCAGCACTGGGTCATATTTCCACAATCCCAAGAAAAAAATTGCATTATTTAAGAAAAGTCTTCTTTAATTCACCTCCATATAAACCAACTTTTGCTTTGCTAGAAACATTGCGATAGTAAGCAATCTGTAAGTGCAAGATGTTTCTTTGTTTTCTTATCTATATGTCAGTCATAGCAATGACTTCCCTATCAATTGCTTTTGAACCCTAAGTCCGGCAGCCTTTTTGTTCCAAATTTGAAAACCTGATAAATGTTCTTCAGTCTTCTGTTTCTCATTGTGGTCATTTCCTCTTTTTATCAAACAAGAAAATCATGCCTTTGATTTTTCCCCATTTTAGAAAAAGCTTATTCAACCATTTCTATGCTTTATGGTCTTGCTTCTGTCACATTTTAAAGTTGGTATTTATTTATTCATTTTGGAAAAGTGCATTTTTTCCACTCGGGTGTCACCCCCTAACGCAGGGGTCTCAAACTCATATCAGCATGTGGGCCGCACTGGAAAGTAATAACCTGTCAGCGGGCCGCACCATGAAAAGATAATGTTTTTTCATTAAATTTTACGAACACTACTGTCAATGCTGAAATATTAGTTACATTTAGTGTAGTTTATTACAACCACAGGCAGTTTAGTTTACTACGATAAGTTGACGTTGTCTCTGTTACTAATAAAAAGCAGAAACTGTAGTTTCAAACAAAAATATTTTAAAAAAAAAATAAATTACTAGGCCTACTGCAGATGTCTCGTCACTCGTGTTTCTGTCTACTCAGCTGAGAGAGTTTGGCAGAGACCAGACAATCGACGTTAGGCCTGAAGTTGCGTCTAGTGGCAAGCGCAAGGTTGCTCTCAGATGCTCATGAGTCAGTCGTGACCGTAATGCTGTTTTGTTAACCTTCATTCTGGAGAAAAACTGTTCGCAAACGTACGTACTCCCAAACATCGTTAGAATTCTAGCAGCTGCACAGAAAAAGTTTGTAAAATTTCTCTCTGGGAAGAAACTGGTAGAAATCTGGAACGCCAACATCAGCTTATTTTTGCCTCAGAACAGTGTCACACTGCAGGTCCAGTAGTTCCATTTGGACTTCCTTCGGAAACTTTTTTCACGTCAACTGCGAACTGAGTGGCAACAAGGAAAAACTGTGGTTCGAGAGCAGTGAATTGCTGAAAGCGGTGTTAAAAACCCTTCAGTAGCCTGGAGAAGATGTCTACGTAATCTTTCAGGCGCTGTGGTTCAACCGTTATGCTCTGTAGAAAAATGAGCCAGGTTTCCATCTGCCAGATGAGTGGCACACAAAGTCAGATTACATCTGAATGATTTGATGCGGTCAAACATCACGGTAATCAGCTGCTTTGTGCCTTGTAGTGCACATGTAGAATTGAGTGCATTGAGATGTTGCTTGATGTCAGTAAAAGAGTAAGATCCGACAAAAAGAATTGGCTCACAAGTAGCCTATAATATGTCTCTGTCTTTCATTGACATTCCCGTCTCAGCTCAAAAAATCTCTGCAGCACTTTTCCACGACTCAACCATCTGACTTCCATATGATACAGCAACTCTCCGTATTCCGTTTCTAAATCATCTATAAATAATACAAACTGTCTGTGTTTGAGACCCCGTGCACGTATGACGTTCACCGTCTTCACGACAACATCCATCACATTCTTCATTTGTAGACTTTTGCCACAGAGTGCTTCTTGGTACAGAATGCAGTCTATGGCTGCTGTTAGAATCCGGCCACTGTTCACCCAGCTTCTGCTGAAAGCCTAAGCGGTCGTTGGGCCACAATGACACCTCATTTACTGATTTGTGCAGTTGTAAATCATTTCACGGCTTATATGTGGTCATTGTAAATTTTATCTAATTGGTCATTGTAAATTTTATCTAGTTTTTTTTTTAAATTCGCGGTCGTGGTCGCGGGCCGCACAAAATAGTTTCGCAATTAAGTTCTTCTGGCTCCAAAAAAAATGCAATATACTTATTTGATATTATGGAATATTGCCATAAAGTTTCAAATTCATTTAATATCTTCTTATCTGGTATAAAGAGGTTCCAGCTCGAACCGAACCCTTAAACCCAAAATTAAAGCACAACATTGAATTTGATTATAAAAGCATTAGGATCATAATGCTTTTCACAGGCTTATATATATATATATATTGCTTTGTTAGGTTATTTCATGTAACATATTAACATTTATTTTGATTGATTTTAATTTGATTTTCATTAATTAATAAATAATCAATAGGCCTAATATACAACTTAATATTTTTTTACATTACTTTTTCACACCTTAAAGGGAAACTCTCATAGTTTTTCAAATTTTAGTTATTGACATATTTAAATTCTGCGTAAAAAGTTGTAATAGTAAACATTATATCATTTTTTATTTAAATGCCTAGAAAATTTTATATTTAATAAATTAGACAGTAAATTTGCCACGCCTCCTAAAAAACGGGGCTCTGCGAGCTGATTCTATTTTTAGAATATGTGACGTCAGACTAAACGAAATGGATCTACACCTATATAACCGATAAATTAACCAGATTCTAGATCTAGCAGATCGTATTTATTCTTACGCTTCATAGATAATGTCCAGGTTGATTTAAAATCAGACTTGGTTTATAAGTAATATTCTAGATCGAAACCTCTAGTTCTAGATCTACTTGAGGAAAACGAAATACTGTTCTTCAGTCTTCAGCTTTTTACAGTAGTTCCAATTACACAGATAAATCAACAAGTATGCTGAAACAGAAATAAATGTCACTTTTCCAAACCCTAACC
>JADKLZ010000003.1:42502589-42518213 GCA_021533235.1 Biomphalaria straminea | reverse complement strand
TCTATCTATCTATCTATCTATCTATCTATCTATCTATCTATCTATCTGTCTGTCTGTCTGTCTGTCTGTCTGCTATTCTAATTTATCGAATGTGGACCATAAGTATGTATGGGCTAATTTTTTTTTCTCAAATAAAACAGGTTGATTAATACATATATACAAATATGAGAGAGAGTGTGTGTGTGAGAGAGAGAGAGAGAGAGAAAGAAAGAAAGAAAAACTACACACACACACACCAAAACTCCATATGCACAAATAGAAACAACACACACACACATAGGCCTACACACAAGTTTAAATATAGATCTACTTTGAGTAGAAATCTCTGGACAATCTACTGAATTAATACAAGAACATGTTGAAAAAACATCGCAAGACAGATTACTTCCCTTTAGAAGGGGAAGTCAATTTGATGCCACGTTTGGGCTAAAGCGATATTTGTAGCAGAAACCAATACGTCATTCGTTTTTCAAATACAAGACCGTAGAGGATTTCCAACAAATGTCCACAGCAAGCAATTCGTAAAATGAACTCCGGGCCTGTGTTTATTCCCAAAAGGGTCATTCAGAAGAAAGAGTAATTTAAAGATAGAAGCCAGTCGACAGCCTGTCTGACGGGACCAAGGAGGCGTGGATAATAAAAGTTCAAATTGTGGATTAAAGAGATAGTTTGTTATTTGGAACAAAAATTTAACAAAACAAAAAAAAAATTAATGCAAACTCCATTTGAAAAAACAAAAACACGATTATTCTTGAATGTCAATATTATAAAGACGCAGATATAACAGAAACAAAAATAAAAATCCTTCAATCTTTACATCAATGTAGGCCTAACTTGTATACACTAATGTCACTAATGTATACCTGATTTATTGTATCATACAAATCACTGCACCACAATTCTTTACAAGTCTATTTTCCTGTAATTAGTAACTTAAGAGAGTACCGTTGTCGTGAGCATACTATCTATCTATAATCTATATATAATTCTCTTCTTCGGAAAGTTTAAAAGTTCCATCGAGCAACAAGTAAAAAAAAAAATCACTCACTTATTTCTGCGGATAGCGTTATCCCATAGCGCAGCATGGCGTGAATGGAAAATGGTGTGAATTTGTGTAGTGAATGGAAGGGAGGGTACAAAAGTGGAAGCTGAAAGAGATGAACAGGAAGAGAGAAGATGAAATTATTATGTCTACGTAAAAGTATTTACAGATTATAACCTGAGAGTGTTTTATTATTCTGAAGAGTATTGTGTTGTATGATAAGACTCTTGAAACTAGAACGACAATACACAGATACTCTCAGGTTTCACTTTAGAAGTACTTTAATTAATATAACTATCATAATTTCTCTGGCTTCCTGTTCATATCCTTCTAGCTTCCCCCTTTTAATCTCACTTCCATTCAATATCCAAATCCGCACCATTTTCATTCGCAAAATAGCGGCGTATGCTATGCCGACGGTCGACTAGTAAATTACATCTTCTTAGCAGAAGATGATAGCACCCTACGCTCATCTGTCTGTTATGGCACGATTAGGAATTAGTTTCTTGTTTCATAAATAGGTGAAGTTTTGACTTAGAGACAATAACGCCACTAGTAAAGACAAACTTTTAATCGCCCGATGTAAGCAGACTACTTCTAGGACGCCTTAGAGATAACCTTTTATGAACGTAGAGAGTTAGCTGACTTTCGACGGTTCCGTTTGTTACTTTTAAACTTATTGTTCGACATTAAGTTTCAGAGGCGACCAACTTTCGCCGGTTATTTGCGTTAGACACAGCGGCAGCGCCTAATAGTTGTGTATCCTATACTCTTAAGCGAGCAATTCTTGTATATATATCTATCTATCTTCTATTTCAAAAACGGCTCTAACGATTTTCTTTAAAATTTCAACGTATCTGCATGTTAGTGAGAAAAAAATTCTCAACTCATTGGCCACATCGGGAAAACTCGAGTTCGACCGTTATTTCGATATGAAAATGTCTCAATGTTGTAAAATTAATTTTGGTTGGAATAATTTATGAATGAAAGTTTTCCATGACGTAAACGGGGAAAACGCTGCTTACGTCACTAGGCTTACCGTAGTACACTAAAATATTTCTTTGCAAACAAGAAGCGTTTAGAGATATGAATGAAGGGATGTGTAAAAATAAAAGCAGACCACGGGCTGTAGCACCACTGGGATGGATGGATGGCAAGCCGGTATGAACTTCTTATTGTCCGACAGTCAGGCTGGGCAGGGCAATTATTTAACCGAGCGAGGCTCGGCCACCTGATATTGTTAATTAAGGAATTAAAATCTGCCAAGTCATTGGTTTCACAGGCTGATCCAGGCTATCCGTTCCATGCTATTATATCTTAAACACTGTTATGATTAAAGAGAAATCTTAACAATTAGCAGCTTTTCTTTTTTAAATTGTCTCACTTTCCAAGACGATGCGGGCTCGAGGATAAAAGGAACTTAAGCAATAAAATGATAACTCGAACTAAACGAAGCTTTAACATAGCATGCATAATATTATATCCACATCTCGGAGGTGGATGTAATCAAAGAGAACCCCAAAGCAGTGGACATCGTTGTTGACTACTCAGTCACTACTGGGTAGACATAGCCCTAGACCACACTATGTGGAGAGATGTTGAAAAAAGCTACGGACAATGAATACACGTTGGTCTCAGAAGGAACTGAAGGAATCCAACGTCAATGTTTAAAGCCTTGTAGTTGCAAAGACCTTCCTTCAGGAAACAGTATCAGGAAAAAGAAGTAGAGGCAGACAGAGAAAACGATGGGAAGATAACATAATAATAGATGGGCCTGCCATTAAAAGAGGTTCTATCCAAGACAAAAGACAGAGAGAAATAGAGAAAGACGGTCAGCGAATCTTATGTGGCGCCCCAGCAGTCCAACAGATAGGGGAAGAAGTGGTGAAGGTGGAGAAGTTGCTTCAAATAATAAACAATGTATTGAAAGATTTAAGTATAATAACAAATTAGACTGGAACTTCATCTGAAATGTCTGACCCACAATCCCATTCGTTTTCTACGCTACCATAGCAACGTTTTCGTTTCCGAAAGTTTCCAGTTTTTCATTTTCTGGTAGGCCTATTAGGAGATATCCATTCTTGGATGGCGCAAACAGTCTCTGTGACGTCATGTGCGATGATAACCCAATGGCCAATCAAGAATACATGTAGATTATATTGATGAATAGACCGGTAGGTGGTAGTCTAATAAAATTGAGCGTTGAGAGTAGACATTGTATACGTTTTGAAAATACAATTTTGTCTCTTCTTTCTAATTTAGCATTCGCCCCTGATTAAAAAAAGAAAAGGCCAGTTCTCCCTATGCGATAGGCTCCTTTAGAATCGGAACTATTTTCTGCTCACAAACACATCTGTCGTGAGAGTAGCGTGTGACGGTGTGAGCATTGTAATGAGGGAGAAGGCGCGACAAAAAAAAAAAGGTGAAGGGGCGAGCTATTGTTGTTGATCCCAAGGTGCAAACAACAGAATTCTTTAGTCAGTATTCACACAGGCGGTCACGCGTGACACCTAGAATTCGATTAGCTTGTCCCGAAGATCGATACTCCGGTGTTGATCTCACCAAACATGTACAATTTATTTGAATAATTCCCATCATGCCAACACCAGACGATTCCGGCTAATGGAAGAACCGGAAGTAATGAAAAAAAAATTGACACATACATATACTGTCTAGATTTGTTAGTTTTCAGACATCCACAAAGGCCAATTTCTCTTCTAGTGTACACATCTATAGGAGATCTTCAAACTAAGGGTCTTCATAGTCCTCTTTTTTTTCTTGACATTTTGATTTTTTTTTTTCATTAGATTCTACACAGATAAAAAAAAAGGGTACACACAAAAACTATTAGATGTCTTTGGTTTTCAATATCTATCTAGTTGATCAATACTTCTGTATTCTGTACACCTGATACGCCTAACAACTTTCTAACTGGTTCGTGGAACAAACAACTCACCGTCAATAGGTTGAATGTCAAGTGAGCCCGTGGTCTATAAACCATTTGTTGTGATCCCATAGAAGACAATTATTTCTTATGTACAGACCGCAAGTAGAAATACATTTTTTTTAGCATGTGTGTAGTTGAGCGCCTGGTACAAAAATATGAGTCTAGTTTTTATAATGTTTACACCACAATGACAGGTTTCCTCGTTTCACTAACATAGGGCTAAAGGCTTAATGATTATCCACTAATTACACGCGGGGTGTCATAATTCGATCATTGATAATTTATCTAGTTTTTTTTCGGCTCCCGATTGAAGAAAAGTCATTTTTTGTTTTGTCAAAGATGTAAGTCTGTCTGGCCGTCTGTCACATCCATATATCAAAAAACTAGAAAAGATAATGAGAAACCGATTTTCTGATATTTTAGAACTCTTTTTGATCATTTGAAGGGAAAGCGTTTGTTTGATCCGTTTTTTTATGGTAAAGTATGTAAAGTTATTTATTTTCCTAAAATAACATTACAACTTATACAAACTATTTACAATAATAGTAAACAATAAAAAAATTGGGGAGTTTTTATTAATAATAGAAACGATTATTATTTCTTCAAAAAGAACAACAACACATGATTTAATATGTAATTATCTAGAGTCATGTATTACATTACTAGTGTACTCTATACTTATGGTACCTATATAGACAGCCTTGTTCCAGAGAATTAAAATCGTATAACAGTCTCACATCATCTATTCGTTCTACGTTAGTGCGAAATCAAATATGTTATCGACACAAAGTTACATATAAACATGAAAATGTATATTGACACAGTAAACGACTAATTCATCAGATACAGACGATGATACCATTTTCATGCAGGTCGTTAAGCCAAAAAGATAATTGCCGAATTAATCAAGCGTTTGTATTACAATTTACGAAATGGGCCGACAAAGCCTTCCATGTTTCACGTTGAACAAGGCCCACCTTGTGTTTGGCATGATATAGTATTGTCCGTCATCGTAACCTCGCCAGTCCCAGCTATACGTGATAAGGTCCCCCCTCTTCCTTTCTTTCGTTTTGCTTCCCCCCTTTTCTTACCAAACCCTTAAGGGGGGGGGGACTAGAGAGGATTTGAAAGTTACAACAAACCCAGGGCTACATTGATAGCGCCGTGTTGATGACTCTCTTGGGAACCTCTCTAGACATCTAGCATATAAAAAAAAATTCGATGTCAGATCGATGAGACGATGAATGTGAAAATAGAATTAGAATAATTAATTAACACCTTTAACCCTAATGAGGACATCCACTATTGTCCTTCACGACAGTTAACTGTGACGCGAGCGGTTAGTTTTTTTTTTTTTGTTTCAGTAATCTCTAGTTATAAGATAAGATAGATACGATAAGAAGACAAGATAAGATAATATTTATTGATCCAATCTAATTGAAATTCAGTTTGATTACAATTGAAAACTTCAGCGTAATTACTGTACAAAACCAATATTGATGAAAACTTCGAACAACATTCACATACGAACACACATACACATTCACAACGATCGCTATATGAATTTGACTTCTATATAGGAAAGTGCGAAGTTCGAGCAGCCCAAATTTGTCGGGAGGTTCGAACAGTTCACTTTTTATTGCTTAAACTTTTTTATTTGAATGTTTACCAAATTACTATTATATTGCTACTGCGCATGCACCTTTTTTCTTCACTTCCGACACATAAAATTTCCTTTTCCTTGTTAAGGCTAAGTTCACGGTGAGGTCAAACTCAGGAGGTGTGGAATTATACTTTTTTACTACCCGGTAGTGAAGGAACTGGGTAATGGGATTAAGGCTATTTTTAAGTCTAATGGCTCATCAGATTAAAAAGACTATTTAAAGTTGTGGAGGGTGGGAAATGGTGCAATGGATAGTGTTCTTACGCTACAATAAGAAGATGATAACTTTATAGTGAAAATTAAATATTTAAACATTTTTTTCGATATATTTTCATTGATCTTTTCGAACCTTCCAACAACCCGATCGAGCTTACTAACTGGGGACAAATGCGTTCGAGGAAAAGTACGCTTGGCGATACCTACCCTACACCTCTTTGAGCTCGTATTTAATTTTAACTAAGCCTAGTGATACATTAAATTCGATCTATTTTTATAGAAAAAAGGACGAGGAATTCAGAGATACCATCAGTTTATTCATAGGTCAGACCGTTACGGTGTTATAAAAATCCAAACGTGAAAATTGCTTTATCGGCCTTAATCCTTTCGAGGTTCGCACTTTCCTATATGTACTTCTCGGTGACGACAGCTGACCCCGTAACACTATTACCGAAAGTGAGACAAAGGAGTTTTTAAATCTTTCAGTTTTACTCTTAATGGAAAGGAGACGACCACTTCGTTCAGTTCTTATAAAATCATATAATCACTCGGTCACTTACCTATATAACTTCACTAGGTCGTGGTTGAGTTTGATCTGTAAAGCAAAGTAAGTATAAAAGCTTTACCTGTCTGGCCAGAAGTCTGTACAGGTTATTACTCAGACATCAGCTGAAGAACACCTGGGGATCTAGGGAATTAAGCATCACCACCAAGATAAGGCTATTTAACATCATTGTTAAGCCGATACTACTTTATGGAGCAGAGACCTGGAGAACCACCGTCACCACCGTCAAAAAAAATACAGGTATTCATCAACACCTGCCTGAGGAAGATTCTTATGATGCGCTGGCCATACAAGATCTCGAATGAGGAACTGTGGCAAAGAACAAAACAGCAGCCCATTGAAATAGATATCCTTCAGAGACGCTGGAGATGGATAGGTCACACCCTGCGCAAGCCCGCAACCAACATAACAAGGCAAGCCCTAACCTGGAACCTCCAAGGAAAGAGGCATAGAGGACGGCCCAGGAACACATGGCGTCGCGATCTGGAAACAGAAGCCAAGCAGATGGGCAAGACATGGGGACAGTAGGAGAGACTCGCCCAGAACCGAGATGCCTGGAGAAAGCTGGTTGGTGGCCTATGCCCCAGTAGGGACCACAGGCAGAGATGAAGATGAGATGATTATTTGTTTTCCTTTTATATATTAGATATCTAATATATAAAAGGAAAACAAAGGCGAAGTAGCCTATGTCCCTGTATAGAAATCAAAACCGTTTCACCGATCTTGACAAAACTTGGCAGAAATGTTCCTTGGGTACTAACTTAGACATAAATGTATGCATTGTAGCCCTAAAACAAACTTAAGACCCTAAAAAAAAATGAAGTTGATCAACTCTGTTACAGCTATAGGCTACTATTTTATGGATCTAGGCTTTGTTTACAAATGTTGACATGAGAAATGATCGAAAGGATTTAGATCTAGATCTAATTTTAAGAAATACACTTTGCACTTATAGATTTTTACTTTGACGCATGAAAATACAAATTAACATTGGAATTTGTTTTCTAAAGCATTTTTACATGATCGCAACTATAATCCTATTATCGCGTAAAATAAGGTCAAGTAGCTATTTATAGCTCCATTCATAATTTTTTTAACGTGAATTCACGCATTTTACTTTAAACATTATTATTTTCTTTAATTGTGTCTAATGCACTATATCACTGACTACATCAGCAATACGCAAATTAAGACCCGCGGGCAGCGGGTAATATCTGTCTATTATATATATACAAGAATTGCTCGCTTAAGAGTATAGGATAGCTACAAACTATTTACGCCAATAAATCTGTACCCATAGACCCACCTACACAAATATACATGAATACAGGCATACATACATACATACATACATACATACACACGTCCAGTGGTCCACACATACAAGTAGTCTACGCTTCAGAGATATTGAATAATAGAGAGCATGGTACAATCTGTCCTGGTCATTACATGTCCATTTCATTGTCGCAAGATTTTGTTGACATGGAGCTATTGTTTATTTATTTATTTTAGAATTTGGTCCCACTGCCTCGTATCCCTAATTCCCCCCCCCCAAGCTCTATACTTTTACTCTTTGCTCCAGGACTATCTAAAAGCTCTCACCACATGAATGTGGCGTATTGTGAGGTACAATGAACCCCGCCACGCAGGTTGGTGGGCTAATCCTTTGTGAGTGATTCTACATGGGACGTGATTCCTATAATGATCTGATTGTACCATGGACGCCCTGTACTTGGGAGCAGCTAATCCTCTTAACCGGCGCCCTACCGAGTAGCGGTCAGATCGGAGACTTATGTCTGTAACTCCCGAGACTGTTGTCTTATTATGCCCCCACCTTATCCCATTACTGACCATCGCCAGACACTTCGGACAAAAGCTTCTTAGAAAAGGCTACGAGCAAGCCAGAAGCCCTTTTAAAGACTATTTAACAAACTTGAGTTCATGGCAGTCAAGTACACATTAGCAGGACCCTTTTTTTTTAATTTATAAGTTATACCTTATACCCATATCAGTTATATCATTTGTTATATTTGTACACACATCATGTGTTATATTTGTACACAAATCATCTCTGTTATATTTGTAGACAATGTTACGTACGCTCACTTTCAGCTACAAAAATGTAATTGTCAGCACGAAATAGAAGGCCTATCGTTAAATATATGTTATAACATTATTATATTACATTTTGGGGGACTTTAAAAAATGTTCTGTTTCATCTTATCCGTTAAAGAATATACTTACATTCTAAGCTAATTCATGTGTAAATCAAATCGTACATGTTCATTGGTTTTCCTTGCTGATTGATGCAACCTGCGCCAATGTTCTCATGGTATAAAGAGTTCAACATAATTTCAGCATTAGGTTGTTCGGTTGACAACTTCTCATTAAAACTATTCAGCTGAAATTTCGCATATAAGCTCGTGCTGCGTGACAGTACATTTTACTAAAATCTTAGAAAGATCACTGCAAAAATTATTGAGTAACCGACATAGACATAAAGAAATATAGACTGGAAAAAGGAAATAATTTCATGTATCTTGAAAACATGTATATCTTTTGTATTCGGATTTCCGAATTCTGAAAAATTGCATATCTTCAGTCTTAGAGATAAACAAAAGTCAGACACTTTAATAAAGTATACAAAACTGCAAGTCACAAATTTTCGTTTCATAAAACTCTTTTATCGGCCATTCTATATTTATATATGTCTATGGTAAACGATTGGCATCAATTTGATATTTTATTCATTCCTTTATATGTTATTTAAAGATCTATATATTTATGTTCATCATGTGTAAGGCTGACCAACTTAAGTCGTTAGAACGTCATGCTAATAACACGAATATCGTGAGTTTACCCATAATGGCTATTTTTCTTCTTTATTTTTGTTTTTCAATGATAAATATAATAAGAATGTTTAGTTGACTATATTATTTGAACATAAAGAAGGAATTCTATTTAGTACTTGTTTATGTTTACAAAACTAAATAGTGAAATAAAAAGCATTGATTTAAAAAAAAAAAGGCAACTGGCTGAATTCGAACTCATGGCTCAAGCCTCTTCAAGCTAACATACTAACCACTCTGCTATTGAAGGGTTTATGAAAATAGAAGATTGTATAGTTATCTATTGTTTGTTTCAAAGTTATTTTAAAGCGGCGACCTATATTTGGGACTAATTCACTCAATTCAGTTTATAACGCCACTTCAGTCAAGTTTAATTTCTTTCCCTTGTTCGAGACACCAAATAAAATAATTAATTATCAATAGTTAATTAACTAATTGGTTATTTTAGAAATTGATTCATGTTTTGTCTGGTAAAAGAAATAATTGTGCGAAATGTTCAGCTTGATCCGAGATTGGGTGTGGGAGAAATAACGTGAAGAAACTTTGGACCAGGGTGGGTTGATATAAGATTTGTAAAACAAAAAGGTCCTATCCTACCTACCATACGACTAGATGAGTGCCTGTGGTTCCCTGTGCATCTTCTACTCCGAGAATTCATATCCTCGAGGGGTGCGAGACAAGGGCAGATAATCCAGGAATCGGCCGTCGGGACAAACAATGCAACGTGTCAAGCGGCAACGTCAGCGGAGCAGCCCTCCTCATGAATGTTTTAGTCCCCTCTCCAAAGGCGCGAGTGCGAAGCAGACAATGGAGTCGGTCGCATGGGATAACAGTGAATGCACATGTAAATTTGAAGAATATCCTTGCAGGGGCGGATAGGAATAGGTAGAATGTCGAGTTTTTTTTTATGTCTCTAAGTTTTCAAATTTAATCTATGACTTTTGATACCCGTTCCTATTGGATTGATTGATCAGGGCTTCTCAACATTGGTTCCCCCCCCCACCTAAAAAAAAAAGAACATTTTTTTTCATTTTATGCAAACACCCCTCCTCCATTATCACCGCTATAAACACATATTTTTTTCCCTTTAATACTTATTTTCAACTAGCCACATAATACCGGCCGACCGCAGAGTATAACTGATTTGGGTTGGATTTAGATCTAGAATATGTTAAAGATTAATTTTACAATGAAAATAAAAATAGAGAGTGAAAATGGGTTTACCCGTTTAGCCTGCGGCAGGGACATTAAATGTACACTAGGGATTCCACCATGATCTAAGGAACATGTATGCCAAATTTTATCAATGTGGGACTGACATACATACATACACCTTACATTCAATTATATGTATATATATAATAGATATCTCTCGGAACCCCCCCCCCCCCCCCCCCCCATGATAAAAATGTGAAATGTACTACCAGAGCACTTTTAGGTTCAGAAACTTAGCGTTGCTCTTGACCGTTGTCAGATGTCACAGGGTTTGAACCCTGCCCTTCGCCATGGTGGGTGGGGGTGAAGGGCGCTGTAACGGAACTTTGAAAACGTAAGAAAATAAAAACAAGATGGGAGAAATTTTGTTAATTCAAAGAAAGAAACAATATCTAGAGCGGTAAAGCACTGTAGCCAACTATTTAAAAAAAAATGTGTGCTGCGAGTGATAAAGTTTAGAAATCGGATTCTGCATCGCTAAGAGTTTTAAAAAAAAGGTATGATTCTTAAAATAAATACTTTATCGATACTTGTGTATTTTGTGCACCCGATACATCAAAGTCTCCAATATGTTTTGAATCCAACATTATAAATTCGCAAATAGTTCAACATTTGTATGCAACCATCTCTTTCACCAATTTGCTACGCCCCTGAATTTTGCATTGCTATCTCTCCTATGATTGTTGTTAAAATCCCCAAGAAACCTCAACTCACGTGAGATTAAAGGGCCAATCCTCTCCTTGTTCTGCTTTGGCGTAGTAAGCTATGGTCATTAGTTTTAGTTATTTATTTTGTCGTTAGCCAAGGATTAAAATGTCCTTGCGCTCAAGAAATAAGTTCGTCGGAGAAATGAACAGATTTGCACATCATTGTATCCGTGTCACCATGATTCAATAATCTCGTCTGCTTCCACAAATGAGATGTTCTGAAGTTTGAAGCGAGGACCTGGACAGAAATCGTCGCTCTGTTTTTTTGTAATTACAAGAAGATAAGTATTTTGAATGAAAATTCTACATTTCAATAATTAACAAGCTATACTTATTTCTAGAAGACTATTTTGTCTTCATATGAACAGTATGTCAGTTTTCTAGTGTGATAATCATTAGATAAAACTAAAACCTACTGATGTCTTCAATCACAAATACAATTTAAAAAAAAAATGAAATTACAGTCAGATAATAAAGTAAACTTAACATTTATATTTTTGTCCTTGAAGAAAAAAAAAACTATTAGGATTGAGTCCTCGGTTTAATTAGCTGAATTAACCGAAAGTACTTCTAAGTGCAAAAGTTTAGCTTGAAATAAGTTATTCAAATTGTCTTTTTATACAAAGTTTCGGCTATTGATCACCTTTTTTTTCATACTTTAAACTTCTCACTTTGAAGGAGGTGTGTGTTAGTAGTAAGAATTGAAAAAAGTCTTTGATCTATTGTGATGATGATGATAATAATAATAATAATAATAGCCCTAATTATAATACTAAGCGACTATAAGTAAACCTAAATAACGATATACACCTTATCGTTATATCAGCCTTAGGGATAGAGCGTATTGACCTCACCGACCCTTCAGAGTTCGTAAGAAGATTCTCCTTGCGTGTCTGAGAGAGGTGGTGCTGCAGACTTGTCACATCACCAGAAAATTCCTCATGCACTTTGTTTAATGGACTACAGTGAATTTTGTTTCAATCTCACGAATTTCGAGTTGACAGTGCCAGAGATTAAATAACAGTTCGTTGACATAATAATAATAAAAAGTCTGTCTACGTCCTAGTGTGATGATGACTTCAAGCCATATTGCCATGCTCAATGCCTGATTTTGTTGTTATCTTCCATATTGCCATGCTCAATGCCTGATTTTGTTATCTTCCATATTGCCATGCTCAATGCCTGATTTTGTTATCTTCCATATTGCCATGCCCAATGCCTGATTTTGTTGTTATCTTCCATATTGCCATGCTCAATGCCTGATTTTGTTATCTTCCATATTGCCATGCTCAATGCCTGATTTTGTTGTTATCTCCCATATTGCCATGCTCAATGGCTGATTTTGTTGTTATCTTCCATATTGCCATGCTCAATGCTGATTTTGTTATCTCCCATATTGCCATGCTCAATGCCTGATTTTGTTGTTATTCTTTCATATTAGCACTAAGCTTTAAGTGTTCTAATAATATTTGTTGACCATTCTATTGGTGATGGAACAATAAATAATTCATCTGTTTTACCAACAAGGTCGTGCCGCCACAGGGGCGCCATTAATTACTCACTAAAACGTCATCAAACATTCAGGGGAGCACTTAAACACACGTTGATTTTGGGGGGCAGCGCGAGGCTTTGAGAAGACACAATCTAGCGTCAGATGGCCATCTCCATGTTGCCATGATACATGGGTCTAAGCAACACGGGGTTTGATGAGTTCATTTATTTTTCAAGAAGTCTTAGTGCGACACCTGGTGGAGCTTTGATGTGACCTTGTCAAGTGATGTTTACTTTGATGAGTGTGTCGCGTGCTTGCGCCATCTGATGTTTACTGTAATGTCTGTGACATCTGGTGTCAGTGTGAAGTATCTGTGTCATCCACTTTTTTTTTTTTAAATTGTGTCTATCTTATTATAGGAATACTTTCACATGTCAGACATTTCTTGATATTCAGTAGATGTTCGCGTACAATGACAATGTCATGGTCAGTGGCGTACCAACCAAGGCGCGAAGGGGTTCATTGCGCCCGGGGCGACGACCACTATGGACCCAAACGGAATTATGTAAGGGAATGTGTTGACTGTAAGAGCAAATAACAATGCAATCTATTAAAGAAAGGTAACTCTTACATTGTTAGTATAGCGTTTCGTTTAAATCTAAAGTGTTAAATTTTTTATTTAATAAAAACAGTAGTAACAATAACTACGAATAAGTCTACTCATGGATAAATTATATTTTTTTGTTCTTTAATATTACATTACATATTGACTGTTTCATATGCTTGAATTAATTGTATGAGTAAATAGTAGATGGAAAATTATTATTACTCCATCAGGGTTGTTGTCGGCATGTTATAGTCACATCTCGTCAAAAAGACTATATCAAATTTTAACAAAACATAATAATACACGAATTACCTATATGTAGACAATATGTCTTCCAATTCTTTGAAGTAAAAACCCTTTGTGTACGTCAAGCGAACACAATCGACTTTCTACCCAGTAGGTTGTTCATTAATGTCTTTACAAAGATGCCTTAAAAGCCATCGTCTCTTAACTAACTAGGCAAAGCCTGTGTGAAAAAGGACAATTGCAGGTTGGGAAGTCCTCAAGTTCCTGTGACGACCAATACACAATCAGACTATCCGAAGGTTCAGCAAGTGACTCGGAGTCCCGAAATGTTACACAGTTGACCAACTACATTAGCCCTTCCATTGATCTGTAGTGACTTTGTTCAATGTCAATAAATATATTGTGCATTGTTTATACTATTTAGCGACGGTAAGAGTAGTGACGTAGTCAGACATATGAATAACGTTGCAGAATACAGGTACATGATAGGAGAAGAATATGGCTAAGGCTTGTAGAAAGATGTATTGTGGATAGTTCATTAATTAAAACGACGGGTCATCCGCATCTGAAAATAAACATCAGTTAAACTCTTCACAGGTTTCATCAAGTATGTTAGAGCTATTTGTTGTGTCCCTTGGATGTGTTCGGACTCGCATTAGAATAAGTAAAGTAGATTTAGACAACACAAAAAAAAAATCCATGACAGGACAAAATAGGACAATACAGGTCAATACAGGACAGATCCAAAGCTTGAGGAAATTGTTCTCTTTTGCCCTGTGAGGCACAAGTGTACCTCGTGTACTGTCTGGTGAATTAAGCTTGTTTTCTTTGACATGTACTCTCTCATTAGATAGAGTAGAGCCTGGTTTGGGTTCAGTCACACTCAGCTTATAGGAGGGGGGCCTAACTTCGCATTCCTGAACCCATGCCCACGGATACCTTGCTACGCCACTGGTCATGGTATTCAGTGTGCCCATGACAATGTCATGGTATTCAGTGTGCCCATGACAATGTCATGGCATGCAGTATGCCCATGAGAATGTCATGGTATTCAGTGTGCTCATGACAATGTCATGGTATGCAGTGTGCCCATGAGAATGTCATGGTATTCATTGTGCCCATGAGAATGTCATGGTATTCAGTGTGCACATGAGAATGTCATGGTATTCAGTGTGCCCATGAGAATGTCATGGTATGCAGTGTGCCCATGAGAATGTCATGGTATGCAGTGTGCCCATCAGAATGTCATGGTTTTCAGATATTTCTAAAAAGGAAATATTGTTAAAGAACTAGAAACTATTTATAATGCTCCATTATATTTAGCATTGATGAGTAATCATTTAGACGAGTCTATGTATAGGTCTTTGGGCGCCTCTGAGTCCACCCAGCTCTAATGGGTACCTGACGTTAGTTTGGGAAAAGTAAAGGCGGTTGGTCGTTGTGCTGGCTACATGACACCCTCGTTAACTGTGAGTCATAGAAACAAACAACCTTTACATAATCTGTCCTATAGATAGCAAGGTCTGAAAGGGGAAAATTTCACTTTAGTTTAGGTCTATTTAATCTCCTGCAAACCTCGTACTCAAGAGATGTCCCACTAATAGTTCATTTATGGTAGAGACCAACACAAAAGAGAATCTGTACCAGATGGTTTACTTTTAAGGAAATCTCTCAGTCACAGAAGCAATACACACAAGTATATTTCTGTTGGTTAATAGATGTTTCAAAGAATGTCATAGAAAGGTGGGACAGTCGAAGAAACTAAAGTCTCAAGAGAAATACACACTGGGGAAATCCAAAAATCAACCTAGCAATAAGATTAATAAGATTAAAGAAAGAATAAAAAAAAAACACAAGATCGAACTCTACTTGGTTTATTTTAATAACATGCCATACGTGTCTATGTGAAGTCAGTTATTATAATCTGCAAGTAGGCCTAGTGGTTGAGGTATGAAACAGCAGACCCAGCGGGAGATTGACGATTTATCGACTTCAATATTGTATTAGACTGGGTTTATTCTGCAGGCGTCAGTTTGGTAGGGTTAGGTTGTAGATCAAAGGGATGTGAAAAAAAA
>JADKLZ010000003.1:42481836-42502579 GCA_021533235.1 Biomphalaria straminea | reverse complement strand
AAAAAAAAAAATGCCAGCTAATATCATTTATGATGAATCGATTCCAATTTTTTTTTCACGTTGCCTTGGTAGCAGTTTTAGAATCAGTCAATACTGTTCGGCTTGAAATCATTTTTGTTGTTGTTCTAACTTGTGTGACATTCCACTGACAGCCAAACTACATCTTACAATGAAGTCCGAAACCAACCACGAATACAATGATTGGTTGGTCACATTCTTTCATTTGCTCGAATATCATGCACCGGGGGCTCACTTGCAACTCCACGCGTAACTTTAACAGTAACACTGCCGGTTTTGTGCCAGAGCTGTATAGGTGCATTCCTAGACAGGAATTTTTGTACAGGATCCTACCCTGCAAGATTCAATAGAAATGTTCTCTACAATTTTAACATTAAAAGGCATGTTATATATTAGAAGAAAAAGAAATAAAGAAGTTTATTTGTAAATGTAATCTCATTTTCCTCCTTTTTTTTGTTTACAAAGCTTGCATCAACTTACTCTATCTGTTAGTCTGGTACAAAATGTGAACAAGTTATTTCTCCCACACCCAATCTCAGGTCAAGTTTGAACTTTGCACAGTTATTGGCTAGACAATAGAGGCGCGGTGGCTGAGAGGTCAAGCGTTTGGTTTCCGAACCGGGGGTCCGGGTTCACCAGCTCTAATGGGTACCTGACATTAGTTGGGGAAATGTATAGGCGGTTGGTCGTTGTGCCAGCCATATGACACCCTCGTTAACCGTAGGCCACAGAAACAGATAACCTTTACATCATCTGCCCTATAGACCACAAGGTCTGAAAGGGGAACTGTACTTATGTTTTAGACAATACATGTATGAATAATAAAAGTTCACTATTTAGTCGATTATTTACTGGTTATTAATTATTTTGTTTGATACCAACAAAGGAAATTAATCCTTCAGTATTCACAGATATGGTTAAACATGTCGGGTTTCGTCTTCTAAATAGTTGTACACCTTAGACCTCTCACAACCTTTCTCGGATAAAGGGGATAACGTTAACAAAGTATGAATCAATAGGAAATAAAAATTAACAAATTCATTATTTTGTTTGATATCAAAAAAAGGGAAATAGATTACATTTTATATTTTTGAATCACATAGCTATAGGCCTAAGTGAGATTTTTTTTCCCTTTTACATAATATATCGTTTGTTTTAATATACACATTTCATCAAAAGTTTTAATGTGGAGGCCCAGTTGTAAATACAGCCCTCTTGCCTCTGACATGTTCATAGATCTTTAATATATATATTGTTACGACCTCGCCTTGCGCATCGCAAGTCTGGCTAGCGCACCTCTAGTGAACGGACTATAACAAGATGTTTACAAGAGAGTAACGATTTCCGCCCAAGGCTAGAAGTGGAAATAGAGACACTGTAGTTTAATGAAGATGTTAATTGTGTACTTGTGATGTCTGGTGAATAAATATATGTCTCGTTGAGTTTGGCCTTGTCTCTTATAATATAACAATATATATATATATATATTCTTCGTTTTACACTTTAACATCAAAATGGTCTGTTATCTAGATCTGCCTAAATTACATGCACTAATAATCAATTACAAACATATTTTGTTTTCATAATTTCCATTATCTTTGTCTTCAGTGTGTTAACCATGTCAAGCAAATAAAAGGAGTTGACAATAACCACGCACCACTTTGCATATGTTAACCGTAGAAAAAACGCGTCGACATTGAACAGCATCAAATAGAACAAGGGTCGGCGCATAAGTTACGGATAATGGGGCAAATAATGTCAATTAGATAACACCGCTGTACAGCAGGTTGTCTAGAGTGTTCAAAGACTTGGATGGGTTATTTAATGAGGGTCAGTGCGGGGCCGTTCGTTTTGCAAACATGTTGTTTTATCTTTCACAAAGTTGTTTTTTTTTTCTTCCTTTGCATCTGCTTCAACGACATCACTCAACACATTCGCAATACAATTTAATTATAAATTAAACAGTTTCCACATAACGCCGAGTGTTTGACAGATGTTGTTACAATGTTTTCTGTTTGCACAATAATGTGTCATTGAGGAGAAAGAGATGATATTACCAGAGGCGGATTTAAGTAAGTGGGATGGTATGGGCAGGATTTTGGTGGATTTACCTACCCTGCTTTAAAGACTTGAAAGAGAACACAAAAAAAAGATAATGCCAGGTTAGATACACAGAAGAGTACTTACATATTTAATATGCATAGTGATTTAATTTTTTATTTTAAAATATTTTTTTCGAGCATCCCTTTTAAACCCTGGGCACTGCCTTAAATCATTCCCTGATTTATTACGTTCATTAAATAGAAGCATAACATGAAAGTTTCAATCCCATCATTGTCTTCCCTTTGGCGTGGATTTCTTAAATCGTAAACACTCCATTAAATCCACTGCATTAAAAAATAACAAAATTTGTTAATATGGTCTGTTTTTACAAAGTCTATATCAACTCACTCTGTCTGTCAAAAGTTTGTACATGTTATTTCTCCCAAGCTAAAATTTCGCACATTTTTTAAAAAAATCAAAATATATTTAAAAAAATAAAATGCAACCAATTAGTTGATAATTTATTTGTAATTAATCTTTTTTTTAGTATCTCGAACATTGTACTTGACTGAAGTGGTGGCACTGATAGGTCGTCGTCTGAGGCTTAGTGTACACAAACATGATAAAATAGAAACAATAGAAACAATAGATAACTCTACAATCTTTCATATTCATGCGCTCTTCACTAGCAGAGTGGTTAGCCTGTTGGCTTCAGGAGTCAGCAGAGTGGTTACCGTGTTGAAGTCCGAGAAGCCCATGAGTCTGAATTCAGGTCGTTCACTTTTTTTTTATACAAACATTTCAAAAAACAAGAGGCGGCCCCCGTCGGAGTCGGATCCCTGTCAGATCCGCCTATTCGCAAGATGTTTCGGATGTTCTTTCTAAGTTGAAAATAATTAACTTTTCGCTGGACGACGGAGGATGGCGAGCAGGGTATAAACCTGCCTTATATTGATGTTTGCGCACTAGACTGTAGTTCGGATTTATCGTTGGTCCCTGGCACAATTTCTGCATGCTCCCATCCTTAAACTATCGCAATATTTCTGAAAGAACATTAAAGGTTAAATCATATTTTCAAAAGCCTTTAGAGCTTTTTTTTTTATCTAACCCTGACGGACAGACCAACCAACAGACAAAACGCACAAAAATATGCTTCGTTCATTCTAATGGGGGCACTGAACAATTTGTTAAAAAAAAAATCTGATTTTTTAAAAAGTTTAAGAAATTAGTTTAGAATTATGTCATTGCCGGGCTTTCCGCTAGTACACGAAAGTCGCTGCTAAAAGTTCATTTTAAAAAAATGTGCGTGATATCAATATGTGTAGGGTATTTCTTATAGTAACATTTCCTTCCTTACATTTACGTAATTGTTTTAGAATTGGTGTTTTGTTATTAAAAAATCGCTTGCATAATTACTTTTATAAATTAAACGGTTTGCTTTTAGAAAACTAAAAGTAGCCGTTGCACCTAAACTTTTGAAGCCGTATTTAATGTTGAAATAATATTTTTCGTATCTCTTCTAGTTTTGGCGCACTGAGTGTGACAGACGGACAGACGGACATTTTGCACAAACCTAATAGCGGCTTTCCCCCTTACGGGTCCACTAAAAACGATCACCCAAATTACCCCGTTCTTTCTTTCCCATCCAAACTGGTCCAGACAAGTGATAGGATCATAGTGCATTGAGAAAGGTAAAAGAATGAAATTGTGCAAAACAAAAACAATTAATTCAAAATATTTCTAATCGCAGAGATTTATTATTACCAATGTAGATCTATTAAAAATTTAATTACATAACTGATCTACATTCAGGGGCGGCCCTAGCAATGCGCGGGGCCCTGGGCAAGCGCCATGTGCGGGGCCCTTAGCCTAACGGAAGACTATATATATATATATATATATATATATATATATATTACTCTTAATAACTGACATTTTTCTGGGTGGAAAGACACGCTCCAATTTGATTCCCATTTCTGTAATTCATCTAATTCTCTTTGTAAGATTTCTGTATCTTGTGTTGTTTTTATTGTCCTATATATTATGCAATCGTCTGCGAATAATTTGACTTTTGTTTCTAAACTAACGAAATATGGCAAATCATTTGTGTATTTTAATTGTTCTGCATTAACAGATTGCAAATAAAAAAGAAAATACTCGCGCACTACTAATATTATGTCTCCTCTCTCACTCTGCAAATTGAAGCCAATAGGATGTCCTATAAGAATAAAGTGTGCTATAGGAGTTACAGTGGTCCATTCACTTTCGTAGACCCGACTTTTGAGAAAGGGTTGTATCACGGGTTTTCAAAAAAAAAATAATATAAAAACAATGTTACAAAGACAGTTTGTGTGGAAACACAAGCTCAAAATCGGCCCACGAAGTGGAACACCCAGGCAGGTTTCAATATTTTCCTAAAGAAAATCAGAATGAAATTCTATCAAAGACAAATGACATAGTAGGTTGAAGGTTGACAGATATCGTGTGTTGCCCCTGCGGTCCAACTGACCAAAGGATAGGCAAGGTGAAAGTGAATGTGAAGTTCGATGTCCAGTTTTCCTACAAGAATATGGGACGCGATAATATGTAAAACTAATTAATTGTTGCTTTAAATTATGTCCAACTTATATACATACTAAATAGATTTCTTCACTTATAAAAGGTAAACATTTTTTTTTGTAAATGTAGTAGTTATTATAAAAGAACTTACTGAAGTTAGCAATAAAAATGTAAAAAAAAATATTTTTTTTTTGAAAAAAAACAACAACAACAAAACAAAACATTTTGGCTTTTGCATAAACCTGTTTAAAAAAGGGTAAATAGTCATCTCCTACATTAAAGAGCTTCCCTTGTTTATTACTATTAATAGTGAATAGTTGTAAAAGGGATGCATTTTTCTGAAACAAACTACTTGCATAAGTGATTTAAAAAATTAGATTTTTCGGTTTCAGAAAAGAAAATGTAGCCGTTGCATCACAACTTTGAATGGATTTTCACTATCTTTTCTAGTTTACGGACGGACGGGCTGACATTACACAAAACTAATAGCGTCTTTTTCCCTTCTGGTACCGCTAAAAATACTCCGGCAGTGTTTTGTTTTTTTCAACACGTTGACACGGATTTTTCCACGGCCGAACTATGCCTATGTATAGTAGCCAATTGGAAAACAAAACAACTTAATACGTCATCGCCAAACTTGCTGGAAGCTGATACTGTTTATATCCGAAAATATTATACGTTTATGAAATTAAACAGCCTACTGCGAAAATCTGACCTTCGCGTGCGGTCTTAGGACGTGTCACTAACAACAGTAGGGAACACACTGTTTAATTGTTTAGTTATTTTCAGTGCTTTTTTTTTTAAATATGTGCCGGTACTCAGTGATGGATTGCCTAATTTTTAACTACAAATAAATTATTAATAAACGCTAAAATACAAGAAAATTAATAATTTTTCTCCACAGTAAAAAAATGAAGTACGCCGTACCGGTGTGACGGTAAAAAAAAGCACTGATTATTTTCATAAAAAATCAATTTGTCAAAAGTTGCATTTATGTTATTACAAATGTTATAAATGACTCTTTCAATATACCCGGTACAATTTTATATAATGCAAAGAGCAGTTTCAACTTTATCACTACGCATTTTCCTAATAAAATCCGATTTAACGTCGTTATTTATATACGAAATAAACGATTAGGATTGGTTGCTTCCACTTATGTGTTTTATTGTGAACTGTTAAACGATGATAGCCTCTTAGACTCGGCTGTCTTTATCGAAACTGAACGGTATTTCGAAATCAAAAATGTAAGTTAAGAGCTTAAATGGCAGTTGGTATAAGAAATGTACTGGGAAAATAGTAAGTAACAAGTCCTATTTTTTTTATCACTCCCTTAATTTGCGACGTTGGTGACTATAAAATCTCCCAGCGCGGGGCCCCCCTCAGGCGCGGGGCCTGGGGCGGTTGCCCCACTTGCCACCCCCTAAGGCCGCTACTGTCTACATTAATGGATATATCTAGTATAAGCTTTACTTTTTTTTTTAAATACGTTTTTTTTTTTATTTTGAAACATTTTTTGGTGTCTGCCATCAGGACTGAGAATTCTTAAGTTTCTATGACAACTACATAAATAGAAGTCTATCCAATTCTGAGTATTGGCGAAGGTTGCAAAGCTTAGTGTCTTCTATAGAAAACCCTACAAACCCGCGATCTGGTATATTATTTCTGCCTTACAGATCACGTGCGTTTAAAGTAAACTTTTATGTAACCCTTGTAGATCTCTTTTGTTTTGTTTAGCTATTTTTCTATTTTTTACTTGACGGCTCGGGCGCTTGACAATTAATCTATTAATAACTCGCCACTTTTGTTGAACTAGTTGGCAGTCAGGAAGAAATGACACCTTATAGAAATGAACTGATGGACCAGCATAAGACTAATAGTTGACTGTTGAAGATGTAATGTAAGACAGCATTGTTTATCATTATAGAAATCTTAAAAAGTTCACACACACACACACACACACATATATATTTTCCGCTTTTAGGTTTGTGCAAAATGTCTGTCTGTCCGTCTGTCCGTCTGTCACACTCAGGGCGCCAAAACTAGAAGAAATACAAAACAAAAAAGTGAATATGCCAAAATACATCTCAATAACCCTGTCTGTCTGTATTAGTATTATTCTTGTTCAGTGTGGAAAAAAAATTGTTATACAGCAGTTATAAGAAACAATATCATTTAGAGTAGGGGGAAGTCGTTGGGGAGTGCTCGTGGAGGTAACCATCCGTGTCATTTGTAAAGAGAACGCGCCATTAGACATTGACCAATCAACTATAGATATAGAGGCTGCTCAAAGACTCTCTTTGTTTAAGCAGCTGTGAGCCTTTATTCTATCCCCGTCTGATTGTATCAACTCACAACACATGCGGTGCGGGCACAGCTCGAGCGTGACCAGGTCCCTCATCCCTCGATCCTGCAAAGCCTTGCATTTACTAGGTGAGCGGACATCATACAAAATGTGAACATCATAGAAACTTTCACTTTTTTATTAACGCTTGTTCTTTTATGATCAAACAGTCCTCTTCCTTTACACATAATGCCTAATCATCGTGTGTTAGCAGTTATAGCTTGGTCTATAGTCTTGGCCTATTTACAGCGCCGCAAACAATCTATCTATCTATCTATCTATCTATCTATCTATCTATCTATCTATCTATCTATCTATCTATCTATCTATCTATCTATCTATCTATCTATCTATCTATCTATCTATCTATCTATATCTATCTATCTATCTATCTATCTATCTATCTATCTATCTATCTATCTATATATATATATATATATATATATATACTCGTGCTACGAGTTCAATCCTAATTAGTTTGACCTGAATACTTTATCACATGATTTTAGGCTAGTATTGTACTGTAAAGTCTCTACTAGGGCCAGTCACGCTCCGTTAGTAGCCTACCTTTTATACTAGACTTAACAACATCTTGTACTGGCTTTACTATAACACTTTGATCATGATCACATTCTGATATGCTTGCTGAACGATGGAGCAGGATCCTTGCAATGGAATTGAGATGCTATAGAAGGATCTTAGGTATCACTTACAAAAACCGCATCACAAATAAAGAAATTTAAAACTGGATCAAAATGGCTACTCGGTATATTACGAAGTCCCCAAGGCTCACATGACCTTCTTTCATGGAACAATTCATTCAAGGCGACCCATTTTGCAGCTGTCGGTTTGCTAGAATGGTCATTGCACCCCAGCACCTTCTGATACAAACTATGGTGAACTTTCTCCTTAACACACACACCAAACAAAACAAAAATACAAGTTTCATCTCTCTTCTTTGCATTAACAATGGTCAACCTTTTTTTTTTTTTTTTACATTAAACCAATCAATGGCAACCTTCTTTACGTTAGACCCAATGTGGGTCATCCTTCTTTATATTAAAATTAACAACGGCCAACCATTTTTTTAACATTAAAACCAATCTACCATATCTAGCTTAAATCTCATTAAAATTATGCAAGATTTCCCAAAACTCTAAGCACCTTAGACGAGATAAATGACCAAAACAACATTCAAAATGAGTTGTTAATTGGAAAACATGGAACAAAGAATATAGAATGACGATGTACTAATTGATTACTTTCCTATTGTCATAAAAAGATAACACTGACAATTCGTCGTTCAAAAAATGTGTTGCCATTTTAAAACTCTTTATGTTTTGTTTATTGATGTTCACAACAGAGTAGACATTGATGGTGGGGAAAAAAAAGACTTCCCCAAGAAATAAATTCAATCAGCTGCCGAGGAGTTTGGCGCGCACACACACACACACGCACGTACGCACACACACAATGCAATGATTGGGAAGAACAGGTTTCCGACACGATTTAAAACTTTCAACCAGAACTTCGCGTTTCTTCTTAAAATAAAATGAACTTAAAATGTAATGTTACTTGAGTAGATATTTGCAATGAAATATTTCTCTGATTGTAATTTATGTTTGATTGTAATATGTTATAACTGTATATTTGGAGTGAAATATTGGATTGTAATTTTTGTATGATTGTATTATTTGTATGGTGTTTTTTTTTTAGTTTCGTTAAAGTTAATAATTAAATTTCAATGTTGATTTCTTAAAGAAGATTTTAACATTCTTACATATATAAGCTTACCATGGTACAGTTGAGGTTTCGAAGAATCATATAGTACATACTTGTCTTAAGACATTTTCCAATTATATATGCAAGTGTAAAAAAGTAAAGTAAAGTTAGCCTTTCAGACCTTGTGGTCTATAGGGCAGATGATGTAAAGGTCATCTGATTCTGTGGCCCACGGTTTACGAGGGTGTCATGTGGCCAGCACAACGACCAACCGCCTTTACTTTACCCCAACTAATGTCAGGTACCCATTAGAGCTGGGTGGACTCAAGGGCGCCCGAAAATCCCGAAATAAAAATCCCTGTCATCACCAGGATTCGAACCCGGGACCTCCAGACCGGAAGCCAAGCGCTTTACCGCTCAGCCACCGCGCTTTATTATATATGCAAGTGTACTTTTAGACAAATGATAATCGTTTGAAAATGAATCAGCTTTTTTTTTAATGGAATGACAATAGTCAGCATGAATATTACTATTTAGTGTACTAAATAAACTCACATGAACGATACTTTGTATTGTTAAAAAACACATTAAATCTCAGATAATGTCTTTAAAAAAATATATTTGAACTGAATAAAAAATGAGCAGATAGTCCGAGAATATAACATGCATCTAGTCTAGTCAGCTTCCTGATTTCCTTATAAGATTCAATAAGAGTGAATAGTGTTTATTCAATTTAGTATGCAGTTTATCAAAGCGTGACGTATGTTAACAAGAGTTAAACAAATGTATTAATGCAGAGAAACAGGGGGTCTACTTAGACTTCAATACACGCATAACTCAAAATGAATATATCTCGTATATACGAAGTCTCACATTTCAATATACAGAACAGAACCAAATATATGTATAATAGTAGTTCTATCAGATAGAACGCGAAATTAGTGAACTGATAGTGAATTCGGTTAGCAAAACATAGGTTCCTAACCTATTAAAGAAAGTCTTTTATCGAATTCACAAGACAAGCACATGAAACAAAAGGACATTCCATATCAAATTACTTTTAGAAGTTCCACTTGTTTTGTGCTTATATCAGAGCTGTGTACGAAGGCAGTCGATGTTATAAGGACAATGTTTTGGTTGAGTGTGTAAAGCTTTGTCCTCTCAAGGTAGCTCAGATCTAAAACTGTTTACAAGATCTGTTGGCCTGGTTTCAGAGTTAAATGCAAATTAATCTTCTGGTGGACAGGGAATTATGGAAATGTCTTGAAAAATCAATGAAGGCAAAGAACAACTGAAACACTGAGATGGTAGGATGCAGACATTCTGGGTGCGTTGTTATTGCGACATCACTGTTGAAAGAAGGTTGAAAGAAGAAACATGTCATTGTCTCGTAGGTTGAAAGAAGAAACATCATGTCATTGCCTCGTAGGTTGAAAGAAGAAACATCATGTCATTGCCTCGTAGGTTGAAAGAAGAAACATCATGTCATTGCCTCGTAGGTTGAAAGAAACATGTCATTGCCTCGTAGGTTGAAAAAATGTCATTGCCTCGTAGGTTGAAAGAAGAAACATGTCATTGCCTCGAGAATTTAATGTTGAAAGCATACGTGGGACTTCTATGACTTTTAGGAGTGGTTTGGTGGCCAGGTCTCTGAGATGTTAGGACACACAATGTGTGGTCGGGTCTCTGAGAGTGAGTGCAGTGTCAAAACAATATTGTTAAACTTGTATATTGCAAGAAAAAAAAAAAGACAGCAAAAGATGCTCTCAGAGCAATTCTCAAAGATAAATAGTCCAAAACGAAACAAGTTATATCCCTTTGCACGAGCTTTCGTATTCTAATTATCTTTTTAATTATCCACTCGATTAGAACTGACATTAGAAAAATGACTTTTAAAGAATCCTTGTCAACTTTTCAGAGACCATCAAGTTCAATTTTTTATGTTTCATCTTTATCACTTTGCGAATATTGTAATTTCGACTAAAATATTACTATTATTTCTCACCAACCATATTCAATGTTGAACAGGGGCGGACTGGTGTCTAAATCGGCCTGGTCATTCTTATATACGCCTGGAGGAAGCTGGTTGGTGGCCTATGCCTCAGACGGGCAGCGATGAGATGAACCATATTCAAAGAATTTTTATTTCATCTCCACACAGATTCTTTCCATGCGACAAGAATCACGTATTAGGCTAACTGGCCATAAAAGTGGACTTATTGAAAACTAAACATAGACACTTTTCTAAATTGAATCTTAAGACCAAAATAACGGAGAACGTATACACATGAGAACTGATCAATGACAATATTAGAACGGAAACAAAACATTTACTTCTCATGTTTGATTGTCCAGAAAATCGCAATGGATTGTGCTATAAGTGGACATCCCTTTCTCAATGGGTCTAAGACTCAAATTAGCCTGTGCATTTTGAGCCAATCGTTAGATGCTAGTGAACGAGTGCATACATATCAAGTAAAACAACAAATGTTTAAGTTAAAAACCAAAGTTCCCCTTTCAGACCTTGTGATCTATAGGGCAGTGTATGTAAAGATCATCTGTTTCTGTTTAAGTACATAATACAATCATAGTAGTGTGGGGCTGATAAGTCAGGGGCGGACTGGGTGTCAAGATCGGCACGGGTATTTCTATACAATCCGGCGCATTCATTGAATCTAATGTGATGGGCATTTAATTATAAGCCTAACTTTCCACGAAATTATTATGTCTTGTTGATCATGTAATGATAATTGAACGCATGAATACAGTGAACTCTATATCCTTTTGAGAAATGTAGACCTTTTTTTGCTTTGTGTGTAGTCCCTAATAGGATGAAGCCTACTTGTAGCACAGTCTACGGATGTATGCTATTACATCATGTCACTTTTATAAAAGGATAATATTAAACATTATAAATTTCAATATTTAATAGTGGCATTCATGCGCCCCTTACAGTGATCTACTGGATCATTTGGTTATATAAATTGGTGCCGGCCCACCGGCCATTTGCCGAAACGCCCATACAGCCAGTCCGCCCCTGGTGATAAGCCAAGTCCTTAGTTTATTTCAGAATAAACGAAGAAAACAAAATCACAAATCATTTGAAGCCATCAAAGGTAAATACTAATGGCGCAAAATTTTCAATAATCCAAATAAGATTTCTTGAGTATATTTTTGCCAATGTCACACGGACAAATGCCCGATAGCCGACAAAAAAAAAAAGAAGTACAAAAATTTTTTTTTTATTGTTAACTAAAAAGTAGAGCGATCAGTTAGCGACGACACATACACAAATATACATGGACACAAAGTATTAGTGATATTAAGAATTAACAAAGTTAGATGGAGTATTAAGCAATAGTAAAAAGTGAATAGCGATCCTATCTTAATTGATTATTTTCTCACTAGTTGACCGGTGGCATAGCATACGCCGCTATTTTGCAGGGCAAGCCTTAGGCACTGCAACATATGCGACCGCAGTGGGTCACGCACTTTATTTGGACTCGTGCTAATTTTTAGGTGTATAAAAATTATTAAATTAAACCATTTCATACCATATAACAGATTTCCGCGGCCTCTTGATTTACCAGAAGCCCCTGGAAATCTCCTGAAATGTTATTAATATAGGCCTACGAAAAAGGCCTGGAAATCTCCGGAAATTATTAAAATCTTTTGTAAAATAAAATTTGGATACACCATTTTCCATTCACACCATGCTGCGCCATGGGATCTTCCCATTTACTTGTTGCTTACTTGTTGTTTGAACTTGTCGACTTTGAGAATTATATATATAGATTACCCAGCATCATATGATGTCACGATCTAGAGTTATAGTAAGCCTTCATTCACCCTTTCTGTTTTGTCTGACATTTCTATCAGGGAAATCGTAAAAAGGACGAATATTTGTCTCACATTAACTGGCTACTTATGTATTTACGAATTGTTTATATTGGAGACTTTAAAAAAATGAAGCTCGCCGAATCATTGGTTATAATCTTTATTTAAACATACAAGTCTATCTCCAACAACCAGGGGCGGACTGGCTATGTGGGCATTCGGGCAAATGCCTGGTGGGCCGGTAACCGAATGGGCTGGTAGGACCAGTTAACATCTTCTATTTGAAATCACGTCTGTATTTTATAAGGGCCGCGTGGATGTCAATATGGTACGTATTAAATTGTTAAAGGTTTTATAGGGCCTTCTAAGCGACGTGTTAATAGTCACTGTATGCATGTGTACAGCTATCGATACATTATCAAACTTAACATAATGATTTTGAGGACAGGTAGACTGATAGACCTAGAATTGAATGGCCATCATATAATAAACAATTGATGGGCCTGGAATAATTAGAGAAATGAACAATTATTCCTTCATTGTCTGATTGTGTGAATTTATATTACTTATTGTAAGATGGGTTTTACTCATCTCTAACTCATGTGGCATCTAATGTTGTTTTTTACATTCACCAATACTGTAATGCTTTTAGAGTGAGGCCTATTATTTTTAGGTTTGTTGGTAGGGCTATTATTAAGTAGGCCATAATGCCTGACATTAGTCAATTTAGAGTAACGAGAATCTGCAGATATGGGTATTCACACTCAGTGGCGTAGCATTCGGGGGACCGGCCTTTTTAGGGGCTCCTGTATTTTGATATTTGACTCCATGACTTGAGATAATGTAGGCTCGCTTAAGTAAATAAATATACTTAAATAAACATATAAGTCTAATGTGTGGAATGCATGCAACATGGTCACTTATCTACATAACTACATGAAGAGCAAATTAACATGGCATTGGCTTAATATTAAAAGTAAAAAACAAATTGACACTAATATGAGGGCCCGGGGGGGTATTTTTGGACCCCCTCTCCCTACCTTAGCTACGTCACTGTTAACACTGTAACAATGTAGATACAATTTTCGTCTATAACTGGCCAGACAAATCGTGTCTATGACAATCATTTGATCTACACATGTGTTAACTGTTGACATAGATTGTTGACACATCTACAAGTTAGGCGAATTCAAATTGACTAGATCTAGAAACAAGCTTTAATGTTAACTTGTCGAAACGAGCATTAACCAGTAAATTATTAACATTAGCCAAGACTCAAAGAATCATATGATTGTGAACTTATGGAAGATTGGGATCAAAACTAGTTAGGTTTAGAGACAATCTTAAGTGCGGCTTGAGCTTGGCTTGCTTGGCTACCTAGAAGGGGGCTCGAGGTTCGACACCCGACTCGGGCAGAGCTGTGTTTACTGAGCGCCCAAAGGCAGCACGGGAAACCAACTCCTAGATACCCCCTCCCCCCACTGGTCCACAAATGAGATTGGACCAAAGCGCTCTGAGCATGCTATAAGCATGAAAGTAGCGCTATATAAAAGCTATAATAATAATAATAAAAAATAACTAACCATTAAAAGAACTAATCATTTAATTATTAAACCAACTAACCATTTAAACCAACTATTTGCAAGGTCTAAAATTAACCAGTTAAACCAACCAATGTGCAAGTTTGATAGCTATAATTGGGGTAACTATAAAATATTTGTATTATGTTACAATAACGTCGCGTCATTTGTCTTAGAGCCCAATGACGTTCTGACACAAACAGAAAAGTAAAATGTTCGAAAATTTTTAGGTTATTTTATTTTTAAATTGACAAAGATCTAGATATTGGGCTTTAGAGCTATACTTTCACTTAATGCTTATCTTTCTCTCTCTCTCTCTCTCTCTCTCTCTCTCTCTCTCTCTCTATATATATATATATATATATATATATATATATATATATATATATATATATTCCTTTAGTTGAATTCCGCGTATAGGCCACTACTTGTCTTTACATTTATTAAGAATTCAAGATATTCCCGTGTGTATATTGTGTAGCCTATTCTAGCTGTTACCCAAGGGAGGGGGAATAACATTTAAAAAAAGAGTTATAGCAACTTTTTTTTTGTTATTGTCTCGTTGCGATCAATAGAAAAGGTTATATACGGCTTTCTGTTTGTACTGATTACTATTGTTAATGTCCTTGTAATAGATTATAGAACTAAACTGAAGCAATACATTTGTAACTATTCAACCAACAAAATAACTCACATTCACATGGTTGAGATAGATGTCCAGATAGAACGAATACATTAAATGTACTGTATTCTTTTCATCTCGCTTGGTTCAGTTTTCATCGCTCTTTGAATGACACTAAGAAGAACTAACACTGTCAGTGACCGAAGATAGTGTGAGAATCATCCATAGGCAATACTGATGTCAAGATTCACTAGTTTGAAAAGCATCCATACGCAGTATTGATGCCAAGAATCAATAGAAATAGTTGAGACAATTAGCACAGATCACAAAATAAATCTTTCGATATATATGTACCGGTATGCTAAGACTATATCTTACTCCTATAGTTCATTTGGCGATGTGTTTTAACACATACTTTTCAGTGGATTTGATAGAACTGTGTAATGTTCCTCGACACACCGACGGCTCATCGTTGATAAGTCAACAAATTGAACATGCTAACGCATTGGAAGTGTATGTTGATGAAATGAACTACCAATATGAAGATGTAAGAAATGGAGATGGTTAGCGATTGTTCAGAAGTCCTGTTCTAGACCTCCGTTATGTTCACACCGTGGCCACTGATCCCCCGACAGCGGCAGGGCTATTTATCAACTGCGTCATGTACGACTGTATCCCTACACTACGCCTGTATTATTAACACCTTCACAACTGGCCTCGACTGCGGGGGGAGAAAATGAGATAAAGATTGGCGTGGAAACATAACATTGATACAAGCTCCCCTCCCCCCACTCCCCTCCGTGGTTATGTTGACGTTGTCGTCACATACAAGTAGCACACACAATGACATGGGTCCACGCCCCCTTTTTCTCGTCTGCCCAAGTCGCTGTCTTGTACTGCCCCCATCCCGACCTGTCAATCTTGTTGGGGAGGCGCCCAGCCAGATCATTTGTGCTCAAATATTGGCAGAGATCGCCCACGGGATGCAAAACTGCCTTTACAATGGACGATCGATTCACAAACAAGACCGCCCTCTGCAATTTGAAAAGAAGTGGGAAAATGGGTAAAAAGGCGAAAGACTGCAAGGGAAAGAACTACTAACTGGCCAGGTAAAGAAGTTTTTGTGATAAATCAAAGACGATCTTAGGATGCAAATACAATTATTTTACATTCGAAGGCAAGAAAAGAAGAAAGGGGTCTCATAAGTACAATAAACATCCAAATTAAATTTACATCTCACAATTCACAGAGATATAATCATACAGGCTTACATAAAAAAATATACTTTTTGGACTTGATAGAGATAATTCTTCAAAACAAGTGCACGGACAGACAAAAAGAGAGAGGATACTGAGAGCTATACATGCAACCTGAAGTTAGCCAAACTGAAAGTCTCACTTTCAGAAGGAGGCTCTGCTTTAATTTTTTGTTAGATAGCTATGGCGTCTGACCCAACTCGGTAAAAATTGGCAGCATCAGCAAGGCAAATGATGGACGACTTAACGAGCGAAAATAGAGATAAAATAAGGTAATAATAAAAGTTTGATCAAAGACTTAGGTCTACACTTGGACTTTGGAAGCATTTTGTAACAGCACACTGTGCATTGCATAAATCTAGTTTGTCCTCTTTTGGCTCTTACCAACGTTAAGGGAACAGACTGATTTTAGGTTGCGAAAGAGTTAGCAGTGATATTTCTCCTCGCCTTTCATAATTACTAAGATTAGGCTAAGTGAAAATGGATCACTTACACAAAAATAGCTTCTATTTGAACTTAGAAGAACTAAAATTCGAATACTCTATGGGATACTGCTAGCTACGCTTTATTTCTTAAGCTCTAATAAACTCTATTTTTAAAACTTCTTTGGATTTATAACATGATTTTTTCCCCAATTGTTGTCAAATAGATCCATACATTGCTTATTTTATAAGTTAAACTAGTCGACCGGCGGCATAGCATACGCCGCTATTTTCCAGGGCAGGCCTTAGGCACTGCAACATATGCGACCACACTGGGTCCCGAACTTTCTTTGGACCCGTGCTAATTTTTATGTGTATAAATAATGAAATTGAACCATTTTATAAAGCATAACAGATTTCCCGCGGCCTCTTGATTGACCAGGAGCCCCCTGGAAATCTCCTGAAATGGTATTAAATGCTATGCCGCCGGTCGAAAAAGTCCTGGAAATTTCCGGACATTATTAAAATCTTTTTAAAGTAGAAAAAAAAAATCCTATGCTATTTTGTGAATGAAAATAGTGCGGATTTGGATAGGCTATTATTTCCCATTCGATTCACACCATGTTGCGCCATGGGATCTTCCCATTTGCTTGTTATAAGTAAAAATGCGTGAATTCATGAATGAAAAATACTATGAATGGAGATTAAAAAATGGCTAATTGACCTTAATTTACGCGATATTAAGAATATAGCTGCACTCATGTAACAATGCTTAAGAAAAACAAATTTGAATGTTAATTTGATTAAATGGACTATAATTAGTATGTTCATGTGCTAAAGCATAAAACTATACTTGCGAAGAGAAGTTCTATAATCTTCTAAGAGTTGAATTCGAGTTTTAGATCTAGATCTAGATCTAGGAACAGATTTTAGATGTATAAATTATTAAATTAAACCATTTTATAACATATAACAGATTTCCCGCTGCCTCTTGATTTACCAGGAGCCCCTGCGATATCTCCTGAAATGTTATTAAATATAGACCTACGAAAAAGTCCTGGAAATCTCCGGAAATTATTGAAATCTTTTGTAATTCAATAGTAGATATATATATATATATATATATATATATATATACATGTGTTTTCACGAAGTTACTTCCTTTTCCCTGTCTATTGATTTCTTTATGTCTATGCTATTTTGTGAATGAAATAGTGCGGTGCGGATTGGGTCCATGCACACCGTGGTGCGTGCGCCATGGGATCTTCCCTATTTACTTGTTGCATTGTGTTGTTGCCCGTTTGACCTATTTACTTTGAGAAATAATATATAGATACTAAATATATCAGATGAGCAGACCATTTTTTTTTTGTGCACATAAAATCAGAGTCAGTCTGCAGCTTGAAGAATCTGTTTTTGAGTACGTTCATAATGGCATGTCTATATTATACCTTCACCGTCGTCTTTTGGACGGTTGGGGCACAGCATATGATCGGCCAACCATCTTTCTCCACGCCTCTTGCAAGGATTATTAGAATCCCATCACTTCCTCTGTCTGCCTCTCCTTTTTTTGTTTCTAAGATTGATCCCTGCAGAAAAGTCTTTGCGAGCCGTGACTATCTCACTGTATGGCCTTACAGTCTTAACTTGCATTTTTTTATCGCTATGCAAATAAATAAATCGCACTTGGGCCTACTATTACCACTAGTGATCAAGACTGCTCAACTTTTTACACAAAAAGAAGCATAGAGGCGATTGGTTAGGTGTGCTGGGCAAAATGTACAGTACAGTTTTGACAACAGACCAGGTCTAATCAGAACTCTTACACTACATAATTAGATTGTTCAGATTGTCTAGAGCCTCTATCAGGCGTTGAGAGGCGGCTCCCGCAAGGGTTAGAGCAGGGTTCTCATTTTAGTTCATTGTAGAAATGAAACATAAATGTAAAACAAAACAATAACTTTTCACAAGGACAAATATGATAATTTTGTTTTAATGAGAAAAACATTGTTTGTGTGTGGGTTTTACTGCTGATATATCGACTTCTATTTTGTGTAAGAATGAGAAAAGTATATTAGACTAAACGCTTTAAGTATTCTTTTTAATGATGTATTTGAATCTTTAAAAATTTGCATATTTACTTATGAAACAAAAAGATTGTTTTTCAAAAGTCACAAGTTTTTAGCACGAAAAAAATCATTTTGAAATCGGATTTTTCATTTCACTTTCATTTCTCAGATCCATAAGTGACAGACGGACGGACATAAAGTCCACGCAAAACTAAAAAAAAAAAATCGGCTATTCTCACTTTTGTAAGGCCGCTACAAAAAAAAAAGTTATGTAAAGTGTTAAAAAGAATTGGCTTGGTTTAATTGAAACTTAGAAAATGAAAAAAAAAAAAAGGTCAGGCTACAAGATAATCTCCTTGACGTGTTAATTTCTGAATGTAAAATTAAAGCCATTAGGTTAATAGAACAATTGACAGGTTCATGCAGCACGTCAGTCCTTGCCCCTAACTCTAAGCGACGAGATCATTGCAAATGCATTCACCTTCATTTTCTTTTGTTACCAGGGTTTTTATCTTGTTTTAAAAAAAACCAAAAAACTAGAGCATTGCCTTCAAACAAAAAATATTTTAAAAGATTATGAAGTGTTTTTTATGGGCACATTATGTAATTAGGCTGAAACCTGTTCTCTATACGATCTCTGTAGAGCAAATATAAAAAAATAAATGGACACTTCAAATACACAAACAGAAACTGTTAATTTAGATCCAACCTTTTTTTAATTGTATTTTCTATATCTATCTCTTTAACATTAAAAGATGAATTGAAAGTACACTCGTAAATATTCCAGAGAACTCTGAACTTCCTACAAAATACCTCTAAAGATTACAGCATTTAAGGCTGCATAGGTATTCTTTGAGAATGAACTTTAATAAGATTTATTTTAAGGATGTACCTTCCATTCAAATGAGAACAAACAACCACTAAGTGATGCCCAAAACATATGTACTTGATGGTGTTTTTTTTTAGTTGGAAGAAGGTACTTTTCATCAAGCCATTGTTTAGCAATATCCGTACTTTATTTTTGTCTTGCTAGTAAAATATAAGAAGACTCGGCATAGTACCGAGGCTCTTTTCTCTCTGTTCAGTTAATTCATACCTCTGTTTTTGTTGAACAGATCTGTTTCATCTGGAGTCAATATTGTAACTCAGAGAATACGTCGTTTTGGATTTATCAATTAAATTGCTTAGAATTTCTATTCGTGAATTATTCTTTGCCTGCTCTATTCATTTAAAAATTGTGTTGTGTTCTTTATGGAGACAAAAAAATATAAAAAAAATATACAATGGAAATATATGCAATCATGTTATAACACAACGTAACAATATCAGCTTTGTGAACATCCTTAATGATACTTAATCACTAAAAACCACACATTTCTTTTTCAATTAATAAAATGTATAGAGCTCTTCTAACCTTAGAGTAAAGAATGTCTCTGTAAAGTATATTACAATCATGGCAATCAGTGTCTAAGCTTCCCCATTGGTGAACTTGTCAAGTAGACAATGCATACGTTTCACAAGCGATTCCGCAATAAGTTTCTTTCACCACAGCGCTGATATTTCTTCCACTGCAGTTAAAAGCTTAGAGTATGTCAGACTCCGAACATGTCAGACAAAAGAATTAAACAAATATAGATTTATGTCTCATTCGAGGTGAATTCTCCAAGAAAGCATTGAATCAATATTTTCATTGTCATATGAAATCTGTGTTAAATTAACTTCAACTCGATGTTATTGACAATTGTCGAATAAGTGGGAAAATAGGGCGAGTCGGTGGAGCGGATGTTCAGCTTTCTCAGAATCTGGGTATTTAGATCGACATGCAAAAATCAAATTGAAAAATTAATCCGCCAGCATCTGGACTTTTCACAGGAATAAAAAAAAAAGTCTTCTTATAATATATATTCGCCATAGGAAGATTGTGAGTCTACCAGCTAAAGTACCTAGTGATTTGATTTGGTATAGGGAGACTTAACCGTTAAGCCATTTTCAATCGACCAGATCAACTTTTTAGTTGATATATTTTCATATAATTTGTTTAATTTAAATGATTTTTTTTCTGCCATTAAACATTCCTATATATTCTAACTAGCAATGCACATCGTTGGCGCCCGTTGTTTCCAGGATATATATTGTTTATTTTGGCCGGGACATCCCTTCTTTGTTATAACTTCATGTTCACAACCCTTCTAATATACTTTTTGTCTGTGACATATTTGTCTCCATATTATCTGTTCAAGTGAATTGTATTATCTGTTCAAGTGAATTATA
>JADKLZ010000003.1:42457167-42481420 GCA_021533235.1 Biomphalaria straminea | reverse complement strand
GTCAGTGGAGTGGTATTGACAGTTGCAGAGATGAATCAGTCAGTGGATTGGTATTGACAGTTGCAGAGATGAATCAGTCAGTGGAGTGGTATTGACAGTTGCAGAGGTGAATCAAACAGTCAGTGGAATGGTATTGACAGTTGCAGAGATGAATAAATCAGTGGAGTGGTATTGACAGTTGCAGAGGTGAATCAAACAGTCAGTGGAGTGGTATTGACAGTTGCAGAGATGAATCAGTCAGTCAGTGGAGTGGTATTGACAGTTGCAGAGATGAATCAGTCAGTCAGTGGAGTGGTATTGACAGTTGCAGAGATGAATCAATCAGTCAGTGGAGTAGTATTGACAGTTGCAGAGATGAATCAATCAGTCAGTGGAGTAGTATTGACAGTGGTATTTTTTTTACCCAAACATTTGTCTGAGCATTTTAATTAAGCAATAATGTAGACACAAACTAGTTATGTTTAGAAAAGAAACAAATGGTGTGAGAGTTTTACGGTAAGAGACTGGAGACTGGAAGGATGCTGCTCAAGTTCTGAACAGACTGGCCGACATTTGACTATGTTTTCATTGACACAATTTTCATTGTTCACTTGTCAATCAGTTAATCGGACTCGCTATTAACTAAACATCTAAACACTTGTATTTTGCGGTATATTGTGAACTGGGAAGCAATCAACGATTTCTTTCTTAGAGATTGACAAATTACTACTTGTCACGGATGAATGTGTGTAAGAATTTATAATCTATTTTTACATATGCGCGAATGATCGGAAGTGTGTTAGTTGTCAGAGAGAGTCCAGCTGATTGTGAGATGCCGTAATGGTTAGTAAAGTTTCTCTGTGTTTGATCAAGTGTTACTTGTTTATTTCGTAAATACAGCTGAACCAGGGACACCTAGACGTATTGAGACATAAGGTAGTTTCTATCAAGTTAGAAATATAAATAAGAAGAGCTGTGATACTACTATTGGGCAACTAGAGGGATTAATTAATAGCATTTGAAATGATTAAGGAACTGACTGTTGAACGAAGACAAGGAACGAGACTCTTACTGGGCCATCGACTCTAGGATTGATGAGTGTTTACACGGAAATCATGCGATATTTACATATTACTTTTGGGTAACAAGAGGTATCAATGGATAAAGATTTAAAATGAATCTAGATGGACTGTTGAACGAAGACAAGCGAATAGACTAGAACTGAGGGGAATAGGCTATAATTAGACTTTAACTGGACCATCGACTCTAGGTCCACTAGGATAACAATGTCGTGTTGATGTAACAAATTTTTACTATCAGACGAACAACACGACTAATTTGTACAATAGCCACGGCCACCGCCAATGCCAGCAGGCCATAAACACTTGCTTCGTCTGGCTGGAAAGGGTTAATCCCGACATGTCCACTAATTTCATTTTGAAAAGCCCCCGACCGCTGCGTAGGCAATAAATAGTTCGCGTGTCGATGCCAAGCGCATCAGAAGGGAGGGAGGTATAGAAAGGACGGTGATTGGGGAAAGAGGGGGGCAGAGAGGAGGGATATAACAACAACTGACCAGCAGTGACCGAGGTAAGCGACCAGAATTGAACGTTCAGTGGACATTGGGAAGGGAGGAGATGAGACAAATCATTAGTCCTTCCAAGCACGTGCTGTCCTGGACCAAAGCCTGGCTTGAGCTGACCATTGATCGCTAGAAAGTTCCCTCACAGATCATCCAGTTAACTTACCGGCTTGGGGGGAAACTTGATCCTGTGGTCAGACACAGATAGAATGATAATAAGTGTCATCAGCATCTTATCAAATGTAGAGCCATCGGTCAATGTCCAGTGTTTCTGTTCATGTCCTTATGACCGAAGCATAGCAATGGAATTACGTTATAAATAGCATCATAAGAATACAATCATTTTAGATCTGACCGACCAATAATTGCCAATTGTAGTTTATTAAAAAGATTTTTTCTAAACTCTCGTTATGGCGTTCCTCTTGAATCAGTAAAATAAGTCAAGAGGCCTATTAGTTAATAGTAAAAATATTATCGGAATAATTGGGTAATGTTAACATCATTGTCTCTGCTGTTCTTATTGTCAGTCCTAAAACAGAAACTAGATACAATTTTGAGATTCATATTTTGAATAATCTATCTATATATATATTTCTCAAAAGACAAGTTCAAAAGTTCAGCCGAGTAAGCAACAACAAGTAAATGGGAAGATCCCAAGGCGCAGCACGGTGTGAATGGAAATTGGTGCATCCCAATCCGCACTATTTTGTGAATGAAAGTGGTGTTTATAATAATTCTCTTCTTCTCAATATTTGTCATAATATTAAAAGTATTTCCAGATTATTGTGTCGTAAGACTATTGAAACTAGAACAACAATACACAGATAGAGTATACTCTCAGGTTTCACTTTAGAAGTACTTTAATTAATATCACAAATTACGCACATTCGTTCATTAGACAGGATTACGAAAGGTAACTCATCTCTCTATTCCTAGATCTAGATCTAGATCAAAAACTCGAATTCAACTCTAAGATTATAGAACTTCTCTTCGCAGAGATTGTTTTATGCTTTAGCACATGAACATACTAATTATAGTCCATTTAATCAAATTAACATTCAAATTTGTTTTTCTAAAGCATTGTTACATGAGTGCAACTCTATTTTTAATATCGCGTAAATTAAGGTCAATTTGCCATTTTTAGCTCCATTGATAGTATTTTTTATTCATGAATTCACTTATAACAAGTAAATTGGAAGATCCCATGGCGCAGCACGGCGTGAATGGAAATGGGGTATCCAAATCCGCACTATTTTCATTCACAAAACAGCATAGCCATAAATAAATATAGACTGGAAAAAGGAATTAACTTCATGTAACTTGATTTAATAATTTATAGACCTAAAAAATTAGCACGGGTCCAATGAAAGTGCGGGACCCATTTCATATGGTCGCATATGTTGCAGTGCCTAAGGCCTGCCCTGCAAAATAGCGGCGTATGCTATGCCGTCGGTCGACTAGTGATTAATAATGTATCAGATTTATCATACTCCTGCTTTGCCATTAGTGACATTAGTGAATTCTGATGAACTGCAATAAAATATAGTCTTGTTTTTGGCTAATGCTTACACAACAAATGATTTAATGATATGTCATTTTATTGTTAAAAGGCTAATACATACATTACCTTCGTACATTCTTAGTAGGCCTATTTAGCGGAACACTTTGCTTCTTTTTTTTAGAGAGATTAGTTCACGTGGTGGCCTACTAAATGAGTAGTTCACGTGGTGGCCTACTAAATGAGTAGTTCACGTGGTGACCTACTAAATGATTAGTTCACGTGGTGGCCTACTAAATGAGTAGTTCACGTGGTGGCCTACTAAATGATTAGTTCACGTGGTGGCCTACTAAATGAGTAGTTCACATGGTGGCCTACTAAATGATTAGTTCACGTGGTGGCCTACTAAATGAGTAGTTCACATGGTGGCCTACTAAATGAGTAGTTCGTGGATCGCCTATTCAGACTTCACAGAACACTGGGGTCACACGGAACACAGTTTGGTAAACACTGCATAAGCGTGGTGCACCGTTGGGGCAACAGTCAACAGTTCTTCTTTCTCCATTCATCTCTTTCTTTTCCTTGAATAGAATCTCTTACAACGACAGGCCTGTCCATTCTTCGTTGATGTCTCTCTCTCTAATTCTCCCCTGGCACTGTTCCCAGAAGGAAGGTCTTTGCGAGTCTTGAGAACCTTGTCTTATGGCCATTAATTTTTTTTTTGTTGAGTTTTTGGACAGTTTTCAGCAGGTCAATAGGGCGCTAGATCGCTCTTGTGATCCTGTTTCACAATGCATGTACCATAATAAGCCCAA
Organism: Biomphalaria straminea; assembly: GCA_021533235.1. NCBI lineage: Eukaryota > Metazoa > Mollusca > Gastropoda > Planorbidae > Biomphalaria > Biomphalaria straminea. Next base: position 42,477,546 of record JADKLZ010000003.1, on the reverse strand, counting down.
TAGTACAATGGATAACTGTTCTAAGTATCACCTTGATCGGAGAATGCATGAGGAAGAAATAACATTAACAATTATTAAAGGGGACTAAACCCAACAAATTAAGCCAAGTAGCCTAATTGAATGCTGAAGTATAATTATCTTCTTATCTTATATAATACAGACGTTACTTCAAAAAAAAAAAAAGAAGATGATTAAGTCCTACGCGTCATGCATCTAGTCATACATGTTAACCGAATTCTGCTAAATCACTGGTTTTCCTGGCTGGCTCAGGCAACCCACTTCATGCTCTAATAGTACATGGGAAGAAGGAGCTTTTGTATATATTTGTCTCCAGCGCCTGCCTGCTTTTTGAAACCGAATGCCGCAAAGAAACTTACACTGTTACAGCTTCAAAATCTTGCTTTGGTTGTGTGACATAATTTGTGTTTTGTTTTTCTTTCTGATAATTGAGTCATTTGATTGACTTCCTTTATGTCATCTCACAGTGTGAGAAAGAAGTCGACATCTAATTGCCGGTAGAGTCAAACTTAAAATCCGTCATAAATTCTATCATTTTAAAGACTAAAAGCTTTACAAGAGGCTTTTAAAGCCAAGCACTTCCATAATCCCACCTCCTTTTTAAAACTCTCTGCTGGTGCCACAAGTAGAAATATCACAATCAAAAGGAGTGAGTGTTTTAAATGTAATCAGACCTTTTCGTGATTCGACCATTGAGACGTCAGTAAGATGAGGCAGTTGTTTAAAAAAAGAAAACGGGTGGAGAAGGGTTGCGATAAATGATCGGAGCGACATTGGAATCAATTGCAATTTTCTTTTGTGACAACTAAATAGCTTAGGGGGCAATATTCCTTCTAATGAGGACATGCTGAGCAGTGGTTCGTCATTGACCTTATTGGCCAGGAGTAAACACATTGTATGGCCCGCCCTATTGATCCGACGCGGGTCAGGCACAAAAAGAAATCCTCAACTGTTTGCGACTTAATCGACACCAGAATTCAGAATAAATATTTATCCGCAGCCACTCTAAGCTTGTAACATCACCGGTTTTAAAGTGCGCCATTATTTGCGCTGTCCCAGCGCGCTTCTGTCAAGGCCCGTCCCAGCGTTCTAGCCGTTCATTTCCGGGTAATCTCGTGACCTCATGCGCGGGAACAACAAACCCTTCGGCGGCCGGAAGTCGTTTGATTGGCCAGCAAGAAGTTCTGGAACTGTCGCCAATTCCCAGAAAAGGATATTCCATTAGACAAGACGGCCGTAAGTGCCCCCTGTTGAGGTCAAGCTTAAGAAAACAACACGTAAAGTTGTGTTTGATCATTCAAAGCATCCCCAAATATTCCGTCTTTTGGAATGTCCGCGGACACTTTTTTTTTCCCCTCTTCATCCATCTTTACCCGGGCTTGTGATGTTGTCATGAAACGCGACGTTTTACACTCCAGGTTATTTAAGTCAATTGAACATTTATAGGATTTGAAGAGGAGAAAAGGGGAGGGGAAGGGGGGGGGGGAGAAAGATTGGACAAGGTTCAACATTTGCCAGGAATAATTGGAAAGCTTTTGACTTTAGTCGCGCGCACTCACGCGCTTGAGCATGCGCACTCGCACACTTTATTAAGAAGTTAAACATTTAGATTCACAGATTTTTATCATTGGCTTCAAGAGTTGAACACTTCTTCTTTGAATGTCTTTTGAAATTTGATTTCTAAACCAACGCATTAAGCGTTGCAGAACTTGAAACTTTACTTTACTAATTTATTCATTCAAATGCAAATTTTAAATGAAGTGTTTTAATATGTTTTAGAGTAATAGATCTGTCCTACGTTAGGACATGGCAAGTAGGTGGGTTTAGAAGTCAAAACATCACTTAAACTAAATCTCGAGTATCTATATAATAAAAAATAAAAACAAATACTAAAAAAAAGGTGCTTTACTGACTAACAACATTAAAAAAAATTAGAAAGTCACCACTATGATCAACAGATGTGAAAGATTACATTGAGTCAAAGAGTAGAACACTGTTTCTTTATTACACGCATGATGTATTTAATTCCCTAGTTAAACTAAGATATTTATGAGAAACTAGATACATAAGTGTTGAGACACAAGGTTTAGGAAAGGCCAGGAAAGGCCCAATGCTTACAAAAACCTAAATCATCAGTGACTTTCCTACCTTGAGAGTCGTGAACAGTTCTGTTTATCTTTGTACAAAATAATTTCCGATCCTTCTGTAGGTAAGATAACAAATAGTCCACTATTAAATGTTTCTATTTATTGGCTTTGGTGGACGAAACAATTATAGAGCCCACTCATTCTTAATGTACAAGTGTATTTTAACTGCAACTGAGCCCTAATCTAATGTTTTTTGTTTCCCCAACGGTTTGTTGAAAGGCTTTCCAAAAGACAGCATTAAATACAGAACAATTAAAAAAAAAACAGCACAAGATACAGAACTTTTATAAAAAGAGAATTAGATGAATGACTGAAATGGGAATCAAATTGGAGAATGTCTTTCCACACAGAAAAATGTCAGTTGTTAAGATTAACAAACTATAACAAATTAATACCACTTATCTTATTCATGATAAACCAGTATCGCAGACTAAAAACTCTAAATATCTAGGTGTTAATGTGTTATAATAAATATAAAACTATCATGGAATTCCCATAATGATGAAACTATTTAAAAAATCAAAGAAAGGGTCATAGACAATGATTAGGGTTTGTTTAAAGAAATTTCTACAAATCAAATATGGACATAAAGCTAAAAATTATTTAACCTTGGTTACGTTAATAACAGATGCATTATCTGTTTGGGACCCCTTAAGAAAACATCAAGAACCTGGTATAGACACCGAATCTACATTTCTTAACTATCCAGCGCAGACAAAAGCCTCTTAATGCACTTAATTCAACGCAGCCATGCGGAAAAAACTAGAGCAATCCATTATCGATAATAAGTGCTGTCGTAGAGGTCACGCCCACAAAGATTGCCTTATCCGTCCACTTGTCCTCTTCGCCGCTGCAGGTCCGAAGTGTCAGGTCAGTTAGTGGGGGACGACCTGTGGAGATGAGTAATGCAGTTCATTCAACAGCAAGCTTCATCTCATTGGCAAAGCTGAATTGCTGGTTAAAACTAAGACAACCACAAAAAGTCAAATAAGAATTCATTTCAGGTTTTTGTTTTCATTATTTGGCCTTAGGCTCAGTTTAGTTAAAAACAAGTTTACTATACTATAATGAAATTATACAATGAAGACAATGTAAGCAGATAGAATATTGTAAGTTTTAATCAAGTGTTTACGAATGTAAATGCAATATAGGCCTATATTGAAAACAGAAAGATTCAAAAACTCCTTTATCCCACTTTCGGTTAGAGTGTTACAAGATCAGCTGTTGTCATCGAGAAGTACATAGAAGTCAAATTCATAAAGCGCTGGTTGCAAATGTGTATGTGTTTTGTCTGTGAATATTGTTCGAATTTTTCATATATATTGTTTTTGTACAGTATATATATAGAGCACATTTCTCATTTTCTATGGACTCGAAGATGGCTGTAAAGTCCAATCAACGCTTTAAAAAGCCGGACGCATATGTGGCATGGGTGGGTTTTGTCAGTTGCAGATGGGCCTGTTTCTTTTTCTGTTGGTTTGGCGCTCTATCGCACTGGCCAATCTTCTTGCTTCAAATCTTGAGACTCCGAGACTCACAGCCAGCTTCTTGCCATGAGGATCGATCTGGAGCTAGTGCTTCCCAGTCGTAAATGTCGATACCGCATTCCTTGAAGGCGGTCTTGAGAGTGTCTATGTAGCGCTTGTATTGGCCGCCTTGGGAGCGCTTTCCTGCACATAACTCTCCGTACAGTAGTTACGCTGAGGTTGTCAATTGTAATCAAACTGAATTTCCATTTGAATGGATCAATAAATCTTATCTTTTATGTGACCGCCTTCTAAAGTGTGATATGCGAAGGACATCTTCCATTCCAAGTGAAATGTCCCAATCAAGTGATATAAAATACATATATCAAGTACAATACTCAAATTAAGTGATATAATTGCTCTTCTCGTTACATATATGCAAATAAATAAAATCCAGAATAAACCTTTTTTTAATTAGGCGTAATGTACCTGACAAATGTACTGCATTCTGAAACACAATCTATTATGGGATTTAGAATTAATTCGGATATGTTTCGGCACCCTACACTATTCAACATGGTTTCATTGGCAATTTTTTTTAAAGTCCTCTGTGTTAAAGCTCTTAACATCCTATAAACATGTCATCGTATTTCTACCAAAATGTCCTACAAATGGCGCATTTGGTTGGCTTAGCAAGCATCAGATACAATGGCTCAATAAATTAATTGACTTGTATTATCAGCTTCCTTTATGCCTTTGTAAGGTCATCCGTTTCGAGTGTTGTGGCCGGGGCTACACGCGGTGCCATTTGTTACCTGACAGGGGAGAGTTTCAGCACCCTGCGATGAAATCAAAGTGAAAAGGGACAAAGTTCACATTCCTGTGTGGTAATGATCTTATTCTTACGAATGGATGTCGACGACATGTTTTACGACATATCCACCAGTTATTGGCCCCTGAGTTTCGATCATTGTCCGCGGGCGGGTTAATATAGAAGGGGGGGGGGGGGGCCGCGGGGGAAAAGGGGGTGGGGGGGCTGATAAATGAGATGGAAAGTCGTAAATTGAAGTAGTGAAAAGTTATCTTTCTTTATGTGTTGCCAAACTAGGCTGTAAATATAGACTGAATGTAGGGGCATCTTGCCTGGTACCACGAAGACGTTGAGGATTGGAGATCTAAAAGTAAGGGAGAGAAAGTTTCAACTAGTGAACTGTTCAATGGAGTTGTTCAGGTATTGAATAGAACAAGATACTGTGAAGATATTAATCAAAGACGATGCGTTGAATGTATGAGTTGTCGTTGCTTTCCATTCCATTCTTTTATTTGGTATGAATTATAGTTATATTCTTAGTGCTAATTGATCATTGATTTCTAGATATTTATTTCGAGTTGAAATGTGTTCCATTATTGGTTGTTATAAATTATAAGACTTTGATACTTTCACTCTCTTGTCACACTTTAATGACCCTCCCTTCCGCCCGTCAGTCTGTAACGTTTAGAATAAAAAGTAATGTAAAACTAGAAGATCAGTAAAAAGTACTTCAAAAGAAAAGACCATATTCTAGGTCTAGATGTAATCTATAGCATATTTACGTAAAAAAAAATTCTATCTAGACTTCGAAGAGGTTGCCCAAAAATTGTCCTGAACATTAATTTATTTTGTTCTTGGATCAATAATCACATTCGGAAATTTCCGAATCCGATAGTCCTTTCAAGAAAGTAGGCTAATAGTCCATTCAAAACCGATGTTGGATCTAGACTTAAATTTAATTTCTAGCCAAATTTACATTTATTTGTTTTTTACTTTAAAATTAGGCCCACTACTGCATGAAACATACAGATTACACGCTAACGCCTAAGTAGGACTGTGTTATGTGACACACCAGTGGCGTAGCTACCAATGTGCGGGTGGTGCGGGCCGCACAGGGCACTAACTGGAGAGGGGCCCCAAAATCCCCTTAATGTGTATTAATTTCCTATTTCCCTGAGTTTTTCAGTAAAAATGACAAAGTGCATGGACACAAACGAACATAAACTACTGTATTTTAAACATGAGCTAACGATTTATAAACTAGTCATGTCGCTATTTTGTTTCATCTCCTTGACGGTTATCATTGAATCCATAGAAAAATGATGAGACCGACATCCTTAATGATGAAAAAGATAAAAAAAATACTTCAAACCGCAGGTTCTAGAGACTAAAGGACATCACAGACGCATGTCTTTAGTACAATCCTCAAAAATTCATAAGGAAGAAGCTGAACCATCAGACAATGCAAACAATACATAAAGCAGGATAATAACTCTTGACTGAACGACATTGGAGATTGGCATGATGTCATCACAGATAATATTCGCATACCACTCAAGGATCTGAAACAGTTCAGCGTATAAACAGTCAAATCAGAGAAGTGTAGAGACATCAAGAATCAGCAAAAGGAAAGGCTAGAAAGCTTTCAAAGGCTTGTTTTTTCCGACAAATGTCAAACGGCGAGAAAGTTATTAGAAAGTGGACGTGTTATTCGCCAAAAAAAGAATCCTTATTTTGCTTCCTCTACATACTCTTCTCAAAAAGATCAAGTACCAAATCTTCATTTAAATCCAAAGATTCAATGAGTGGTGGAGGTTATCCCCGAAAATAGAAAAAAAACATGAAATCAGCAGAGCTCACATTCAGTCATCGTTTGCTTGGAGAAAACTTGAAGTTCATCTGAGAGTAGATAACAGTATTGACAACAAGGCCCAAGGTTTGATTATACAAGAGACGAAAACCTGGAGAGACTACCTGAAGAGAACCTTGAACATCATTCCTTTTTCTCAAAGCAAAATCTGGCACTTCGTGGGCATCGCGAGCGAGCTGAAGAAGTGTTGGAAGGGCAAAATCAAGGCAATTTCTTGGAGTTACTATCAAAGTACATTCCACTCTTGCGGGAGCATGTGCTTCGAACTAAGTTTTGTTCCAGACCAAATACATACATGTCTCCACAAATACAAAATGAATTTATTACATTATTCATACGGCAAGTAAAACAAGCCAAATATTTCTCTATTATTTTTGACAGTACACCTGACATATCAAAGCTGGATCAAACTTCCCAAATTTTACGGTACGTTGTCATGGATAATGACGGGGTGCAGGTTTGTGAGTCTTTTATTGACTTCATCGACACAAAGGACAAGCACGCTGCTGGAATCGCTGAGATGATTCTAGAGAAACTGCGTTTGAATGGCTAAGACATAATGGACTGCATGGGTCAAGGCTATGATAATGCTGTGGTCATGAAATGTCAAAACTACGGTGTCCAAAAACGTATTCTAGAAGTCAATACCAAAGAATTATTCATTGCCTGCTCAAACCATTCTCTTAATTTAGCAGGAATTCGAGCTGCTGAAGCTGAAGTCAATTCGGTAACATTTTTTGGAACACTGGACCGTTTACACGCCTTTTTTCTCAACTTCAACATACCACTGGGATATCCTCATCAAAATAACTGGAACTAGCCTTAAACGTTTAGTTGAGACCCGCTGGAGTGCCAGAGGCGATGCCGTCAAGATGGTTAGGGATAAATTTTTTCTAAAATTATTGAAACTGGAGACATTAACTAGCAGAGATGAAAATTCATCGACTAGATTTGAAGCAGGTGGATTATTAGTTGCTATTAAGTCTTTTAACTTTCTCACCTATTTTGTATTTTGGGCTCCTGTATGAACTGAAATTAATGATGTGCAAGTCTACCTTAAAAAACAAGGATTGTCTATTTGAGGCTGCTCACTCAAACTAAAAACACTTAGAGACATTTTTAAGTAGTAATCGAGAGGACATCGCTGAAGCCAGCATTACCTTTGTCGAAAACGTGTGCTCAGATCTGAGATACAGGACAGAACCTCAAAAACGTATTGGCAGTAAGAAGAAGATGCCTGGTGAGAAAAGGGACGACTCACACACTTAAACACAAAGAAGAGCTACGAAGGGAAATTTATTATGCCTTGGACAGTATTGTTCAAGAAATAATCATCCGATTCGAGCATGATGTAGCAGATAGATATGAATTTTGTCGCCTTCCCAGTTATTAAATCCTCAGGTCGAAATCAATCTCGATAGTACTCCTAGCGACATAGATAAAAACGAATTTCTGCTGGAGTGAAAAAGGCTTCAACGGTTTGTCACAGTTTCATCAGAAGCCTCCGAACTTCCAAAACAACTACCCGATGAGCTCTTGAATTTATAAAAATTCTAGATCTTTCAATCCCGAATATCGTAATCATGATTCGCATATTCTTGAATATTGCGGTAAGCATCGCTACATGTAAGTTTTTCCAAACTTAAACTACTCAAGAATTACTTGCGATCAACGATGACCAATCTACGAATCACTAATTTGGCCATTTTGTCCATTGAACAAGAGCTGGTGAAAAAAAAAATGATTTCGATAAAATTATTGATACTTTTGCTAGCAAGAAAGCGGGTAAAATTTACTTCTAGCATGTTTATGTAAAAGTTTTTTTTTTCAATTAACAGTTTTTGATTAATGAATACATTATTTTGAACAAAAAAGTAAGGTGTTGCAATGTTATAATTTAGTTAGTTTTTTTTTTTTGTTGTGGGGGGGGGGGGGGGGATCAAGATGAGGTACCGCACCAGGCATCATATACTCTAGCTACGCCACTGTGACACACACACACACACACACATATATATATATATATATATATATATATATATATATATAGTTGTTGTGCAGGTCGGAACTGGGCTTGTGCTTATAGTCATGGGTAACACTGATCTCATCTTTCATCTTCGGAATCGAAGGCATTCTCAGTTAACTCTTTCTCTCCTAACTGACGATACCAACGCTGATTCGACCCCATTAAATTAAATTAATTTTTGTTTTATAAGCTTTAATTTGTGCTATATAAAAAGAGCATGAATTCTTCTATAATTATATACCTTATTTAACATTTCCTCATAATATACACAAAAAGTTATTGAATTTTAATCCTGGCTGGGTAGTGAAACACAAATGACTCAAATGAATCATTCCACCGGTACGTGGAAAATAATTACGGAGAGAAAGAGTTAATAACAGTGTGTTCAGTTTAATAAAAGAGATTCTATCTGAAACAAGACGCGGGACAGAATAGTTAATAGTTAGTGAAAAAACGTTGATTTATTTATAAACTTGAGAGAAAGAGAGAGAAAGTGTGTGTGTGATAGAGAGAGAGATAGAGAGTGAGAGAGAAATTAAGAGAAAGAGAAAGAAAAAGAGAAAGAGAGAAAAAAAGAGAAAGAAAGAGTGAGTGTGTGTGTGAGAGAAAAAGAAATAATAATAATAAGAAGAATAAGAATAAGAAAGAGTGAGAGAGAGAGAGAGAGAGAGAGAGAGAGAGAAATGGAAAGATAATGAAATATATATATATATATATATATATATATATATATATATATATAGAGAGAGAGAGAGAGAGAGAGCTCGTGAAAGCAACAACAAAAAGAAGTTCTCTGAGCGATAATTGTCGGACTCGAGTCGATTCTGGTATCTCGCATCACATGTACAGCCAGATCTATTACCATGACCCCTAGATCCCAAATATTTTGCAACTCAACTCATGTTAGATGTCGTTGGATTTCAAAGGCCCGCGTTAATTTGAAATAAGTACAATAAAAGCCTCCATAAATAAAGGATTAGAGTGTTTTGACATGACACCTTGCTTCCATTCATACGGATGTTTTCAAGACGCAGAGCGACTTTATTCTTTTAACGCCATTTCTTGGATCTCCTCATGAGCCAGATTTTTTTTTACGCTTGTTTGGACTAAAAAAAAATTGCTTTTCATATTTTTAATGTGTATGTGTGCGGGTTATGTGTTTGTATGTTTGGGTAAAGGGAATACGATTATGGAAAAAAAAGGGGTTGGGGGGGGGGAAGACTCTAACGCCATAGAATTAAAAATATATAGTTCTTATTTTCAAAATAAATATTGGATAGTCTCCCCTGTCTTTGATGTTTGCTGAGCTTTGCAGGAGCGTCTTTTTCTCCCATTCCAGTCCCAATTATGATGTCTCGGGTGACAAACGCGCTGGATGTGATGTCGTGCTGGGTTGATCTCTTGACTGCCTGACTGGAGGTCACTGACGGCTCGTTTGCGTGGTTGGCACTCTTGTAAGTCTAGATAGATAGTGCAAAATATTACTAGAAAGGACATAGCGGAACATGGCCTACACCCACATGGATTTTGTTATTTAATAGAGATATATTGAATGAGGCATTCATCATAAATCAATTAGTTTTAGTATAGATCAATGTAATCCATCCTTTAAAACAGTTCCATGTTCACTTTCTCTGTCTTTCTCTGTCTTTCTCTCTCCCTCTCTTTCTCTCTCCTTCTTTCTCTTTCTTTCTTTCTCTCTCTTTCTTTCTCTCTCTCTCTCTTTCTCTCTCTCTCTCTTTCTCGCTCTTTCACTCTCTCTCTCTTTCTCTCTCTTTCTTTCTCTCTCTCTATTTCTCTCTCTTTCTCTCTCTCTCTCTCTTTCTTTCTCTCTGTCTTTCTTTCTCTCTCTTTCACTCTCCCTGTCTCTCTCCTATGGTTCTTAAAGTATTCGTGTTCCTGTATTGACAAACTTATGATATTTTTTCAAAGATTTTGTCCTAACGTTGTGTGATATCTTAGACTATTCTATACTATTGCTGGTCAATCGGTAAAGTGCTTAGCTTCCATCTTACCTAGGTTTCTCTAGTTCGAATCTCGGTGAAAATAGAGAGTTTTTAACTTAAGGATGTTTAGGACGCCCATGAGTCCACCCACCTTACAAGGGTACCTGACATGCGTTTCGGAAGTGGATGGGGGTTGGTCGTTGTGCTGTCCATATTATTCTCTAGTGAACTTCGAACATAGACACAGATGACCTCTACCGTAACCTCCATGACCTATATTGTAGGTGTCACCTCTACCTCATCTTCCCCGAAATATTGCAAGATAAAATTTAATCTAGTTTATTTTAAATTATTCAGGATTTTTTTCAGTGGGCCTAAATCTGTGTCTTATTAGCTACAATCATAAAGACAATGTTGAAAATGTTCTAAGTTATGGAATCACCTATTTTAACGAAGTGGCTTTAAAAAAAAAGAACTTTGGCGAAGATCCTCTATTCAGGAAAATTTTTATCTATTATATCAGTTAGTCAGAAAATGGATGAAGTTTATACAGATCTAATCAAATATTGTGTACGGAAGCTTTACACTCAAAGCAGGTCGATCCAAGTGACTCGTGGAGTAAATTCTTTCTTTGTCATCATCATGGAATTCTCAAAGAGGTGTACTTTCTGGTGAAAGATGCGAGAAGGCACTCCACTCATAAAAACTCGAAGCTATTGTTCCATTAGTATAGTTCCATGTAAGCACTTTTATGTATTTAGTACGTGTTTATGTATGCGAGTGTGAGTGTGTATATTTGTCTAAAATGTATGTGTATGTTTACTTAAGAACCGCACTTTAATTGGCCTCGAATATTTAGAAGAAAATTTAAATAAAATATAAATTAGCTGTAGAAAAGTGGCAAAAGAAAAAGAAGTCCTGAATAATCTAAAATAAACAAGTTTTTTTCCTGCTCCATTAACGGAGCAAAGTTTCCTTAGACTCCCGTCGTGTATTAAGAACTATTTGTAATAGACCTAATGTTATTTAACAGGCATGTTCATAACCGTTAATGAAGCTTTTTTATGGAGACACCATCAGATCAAATAGAAAATACCGCGATGTCGGCTAGCTTTTTATACATGCATGATCTATGTAGGAGCCGCTCCTGGATACTTCTGCACGGGGTACACTTATGTTCACTGGTGTAATCCTGTCATGTTTGAAATCTGATTCTCGTTAAACATAAAGGCTGGCAAATGATTGCAGAGACGTTGAAGGGCCGAGGACCGCAGTGGACCCATGCAGCACCTGCGGACCCTGCGGGATACTTCCCTTTTATTTTTTTTTTTGTAATTCGCTATGGGATTTCGATACAAGAATGTATACCTCTGGTCCTTATCATTGTCGGTTGAATCTACATAGTTCGCTGGATCTATTGGTGGTTATGAGTTCTCGTTGTCTCAAGGTTGACTTGTACATGGATCTAGCCTACGCTTGGAAGTCTATGCCAGGGTTTGTTAACGTTGTTTTCAAAAGGCAGGCGCCCTGCCGAGACGTCCCCGAGGTACTGAGTAAATACAAATCTATCTTGACACGGCACAATGCACTTATCTTTCGGCTAGCTCTTTACACGGCCTATCCAATCAGTTCATCGGCTTTTCAAGTACTGAGTTAATGTAGCATACAAAGTTGACGTCGCTCTATTCAGTAGGTGCTTAGAGATTAGAGTCAGGTAGACTACTTTCATTGAGACCTATACCTTGGACTTGTCTTGGAGGTTCTCTTCACAGAATCAACCAACGGAGATAGTCTCAGATTATAACCAAAGCAGAAAAAAAATCAAACACTTCATAATGTTACAATTTAAATCGTAAACAAATAAGTCGGTCTGTATGTTTGACCTGTGTTCTTTCTTCTTCAAATAATGTACAAAGTATAATCAGGCGTAAGTTGTGTTCCTACACCGTTTCGCACCATTAATTCAACTAAGATAGAAATTCAAAAGTTTTTTTTTTCCTAACACGGTAGCTGATGCAAGTTTTGCTTGACATTGTATATATTTAGTAGTCTGTGTGGTCAGTTAATCACAGTTATAAAGGCTTCACATTGGTAAACATCGTTTGGTCAGTAGATCTTTTGTTTTGTTTTATTTGAAAACCAAGTCAGCTTTTCTACGATTTTGTTTCAGTTATCCATTTGGGATGTGTTTCTGAGTGACCTAAAACATTTGCGGGCAAGAGTTCGAATCCCTATCGGTATTTGACTCAAGCTTAATTTTATTTGCATACATTTACTCTCGGTTATCCCCCCATTTTCCAAAACTTGTTCACAAACGAGATTGGAAGTCTGCTCGGTTGTGAGGTATGCGCTCTAAACTCTCAGCTCGATGGTCACAGGATCGAACCCTGTCACAGATGTGTGTGTGAGAGAGAGAGAGCAAGTTAATTATTTTGTAGGTGTTTTCACTGCTCAAAGACAGACTTGACAGAGTAGACACAAAGGGTAGAAATAGCGTGACATTTAGACAGATAGCTTGTAGCGAGATTCGATACCCGTAGGGGGGACAGACACCTGACGATTTAGTAGCGTTAGTTTTAGCGTGGGGTTAGGTCTCCGCCTATATAGGGTAGAGTTGTGGGGCATTGGGGACACAGCGCCATGTAGTGATAGCAGGGGCGTGTGTCGTGTTTTCTGGTGAACGACACATACAAACATTGGGAGCAAGTCGCCGAGGCTGGCTCGCGATCGTGGCTCCAAGAGGTGTGAGTTGTTTGCCAGAGACATGTAGTGAATTAATTCAAAGGGACCAGGGTAAGAAGAAATATTTTTATACGTTTTATATCTAGATTTAGATGTTAGTTGATTGTTAGTTGATTAAGAATAAATAGAATGGCGCATAGCTAGTTGTTAGCGATATTTTGATTATTTCTTTATTTAGAGTGACAGTCTTAGCCTGAGTCTTGGTCTGAGTCCTAGTCTGTGTCGTAGTCCTAGTCCTAGTCTGAGTCTTAGTGACAAGCAACCATAGTCGAGAGTCGCTGTGACAGTCTGTATATGTGAGGGTCTAATAGATGTTAGCGACAGTGGCGTAGACCAGTCAGCAAGACGATGAGACAGGCAGCGATTGACATCAGATGACAAGGACAGCGGTACTGAACTCTGATGCAGTGTGCGGCGCTGGGTCCAGTGCATGGAGGATGGAGTGGCCGTGGTGGTCTGATTGGCATGGGTGGTTGGTTGCTGTTTTGTCTATATACGTCTTTATTGATATTTTTAACACAAGTAATAGTTTTATTAGTATATTTTATTGAAGCCACTTCTCTCATGTCTTTCTTATTATATGTTATTAGTAAATTGATGTTTGCAGTTATAAATTCATTTTATCATTAATCACACATGCAGACATAGAGTATGTATTTAATCAGTCACCTATTAAATGTATTACTTAATTTTAAAAGGGCCATTGATGCCTTAACTATAGTATTAAAATCGTGCTTTAGAGTTGACTTCACGAGTTATTAATATATATTTATGGTTATTGATGTTGTAACATTATTGTCATTAGTTACATTTATAGACGTACACATTCAAAGTACGCTAATTTTTATGCAGACACGCACCAAGGGCGAGAATCATTACTAGAGAATAGAGCCAAATGTAATAACACTGAGTTATATAGTAAAAGGAGGTTGTGATCCATGAGTGGGGAACAGGGTCACTACAGAAATCAAGACCAGATAAAAAAGGGCTTGACAAACCCTACCAGCCATGGGCGCCCGCAGGGGGGTGCAAGGGGGTGCACTGGATTCTGAGTAACCAAATTCTAGCCATTTTTTCACACCATCAAATCAATTAATTTCAGAGTAGCAACTGAACAAGTAGGGCTTCCACTGGTTAATTTAGTAGTAGAAATAAGTAGATAAGGTGTATGGAATGGATGGCCAACCATGTATGTGCGCGCCTCTGAATTCCGAGAAACCACATTTTAGCCATTTTTTAAAATAATGAAATACATCTTCCAGATCTGTTTTTTTTATTATGTAGATGTAGATTCAGTCAGAATCCGGGGGGGGGGTGCATGTGCACAATGATGTACTCCCCTATGGATGTCCATGCAAAAATGTAAATTTAAAAGCCTATCATTAGAATATTATAAAGTGTAGTAATTTTAAAAAGTAGTGCTTCCACATAAAAACAGTTGTAAAGATATGCTATTATTGTAACTAGAATAGGTAAATCTGTAGTTCATGTTCGACCATGTACGATTTATTATAGGCTTGCTATTCTTTGCACTATGAAGGGTGTCAAATATTCTATAACATGTTAGTCGTGACGATTTGTTTATATTTGCACATAGCTATAGCTATTATGAATGCCACAAGGTCGACTTTCACAAAACATTCTGTGTTATGATTTAACAGAAGGCATGAGATCCGCTGGTCGTCCACTGCTGAGGTATACTGATGTATGCAAACGCGACATAAAGCTCTTCAAACTCGACACCAACACCCGGGAAAAAGTGGCACTGGATAGATCCACATGAAGAGCGAGTATTTAAGGAAGGTCCTGGATTGCAGATGCCAGACACAATAGTAGTATAAAGAAGGTTGAAAGTACAAAGGATTGGCCTCTTTAGTCACACAAGAAGTTGCAAAGGGAAAAAAAATCGTCTTGAGACGTCAAATGTTACAATTATTTGTTTATATTTAGCTAAGGTCTAGACATTTTTTTTTGCTACTCTTTCGATGTGATAAATGCTATATAGTTGCGGTCGGAGTCAGCGCTCGATAAAACAGCGGGTTAAACACGTGCACGAGTTTACAATAGAAGATACAAGAATGTTCTTCACATGTCGTCATTTGAGTCAAAACGTTGATTTGGATCAACGGAGCACTGGCAGCAGCAAGAGCCCAAAAACTACAAGCTGCAGCATCATGAATTAACTACATTTTTTGGGTATTTTAGTGATGAAACTGCAGATATCTCAGGCACTGTGCAAATGTCTTTGAGTGTTTGGTTTGTAGATTGCGATTGTTTTCGACCTCATTAGTTTAGTTCCTGTGGTTCAGAGAGACATGCTACATGTGTCTAACGGCATTGTTCAGTCTAGACATGGACAAATTACTCGGCCAAGGCTGCCCCGTGATGGCTAGAAATCTTCTTCCGTATCAGTCCCTAGAAATAGCGTTGGTGCTGCATTTTTCTCTTTGTGTGAGACACAATGAACTGAAAAATACGAATCTATTCAAGATTAAAGTCTCAACTTTAGAGATCTTTTACTGTTTGGCGGAATTTAAAATTACGACTGCAAGTGAACCAGATAAACTGCACATGTTTAGTAAATGTCTCCTCCTATTGTGTTTTTGATTTGTCTTTTCATTGTCGTCAATTATTCATCTGTTCTTGAACCAGTTTCTATGGTGTTGCAGTTTTCCAACTTAACATAGTGGCCGCTCAACAGCAGCTCAGCAGTAACATTAATGGCATAATCAAAAACCATCTTGACCATCCTGAGGAACACGGCAGAGATGTCATCTTGAGGAAGGAGACACTACTGGCAGAAAAACATGATATTGGATATTGGGTTGTTACCGCCGAGAAAAAAAAAACACGTTTGGATTTTGGGAGTTATTACAGAATACGTCTTTACATTACATATTTTAATTTTTAAGTTTCTTCATTACTTCTCGGGAGGGGGGGTCGGCCGAGGGAGGGGGTGATCGCCCCTACCTCCACCCTGGATCCGACAGTGCTTGCAACCCTGCAAAAAATCCTGCGGGCGCCCATGATACCAGCCCCTATCCCCGTCGTCTTGTGAAAGGTTTCGTCTAGGATGTTATAAGCTTTTTTTTTTTTTGAAGCAAAATCCGAAAAAAAAAAAAAAGAAACATGTCAAACAAATCCTTAGATAGCACCAGAGCACACTAGACATAGTGTTACACAGTATAACTGACACAAAAAGAGATAGTATCAGACATGGGCGTAGCCAGGATTTTTTTTCGGGATGGGGGTTCGGGGGGAATTTTTTTCTCCCCCCCCGCGAAAATAATATATATATATATATATATATATATGTGTGTGTGTGTGTGTGAGTGTGTACGTAAGTAATCTTTTTTAGCTTCATTGTTTCGGAAGGCGTTTATTGTGCCCTAGAATATGTTCTTCCTGGAGTTAGTGGAAAAATTGTAGACTATCCCCCTTGGCAGCAAGGGGGTCTTGGGTGAGCGGCGAGAGCTCCCCCAGTGCGGGGCGAAGCCCCGTCGCCAAGCACTATTTCCGGTATTGAATGCCAACAAAATACATATTCTGAGGTATCTATGGTGCATTAAAAAGTTTTATTTCAAAAACCTTATGGGCTATTCTTACTGACTTAGACCCTCCCGCAAGATGTTTCCACAAAAATCTGTGACTGGCGATTTCTGAAGCCTCTTCCCACCTGCTCTGAGGACTCCAAGTTGTACTTGTATGTCATCGCAACTTTTATTAAGCTGTAATTTATTTTGTCGGAGAACATGTCCCGCTAACCTCATGCGACGCTCTGTCACAGCCTTACTAAGGGGTCGACTCCTAGTTCGGCATAGGATTTCCTTGATTTAGACCCGATCTCTATAACTAAGTCCTAAAATCTGTCTTAACCATCTTGTTGAGCTACATTTGTTTGTCTTTTTTAAATTTCACCGACGACTATTGACAGCACTTTATTAACGGGGGATGGGAGCGGGCAGGGTTTGAACCCGGGACCATCGATAAATCGAAACAACAGTCCAGCGTGCAAACCGCTCGACCAGGCAGCCATTTCAACCTCAAAGCTCTCGGTATGTGGATTTTAAACTCAAAACCATCCGTAGGCGGTTTAAACTGTAAAAAAAAACTTTCTGGAGGATGGGGTTTAAACTCTGAACCCCATATAATTTTGAGTGTGTAATTTTTTTGCTTTTTTTTTAAATTGAGAAATTTTTTAGCTTCAAACCCCGCTGAAGGAGGGTTTATAAAACCCCCTATGGCTACGCTCATAGCATTTTTAGTGTGTAATTTCCTTTCCTTATATTGAAGAAGTATTTTTTTTGCTTGAAACCCCGCGGAGGAGGGGCTTAAACTCACCCCCCCCCTTTGGCTACGCTCATAGCATTTTGAGTGCGTAAATATTTTTGTTATAAGATGTTTAAAACTTAAAACCCCTTTGGCTGCGCTCATAGAATTTTGAGTGTGTAATTTTCTTTTAATATATTGAAGAGGGGGTTTTAACGGCCAGCCCCGCTGGGGGGGGGGGGGGGGGGTAAACACTAAACCCCTCTTGGCTACGCTCATAGCAGCCGGTGACTGATGTATGGATAGTCTTACATTGAAGAAGGGGTTTTATCGAAATTTTCGGAGGGGATTTTAAAATCACCCCCCCCCCCCCTTTAGCTATGCTCTTGGAATTTCGAAATTGTCGTTTTCATTGTTTATTTGTTTGTTTTGTTCTCTAGAAGAGGGGGTTTAACTGCGAAACCCCCTGTTAGGGAGTTTAAACTCAAAACCCCTTGGCTGCGCTGGGACAAATGATGGTTTAGTATTGAAATCTCGCCTAAAGTTTTCAAAATCTAATAAAAAATTAGTAAGTAAATTCCGCCACCCCTTCGGGGGGGGGGGGTGATTTCATTTCGGGGGGGGGGGGGTTTGAACCCCAAGAACCCCCCTGGCTACGCCCATGGTCTCAGGGCACACTAGACATAGTGTAACACAGTATAAAAAGACTATAACACCAAAGTCGCGCTATACAAAACAAAAAAAAAAGTTTTTAAATTAATATTTAAATAAGCTTGTTAGCGATTTTATCTTCACGTGACATGCCAACTGATTTTTTTTAATCAAAATAGGCAGGTGGAGAGGGGTCTAATTTCGAAAGTCCCCCCCCCCACGTGATGGTGGGGGGCAAATGAGTGTCCGAAAATTGTTTCCAGTTTGTATGATGAAATACAAACAAAACGCTTGTTCAATGATGTCATCGATGCACGAACACTTTTCATCAACCGACTAGTACTACAATCACAAATTGACATATTTAGGAACCTGGCTTCATATGGTAATGATGTGTGCAACCTCCATCCGAATACTGCTCAGGTCACTTTCATTTGGTCATGCGAGAGGTCGTTCTCAAAACTCAAGTTATTCAAAAACTATCTCAGGAGCGCAATGACGCAAGAAAGACTGAGCTTTAATGTCAGTGAAGTCAAAAATACTATACAGCATTGATCCTTTGATCTAGATCAGGGGTTCACAATCTGTGGATCGCGACTCCGTTGTGGGTCGAAATACGATTTGCTAGGGGTCGCATAAGGCCATTGAAAATATGATTTTTTTTTTGTCTTTTCTGACTAGTAAAACTTGAAATTGTGCAAATTTTTTCATTGAAAGTTTCAATTTTATTATTCTCGTTTGAGGATAAATAAATGCAGACAAATCGATCAGAATGCTTTAAAAATGTGTTGCAGCATAAATATTTGTAACAATTCAAATTAATGTAAATTAATTCATAACGTAACGTGACACGATTTCGGAATTTTATGGGGACTTCCTGGTGGAGTTGAAAAGCAATTTCGTTTATAATTATTAATACATAATCTTTTAGTAGTCCATGTTATTGAAGGTAAAATTTCATTATGGATCAAACAATTAACATGTATCTCGATCAAAAGAACGGTAAGAAAACAAAATTTAATGTCAAATTTTTTATACTGTGACTTTATTTCAATAGTTGACAAATTCCAATAAAAAAATGTGTCATTTGTTAAAAAGTTCTATAAGCCGAATCTAGAAACCAATAAAAAAATATTAACGCTTACAAGGATACCCAGATGTAAAGTTAGGTATATAAATGATGGTGATATAAAACAAAACGTTTTCTCTTTGGCAAAACTCTTCAAAAGACTACAGAAGCACGTGATGTAAAAGAAAAACATTTTTCATTTGTGCAAATTTTAAAATCTCTTGGGACAAAACTAGTGGCATCAGTGCTGATGATACTCCAAATTTGCCAGTATGTTAGTCTGGATTTCAACGTTTGGTAAAGAATGAGTCATCGAAAATCATGGGAACTTATTGACAAATATTTGTAAGATACTGCCACAAGAATTACAAGAAGCGATAAAAAGCGTCACAGCAAGGATCAAATGCAACATGCCTCAACTTGTTGGGGGAAAAAAATCCGATCCTACCAAATAAAACTTGGCAAACAGAATCGGACAAAACATGCTGCCAATCGTATCTGTTGTCTATGAGGAAAATGACATTAAACCCAACAAACAGATAAAATTATCATTTCAAGGAAAGTACATTTGCGAATGCTTTCGGACAAAACATCATATTTTCCAAACAAACTTGACATCACGTCTGCCACAAGTTTTTCAAAGTCAAAGTTGAAGATGTTACAGAGACGAAACAAACAAAACATTTTATTCTCAATAGCGATGTAACGAAAAAAGATTACTCTTCAATGTCAGTTACTTTAATTTGATTCAAGTGTTTGCAATCATATCCAGAATTGTCTGCATTGCGCCTTTCCAAAATCCATTTCCATTAGTATATTTTTGCGAAACGAATTTTGCACTATGTTTGTTACGAAATCTAAATATAGACAAAGACTTGATGCAGATGATGACGAAAATTTCTGGTCGGATCATGGAACTATACTAATTATAATATAGTTATCGACTGTCGAAATGTTTCGCCATGCTTTTTAAAGTGTCACATAAGTATGATACATAACTATGGTGAATGAGAAATAGATAAGTCAAAGTCAAAGGTACAATTTGATATAAATGTCATTTAATTATAAAGAGCAATATTTATTACAAGAATAGAAATACCTATGCTTCTTAATAAAACATACAACGTTTGCAGTACATATCAGATGTCAACATTAGGATTAGGATTTCTTATGCATATGATTATGAACGAAAATCATTTTACGGTTGGGGTCGCTGCATAATTGAGAATTGCCGAGCCAAGAAAGTTGAGAAGCGCTAAACTAGATGATGTTATGGATGCCTTTGTTACACAGCACGATGTGAGGCGATATGATGTTATGGATGTCTTTGTTACACAGAGAGCACGATGTGAGGCGATATGATG
>JADKLZ010000003.1:42411936-42423776 GCA_021533235.1 Biomphalaria straminea | reverse complement strand
TTTAGTTTTCTAAAAGCAAACCGTTTAATTTATAAAATTAATTATGCAAGCGATTTTTTCACAAAACACCAATTTTAAAACAATTACGTAAATGTAAGGGAGGAAATGTTACTATAAGAAATGCTCTTAGTATATAGATATCACGGAAAGTTTTTAAAATGAGCTTTTAGCAGCGACTTTCGTGTATTAACGTAAAGCCCAGCAATGACATGATTGTAAACTAATTTCTTAATCAGAATTTTAAAGGCTTTTGAAAATATGATTTAACCTTTACTCATAGACATAAATAAGTATAGACTGGCCAATAAGATATTTTTATGAAGGGAACATTTGTGATTTGCAAATTAGTGTACTATACTATACAGCATGAGCAGTATAAAAGTTAAGTATTCATATCTATTTCAGCCATAACCTATATAAGTATTGCAATATTTTCACTATTGTTTTTTTTTTTTATCTCTTAGCGTGACTGTAATGTCAATTAATCATAATGTTTATTTTTTGTTCTGAAACTGTTTTTTTTTTAATTTTAGCTTATTTGGACATTCTGCTGAAAAAATCCCTAGTTTCACTAATTCAAAGTTAAAGACTGAATCCTTTACTTCTTTTTTCCAGTGTATATTTATTTATGCTATCTATGCCATTTTGTGAATGAAAATAGTGCGGATTTGGATACACCATTTTTCTTTCACACCATGCTGTGTAAATAAGGAGGAAGTGTAGTTTTGTTTAATCTTTAAGACTAAAGATCGTGCAAATTGTCAGATTTCGGAAATCCGAATACAATGGATATACATTTTTTTAAGTTACATAAAGTTACTTCCTTTTTCCGGTCTATATATGTCTGAACTTAGAGACTCCGTAATCATATCCCTATACAAAAAGGGTGACAAGTCTAACTGCTCCAACTATCGAGGCATTACACTTCTGTCGGTAGCAGGAAAGATCTTTGCTCGAGTGTTGCTCGATCGACTAAACCAGTCTTTAGTGGATGAGGTCTTGTCTGAAAGCCAATGTGGTTTCAGAGCCGGTAGAGGTACAACTGACATGATATTTGTTCTGCGACAGTTACAGGAAAAATGCAAAGAGCAGAACCTAAACCTGTACGCAGCTTTTGTGGACCTCACCAAGGCTTTCGACACGGTCAGTCGCGATGGTTTGTGGAGGATTTTGGCTAAGCTGGGGTGCCCACCTACGTTCCTATCCATCCTCAAGCAGTTTCACGTTGGACAGAGAGGCCAGATCAGACACAATGGTGCTCTTTCTGATCACTTCCCAATAGAAAATGGCGTGAAGCAGGGCTGTGTACTTGCCCCTACTCTGTTCGCTATCTTCTTTGGCGTAATGCTGGGTCAAATGAGGCAGCGATTGCATGAAGGCATCTACATCCGGTTTCGTTGTGACGGCAGCGTGTTTAATCTCCGACGTCTACTATCCAACACAAAAACAAAGGAGATGGTCATAACGGAGCTTCTCTATGCCGATGATTGCGCCCTGCTAGCTCACAATGAAAATGACCTCCAGAACGCGGTAAACGAATTTGCCTACGCTGCCGCCTCTTTCGGTCTATCTATAAACCTCGGGAAAACAGAAGTCATGTTCCAGAAGTCACCCAATGAAACATACTCAGCCCCAAGGATCACAGTAAACGGGCATCCCCTTAACGTGGTAGACCACTTCACATATCTTGGTAGCATAGTGTCAAATGACGCCTCACTTTCAAGGGAAGTTGATAACCGTCTGGCCAGGGCCAATAGCGCTTTTGGACGCCTTCAGGCGAGAGTTTGGAAGAACAAATCGCTCCGCCTACCTACAAAAATAAATGTCTACCAGGCGGTGGTTCTCTCCACCCTTCTATATGGCTCTGAGACATGGACACTATATAGAAAACAGCTAAGACTCCTTGAGCGCTTTCATCAAAGGTGCTTGCGCTCCATCATGGACATACGATGGCAAGACCGCACTACAAACAGCGATGTCCTTGCGAACGCCGGTATAGACAGTATAGAGGGACTTCTTATGATCCGACAGCTACGCTGGGCAGGGCACGTATCCCGTATGGGAGACGAACGTATGCCAAAGGCAGTCTTTTTTGGTGAGCTAAAAGGTGGCCGTCGTAACAGAGGCGCCCCACGGAAACGCTTCAAAGACCAGCTTAGGCGTCAACTTTCCTTGGCTGACATAGAGGAGAGCACCTGGCTGCATGCGGCGTCGGAACGAGACAGCTGGAGGTCACTCACAAAGGCCGCGGGATACACATTTGAGACCAAAAGAAAATCTGCCGCCGAGGACAAACGCAGACGACGAAAAGAAAATCTAAACCGACCACCTGCGGACAATGGTTTTGCTTGCCCTGGATGTGGCAAAATATGTAGGTCACAGCTGGGATTGCACAGCCACGGGAAACACTGTATTCCTCACTAATCTTCGGACTCGAAGACAAGCCTATTATTATTATTATTATATGTCTATGCCTTTACTGTTCTTTCAAAAATATTGGTTTAAGCATGGAACTATACTAAAGGAACGCCGACTTCGAGGTTTTTTTTACAAAGCCGTATAGAAAACAGGTTCTTTGCGCATGTCAATACGCATCCTGCAATTTTTACAAAATAAAATGATGGAGACAAAGAAGGATTTTACGCCTCGAACGCGCGCGATTGGCCCGTGTTGATTAGAAAATGTTTTTTAGCTTTTTATAAACAGGTCGATAAAAACTTTAACCATTTTCACACAATTTGTTATGGTAGATATAATTTATCCTCACTAATCTTCGGACTCGAAGACAAGCCTATTATTATTAGATATAATTTATTAGAGTAAGAGCTTATCACAAATGATTTTATTTTTGATCACCATTGGCGTCAAATTCACTCTAAGCCTATGCTTCTGTTTTGAATTTGCCGTTCGTTTAGTAAAGTTTATGTTAGGTATTTTCTACTAGATCTGGGTAATTTTTTATGCGCTACTTATAAATGTAGACCTACTTATATAAATTTAAAAAATAACAAAAAACGACATCCACAGAGAATGTCATTCATATCTCTCAGTAGTTTCATTCATTTGCATAAGAACAGTCGACAGTAATTAATACAAAACATATTCCTAAATATATATAGGCCTATTGTAAACGAAATTAATAAACGTGGTGCGATCGATAATAAGGACCCCTTTTATTAAACAGTAAATTTTTATACATCTATAACCTAAATATAGTGAGAGATTTTTAAAAATCTAGATTATGAGGAAAAAAATGTAACCTATTAGGTCTATTGAAAGTAGACTTATTCGCACACGGTAGGCCATAGCTCTGTCTCATTCCCCATGAGGGCTCAATCAGGGCTTTATCTGGGCCCCCTAAATGAACCCAAAGTCAGCCCAAAGGGTGCCCGTTTGGGCCAACGTTTCATCCCCCAGATGGGGCCCAAGTGGTTAGCAATTTCAGGCCCCTCAATGTTTCCCCCATACTGGCCCCATGAGGGTTCAATCAGGGATTCATCTGGGCCCCCTAACTGTGCCCAGACTCAGCCCTAAGTGTGCCCGTTTGGGCCAACGTTCATCCCCGAAATGGGGCCCATGTGGTTAGCCCTTTCAGGCCCCTCAATTTTTTCTCCGTACTGGCCCCATGAGGGTTCCATCAGGGCTTCATCTGGGCACCCTGATTGCGCCCAGACTCGCCCCCTTAAGAGCCTCATTTGGGCTTTCATTAATGCTCCCAAAGGGCTAAGTATTATTAGCCCAGTAGGGGCCCACAAACCCTTCCCCTTACTGGCCCCACACGGGTTTCACAAGGGGATCCACCTGGGCCCCCTGACTCTCAGCCCTAAGGGCACCCGTTTGGGCCATCGTTCAACCCCCAGTTGGGGCCCATATGGGGAGTATGGGCTGGCCCAGTTGGGGCCCTTACTGGGCCCAAAATCTTTGCTATGCTATTATATTTTTAGCAATCCTTATTAGAGCCAAGCTTAACAATCTATATCTTTACGATATTAGAAACTGACACTTTAATTCTAGACTATATTTAAAAATAATCAACTGAAATCAACGAGCAAGTCTACCTAATTAATGTACCCATAGCCTAATCAGATCTAGTATTCTTTTTTGTAGGCGATATTTATGAGCCTAGAATAGATCTAATATATGATGCTACTTAAAACCATGCTAATAAAGTAATTTTAAGCTGGGTATATTTAAAACTAGAAAATAGATCTAGGCATTTTCCTTAACGTAAATAGATCTACAGTGTTTACAGACAAATAAAATGCCGTAATCTAAAGTAATATTAGATCTAGCGCTATATCTAGAAAATAGAATCTATTTCTAGTGAAAACATATTGCTTGTCTAAAAGTTTTTCTAATCTAGATCTATTATCAGTTTGATTATTACAAGGTTTATATATTACGACAGTGTAGATTAGGCATCTAGATTGATTGTAAACACTGTAGATCAATATTCGATAACGAAAATGCCTAAATCTATATTTAAGTTTTAAATATACCCAGATTGCCAGATTTTATACATTATTAATTTCAACTAGCTATTTTTTACCCGGGTATTTTTGGGTGTTTTGATTTTTGTTTCTTTTTCTTATATACACGGTAAGTTTCAGTGAGATTGGTACAGAATCTTTTTTTTTTTTTGGGGGGGGTGAGGGGGTTATTTGTTATACATATACGTTTTTTTTTTACCGTACTAGATCTAGAAAATACGTGGGCAAAGTGGAGTGTGTGCTTATGTACTTTTAAATATAATTACATAACAGATTATACACATAGATCTACTTGAAATATATTTAATAGTTGCAATAAAAAATATAAATAAGTGGGCCTCTAATAATAATTTGAAAGTTGTTATTTCTTTCTAAACTCAGTCTAAAATAAAGACTTACAGCTACAGTGATGCGTAGTTCCAAAATGTTTTTAAACAACCAAAGATGTGCTATTTATTAATCTAAGCAAAGGTGTCATAATTGTTGTATTATATAAGGTAGTTTATTAATGGCTATCATTCAATTATATATATTTAAATGTAGGCTACACTTAATAAGAAGAACGTAGCTTTAGATCTTATGCCTTTGTAATTTTCAGTCACCGTTTAAAGGACTTTTCTACCATTTTTTAAACTAGAAAAGTAAACATACACATATTCAAATACATGTAGGCCTACTAAATTTATAGGCATACATGGATACATTAATTAATTATTTTGTTAATAAGAAGGTAGGTATTTAATTTACAAGCACTATTCTCCTTTATTTGGTTAGAAAAATAGCAGGATATATTGCACAGTCAAAAAAATAATTACTCGAACATGGAACATAGGCCTAGCCAGGAAAACCAGTGACTTGGCTGAGTTAAAGTCATTGGTTAATATGCATGACTAAATGCATGACTGGTAGGACGTAATCATCTTCTTTTTTAAAGTAACGTCTGTAATATATAAGATAAGATAGTCATTATAGGCTAGATCTATAATCTAGATCTACATTACAAATTACAGAAATAGATCTAGAATAGCCTATTAATCCAGATGTCGACGTATAATAATTTAAAATCTTTTAGATGTAAAATCTAAGCTTTTATCCGTTTAGTAGGCCTAAATATTCTAATTAAATAGATTTTATACCTCATTAACTGTCTTAACATCTACACCTATAGATATAGAATAAATATCTACATCTATATATAGATTATTTATCGGGAGATAAGGAGAAAGAGAAAAGAAAGAGACACTTTAGGACTCTAGATCCACTATACATTATTTTCTAAATATAATCTAGATCTAAATAATAATCTAATTTCAGGATTCAACCTAAATTTAGGCCACTAGTTACTGGATCTCGTGTAGATTTAGATGTAGATCTGATCCAGAATAGATTTAAATTTTTAAATGAATAGATGGATCTAGATCAATATTTTAGTCAAGACTACAACTTGAATCTAGACCTAGATCTAGAAGATAAATTGGCAGTAGATCTGGGTCTACATTCAATACACAGTTGTCAAATAAGTCCGTAAAAGAATTCAGACATATTATAGAATCCTAATTGTCTATTATTCTATTCTATTCTTAGGACTGAATGTGTTAAAGACATGTTTTGGCATGATTATAAATGACCCTTGTCATTAAATAAACGAAGCATTAGCGCTTAGCTTAACCAAATGTAGGCCACAATAGGATCAAATGTAAACAATAATGGTATTTTGTATTCAATATTTTCTTTTTACATTATAAGGCTAATAAAAAATAATGATGATTTATTTGTCGGAATTCGGACTTTGGGGAACAAAATAAAAGTACCAATGAGGAACGGCGTACCATGTGATTTTTAATTTATCTTTTTATGTTTTGCGGAACGGTTCCGCTTAATAGGAATCGCAAGCTCATCTGCAAGTAGCACAAATAATTGCACCAGATCTAGTATAAAAAACCCAACTTTGGAATCCCTGTGAAATATAATTTTTAGTAAGATGATCAAAAATAAAATAATTTTGTCATGATCTCTTTCTCTAAAAAAAATATATCCAACTAACAGCTTGTCTGAAAATGGATGATGTTTTTAAGAATTCGTTTATAAAGAGCTAAATACCATTTTCTAATCAACACGGGTTAATCGCGCGCGTTCGAGGCGTAAAATTCTTCATTGTCTTTGTAATGTTATTTTAAAAAATTGCAGTATGCGCAGACAGGATGCGCAAAGACCTTATTTTGAAGTCCGCGTTCCTTTAGTATAGTTCCATGGTTTAAGGATGGGAGCATACAGGAATTGAGCCAGGGACCAACGATAAATCCGAACTAAAGTCTAGTGCTCAAACATCAAGATAAGGCAGGTTTATACCCTGCTCGCCATCCTCAGTCGTCCAGCGAGAAGTTATTTTTTTTCAATTTAGAAGGAACATCCGAAACATCTTGCGAATAGACGGATCTGACAGGGATCCGACTCCGACGGGGGACGCCTCTGAGTTTGTGTATCACACAAACTCTCTTTGTAATCTTGTTTTTTTTTTTGTTTTTTTTTGTCTTCTTATGCAGCATTGGAAGCCGTGAAGAAATCAGAATAATGAATTAAGGGGAACAGAAATAGAGGAAAACGAGTCACTCTAATTGCAGTCTCATCACCCAGGGAATTCTTGTATAAGGGAGGTAAACGCTCTTTTTTTCTTGTGTATCAATAATTGAGAACTGAATTGTACTAATATCATAGCGGCAAATGGACAAGCCATTGTCTCTACGATTGGAACTTACAACGTTATTTTAAACATTTAGACTGGTATAACAATAGGAAAAAAAAAACATAGTCGATACGTGTAACAGATAGTGTAAAGCCAGCTTTCAAAGTAAATGTTTAGTACAGAAAAGCCTTGTCCATCTCTTATCTAAAATAAATCGTTTCTACAAAAAAGAAGATAATTACGTCCTACGCGTCATGCATGTATGTGTGTATGCATGGAATTAACGCATATTTTATAATGTATGAGATTTATAATGTGGAAGTAATATATAATGTGCATGTACTGACTGTGTGTCCTTATACTATAGTTACAAAATAATGTTGCAAATAAACAAAAGTTAGTTTATTGATTGATACATCTTTGTAAACATAAATAATAATAATAATTTTATTTGTATCTACATTGCTTAACCAACAGGGGCTTCCTACGAGTTTGTTATCTTGCTTCATTTCTATTGAATAAAAGAATTGAGTAAGTTTACCTTTACTATTCAAATAAACCTTGGTTCACCATTTGTGTGCCTTTTTTAATGTTGCTTTTTTTTTGTGATTGTAGTCCAATTATTTTTTAATGGAAAGATCTTGACTTGAACTTTTTGTCATTGTTCTTTGATAACTGTGTGAGTCCATTGAGCCGATCGGACAGCAAGTTGTCACGAATGACTGTCTGCGCAGTGGTGCGTAGAAACAGAGGACCAACATACATTTTCTTGGTTTGCATCCTTTCAATAGAAGAACATTGTCCGTATTCATTATATATTTTGTATTATGGCCACTTTATTGCATTGCTACTGCTAATGAATGCCGAAATTTTCCATCTTGGTTTATTTAAGGCTAAATGGGGTACAATAATTATTTCTTTTCTTAGACGAGCTGGTTTGTTGCGCATGCGTGTTACCATCATTCAAATTCAGCCAGCCACATTAGCTTGAAACAAAGACTCCATTAAAATACACAGAATAAAACATTATAAACGCAATGACAAGGACAGTGTGATGTGTTTGGCCAACCAAAAACAAAACTTGACTTTTTTTTAAATTGCAAAATTAAAGGGCCTATTACATGTCCATAAGAAGCATCATAAAGGTTTGAATGACCTTTAAATATCTCTTGTTTGCCCGATGTCGTTTTTGAAAAGCACTTGTCAAAAACCTAGATTATAAATTTGTGTGTGTGTGTGTCTGTCATAGATATATTTCATATGTGTGTGTGGGATGTGTCACATGTATATTCCATGTGTGTGAGTGGTATGTCACAGATATATTCCATATGTGTGTGTGTGTCTGTCACATATATATTCCATGTGTGTGTGGAATGTGTCACAGATATGTTCCATTGTGTGTGTGTCACAGATATATTCCATGTGTGTGTGTTTGTCACAGATATATTCAATGTGTGTGTGTCTGTCACAGATATATTCCATGTGTGTGTGTGGGATGTGTCCCATATATATTCCATGTGTGTGTGTCTGCAACAGATATATTCAATGTGTGTGTGGGATGTGTCATATTTATATTCCATGTGTGTTTGTGTGTGTGGTGTCACAGATATGTTCCATGTGTGTGGTGTCACAGATATATTCCATGTGTGTATGTGTCACAGATATATTCCATGTGTGTGTGGGATGTGTCAAAGATATATAGGCACATCGGCACAATTTTGGCCATGTCGTGCCCGTAATCCTACAAGGATCACTTTCCTTTTACAGAACAATTCCATGTGTGTGTGTGTCTGTCACAGATATATTCCATGTGTGGGATGTGTCGCATATATATTCCATGTGTGTGTGTCTGTCACAGATGTATTCCATGTGTGTGTGTTTGTCACATATATATTCAAAGTGTGTGTGGGATGTGCCGCAGATATATTCCATGTGTGTGTCTGTGATGTGTCAGATATATTCCGTGTGTGTGTGTGGGGTGTCACATATATTCCATGTGTGTGGGGGATATGTCACATATATATTCCATGTGTTTGTGTGGATGTGTCACAGATATATTCTATGCGTGTCTATGGGATACTTGTGTGGGATTCGTCATAGACCTACTCTCTTTATACGTATTTGAGGAATGTGTTATATACCTAGGGCCCATTTTGTGTCTTAGGTATGTATCACAGACCTAATATATGCGTGTGTATG
The DNA here is from genome assembly GCA_021533235.1 of Biomphalaria straminea. Lineage (NCBI taxonomy): Eukaryota > Metazoa > Mollusca > Gastropoda > Planorbidae > Biomphalaria > Biomphalaria straminea. Next base: position 42,414,404 of record JADKLZ010000003.1, on the reverse strand, counting down.
TTATCTGTGAGATGTGTCTTTTTTTTTTAAATAGATTTTTCCTCCTTGACTGTTTTCTAGTTCTTTATTGTAAAACAAAGCTTAAATCAACTCATTCTATCTGGTAAAAAAAATTGTACACGTTATTTCTCCCACATCCATTCTCGGATTAAGCGGAAATTTCGCAACATAATTTCTTTTACCTGACAACACAAGAATCCATAAAAATAATCAATTATTTAATTTACTATTGGTAATTAATTATTTTGTTTGGTGTCTTTGGAAACAAACCGTACTTTACAGATGTGGTAGCATAAGTTGAATTAGTCCCCTTGGAGATTCTTGCTCCCTGAGTGATCATTTTTATTCATTTAAAAAAACCGTTCATGTAAACATTCACAAGCTACCCCCTTCTTCCCTCCCCCTTTCCCAACTGATCCAGACAAGGGATAGAATCATAGCGCATTGAGAAAGCTAAAACAAAACAAAAAAAAAACTGGTAAAAATAGTTCTAATCACACAGGTGTATTGTCACTTTCTGATCACTTCCCAATAGAAAATGGCGTGAAGCAGGGCTGTGTACTTGCCCCTACTCTATTCGCTATCTTCTTTGGTGTAATGCTGGGTCAAATGAGACAGCGTTTGCACGAAGGCATCTACATCCGGTTTCGTTGTGACGGCAGCGTGTTTAATCTCCGGCATAATATAAAGACTAATCCAAACTAATTGATACAATTACACTTAATATAAGGTGCGTTTTGTTTTTTTAGAACAGTTTTTTTTTTAATGTTTTTATTGTTTCCTGTATCCTTTCTATGTTTGTACATCGGCCAAGTCCGTGAAATGTTCAAATGTTATGTTTATATTAGCAAGTAGAGCAGTTTGGGCCTTTTCAAATCGTTAAGGTTACAAAATGCAAAGCTGGACAAAATTTAAAAGATGTATATAACATCACAATCAAAAGATATACTTAAAAACTATAGTTATACCGCTACCACCCCAACTGAACCTTTTTTTTTTATGTTTTGTCTCCAACGAGTCGCTACAGCGCTGAATTCAAATGAATACGATGAATAGGCCTAACTAATAGATTGGAGATTAATGTCAGGACTGACACAAACGTCGGACTTGAGTTTCACACAGCCTGGTCCAAACACGCACGACTTTATTTCAATGATTAGCTGACTGAGAAATAACATTGGCGATGACCCATGCCGTCTTTGATGTGCACGAGGGCTTGTTCGCTGGGCGCCATTAAACCCCTTTCCCCCCGCTTGGGTGGAGTTAATGAAACGTATGACCAATAAAGGCGCTGGTAGCCCCCCGGATGGAAGTTTCATATGCTCCTGCAGGAGCAATCAAATATTTGTATGTTTATGGACGGGATATCAATAGGGCTTTGTTTTAGAACGGCACAATGGCCCCAAGGGAAGTCAGCGCAGTAAGAGGAGGAAGGGTGAAGGTGGGAGTGAAATACACACACACACACACAAAAGAGAAAATGCGAGAATAATGGCGGGCAATGCACGACCAACACATTAATGTTTGATTAATTGTTTCTTTTTTTTTGTTGGTCAGAAATACAACAGAAAGTAAGTAAAATAAAATGAAGGCAAAACATAGAGGGGACGTTATCACGTTATCAAATGACAATATATATACCGGGTGCTTTTTTGTGACGGTACGCACCGGTACCGTTCCTTTTTCAATGTGGAGAAAAATTTTTTTTTCTTGTATTTTAAGGTTTATTATTAATTTATTAGTAGTTAAAAGTTAGGCAATCCATCACTGAGTACAGGCACCTAATTTTTTTTTACAAAAAAAAAAAAAAAAGCACATGAAATATAGATCATGTGAAACACAACTAAAATAACCAATTGATGATTTTTCAAAAGGTTTAGAAAATAAGAAGCAAATAGATGCTATCTTATTAGATTCACCACCAAATTTGCTTAAAAAATTTAACTATTTTGACATTGATGGTTCTTACATCAATGGATACTTCATTTTCTGATAAGGAGAGAATAAACTGTGATAATAAGTGGCTCTAAATCAATGCCAATAACAGTAAACTAAGTTATACCTCAAGGAAAAGTCTATTATTTTTAATTTACATAAATAATTTATCGAATTGCATTAGTTTAGGAACAAAAGTCATATTATTTGCAGATGATTGCATAATAAATAGAACAATAAAAACAACTCAAGATACCGAAATTTAACAAAGAGATATAGATGAATTACAGAAATGGGAATCAAATTGGAGCATGTCTTTCCACCCAGAAGAATATCAGTTATTAATATTAAAATACAATATAACAAATAAATATCACTCATCTTATTCATGGTAAACACAGACTAAAATCTGAAAATACCTAGGTGTCATAATTAATGAAAAACTGTCATGGAATCTCCATATGGATGAACCTATTAACAAAAGTTAACAAAACATTAGGGTTTATTAAAAGAAAATTCTACAAATCAAACAA
>JADKLZ010000003.1:42381110-42411926 GCA_021533235.1 Biomphalaria straminea | reverse complement strand
AGAAAATTCTACAAATCAAACAAAACATTAGGGTTTATTAAAAGAAATTTCTACAAATCAAACTAGAACATAAAACTAAAATGTTATTTAACCTTGGTTAGGCTAATAATACAATATGCATCCTCTGTTTGGGACCCCTCAACTCAAGAAAACCTTAGTGGAACAGACACAAAATAGAGCAGTGAGATTCATAACAAATGAATATTCACATTTGATTTCAGTAAAGCCTTTAGTAAAAATACTAAATTTAGAAACCTTTCAGGATAGAAGAGTTAAAAGGAAAGTAGCAGTTATACATAAAGACATAACCACAACCTAATAAAAACTCAAGAGATAAAGAAACATTCCTTGTTCCATAAGCTAGGACAAATTGTACAAATGCAGCTTCTTTCCTAGTTCAATTAGAACATGAAAATGGTTGCATCTTGAGTCAGCCAAGAACACCAATGACTTGGCAGAATTGAAAACATTGATTAACATTCATGACTAGATTGACCTAGAAGAAAAAAAAAACTAACAACTGATGTCTGGAAGCTGGAGTACTATGTCGTCTGAGAAGGCCCTTTTAACGCTTTCTAGGCATTCCTGTAGTCTGGAGCTCCATGTGATCTTGTTTGGCATGCCTTTTTTTGTCAGTTCAATTAGAGGTTGTGTAATACTTGTGAAATTAGCCAGGAACCGTCTATAGTAATTACATAACCCAAGGATGCTTCGGACTTGTCCCTTGGTGGTAGGTATTGTTAAATTAAGTATCTTGCTTATGTTGTCTTGTAGTGGTCTGATAGTATTTTGCTGTATTCTGTGCCCCAGAAATTCAATGTCTGTTCTGGCAATTTTAACCTTACTAGGTTTTATCGTCAGCCCGTTATCCTGTAGTATCTGGAACACTTGTTGCAGACCAACAATGTGTTGTTCTAATGTGTTGTGGAAGACACATATGTCGTCAAGATAGAAAATGACATCTGGTCTTTTCCCTAGTAATTTTGCCATCATCCTGTTGAAGGTCGCAGGTGCATTACTAAGCCCGAAACTCATGTAATTCCACTGGTAACAACCAAATGGAGTAGTGAATGCTGTTAGTGGCTTAGCATCTTCCTCCAGTGGAATTTGCCAGTAACCTCTGGCTAAGTCGAGAGTAGTGAAATATTTTGCCCCTCTAAGTTTAGGCATAATGTTCTCGACGTTAGGCATTGGGTATGTGTCTTTTACGGTAATGGCGTTGAGTTTCCGGTAGTCTACACACAGGCGCATCTTTCCAGTCGTTTCCTTTTGTTTTACTAGGACTGCTGGAGCTGAATATGGGGATGTAGATGTATCAATTATTCCCATTTGTAACAGCATTTCTATTTCTCTTTTCAGTATCTCTTCATGGTGTAAGGAAACTGGGTATGGTTTGGCTCTTGTGGGCTTTGTATCAGTTAGTTGGATAGTGTGTTTTATGGCGGTTGTTCTACCTGGTTGATCTGTGAACATTGGCGCCCATTGAGCTAGCAGTTTATCGATATCTTGTTTAACTGGATCCTGTAGGTGTGATGTGTCGATGTTTTTCACAGATTCACTGCTTTCAATGACTGGGCATGGTAATTCGTCTGTTTCCTCTATTGTTTCTACCATCATGACTCTCTGACTGTCTTGCGTGTCTTTCTTATTGTTCGTTGTAAGAGTAAATGGTCTGGGCATGTATAGCTTCAGCATATTTATGTGAAACACTTTGTCTCGGCCTCTGATGTTTATGCTGTAGTCGACCTTCGAAATCACCTTTGTGACTTGGAATGGGCCCTGCCATTTTATAAATAACTGGTTGTTTTTGTCAGGCAGCAGAACCATGACATTATCACCAACTTGTAGTGTTCTCAACTTTCGTCCCTGATTTAGCTTTCTCAATAGTTCTGGTTTCTCTTTATTTGCTTGCTTTTGAACAGTTTCGCATGCTTCAATTATATTTTGTCTTGTTTTGATGACAAGATCGTATCCTGTCAGTACGTCATGTTCTATGTTTCTATTTACTAGGAAGTCTCTGTATAGTGACATGGGTCCTCTAACAGGTGAGCCATAGAGCATCTCGAATGGTGAGAAGCCCGTTGTTGAGTGTGGTACTTCTCTGTAGGCGAACAGTATGGGATTGATCAGCTTGTCCCAATCTGTTGGGTTGTCTTGTGCTACTTTGTTCAGCATTGTTTTCAGAGTTGAGTTCCAACGTTCGCACATTCCATTTGTTTGGGGGTGGAAACGGGCCGCAAATTGTTGTTTAATATTCAGAGTTTTGCAAAACTGTGCGAATTCATTCGATTTGAACTGGGTGCCTTGATCGCTCAGTATTATCCGAGGGTAACCTGTTCTTGCAAATATTGCTGTTAGTGCGTCTCCCACATCTTCAGAAGAAATTCTTTTCAATGGTATTGCTTCTGGGAACCGTGTGCACATATCTACAACAGTCAATATGTAGCGATGGCCTCTTCCGGATATTACTGGCATTGGTCCAATAATATCTACAGCTATCTTTTCAAATGGCATTTCACTTAAGTCTGTTGTCTGTATTGGGGCTTGCATATAAGTTCCTTTTGCTCCATGTATTTGGCAAATATGGCAAGATTTTATATAGGCCTTTACTTCTTGCGTAATTCTAGGCCAAAAAAATTCATTCAAGATTCTATTCAATGTTCTCTTTATTCCCATGTGTCCGGCAAACGGGGTGTCATGTGCAAGCTTCAATATTGTTTCTCTATATTTCTTTGGAATTAGCAATTGTTGTGTCTTGCCTGCTTTCAGATGAATTTCTCTTACATAGACGCCATCTTCACCTATCTTGATTAACCCTCGTCTTGGTGCAACCTTACTATCTATGAGTTTTATTAGATCTGGATCACTTTTCTGTTCACTGACAAATTGTTCTGCTTTAATCTGTAGTGGGTCTTGATTTTCTGTTGAGATTTCATTCGGTTCGTTTACTGGATTATGACTTCTCATATCGCTATTTTCTGTTTCTGTATTTTCCTTTTCATCGTTATACGGAACTTGTATATTATCGTTTGTATTTAGCACTTCTTCTGCTTTCTTCTGAGCTCTTGTAGTAACCATTGAACATTTCTGTGTGTATTTTTCTTTCCATTTATTCAATTCTTCTACTGTGCAAGGTTTAGAGCCTTCGATACAGCCAATGATAAGACCAATGTTGTCAGGCTTATTATCTATTACTAAGGCCTCATGCCAACCACTGATGAACGGTGTGTGTATGTTGATATGTGCTACCAGGTGTGTAGTTACTTGGCCAGTGTAACTAACACAGTCTTGTCTTCTTCCTGTGTACTGTTGTGAGTTGACATATTCTTTTGCGACTAGAATTGCGGTTGCTCCTGTATCGTACAGTACGTTGGTCATCTGTTCTCCCACGAAGCCTGGGTATACCTGCAGTTTATCAGCGTGTTTGGCAGCAAAAGCTCGGTCTCTTGGTCTGTTGTTCCCAGCTTTATTGCGTCGGTTGTAGAAGCAAGTCTCTGTAGTGTGGTTTGTTCTACCACATATTTCACATTGGAAACGAACTCTTTGCTGATTTCGTCTGTATTCTTGTTCCTTGTAGCTATATGTTGGGCTCCTTTCTCCATATTTCTCTCTTCTTTCCGTATATGTTGGGCTTTGATAACTATAGGTTGGGCTCATTTCCTTATCTTTCTCTCTTCTTTCCGTATATGTTGGGCTTCGGTTAGCGTTCTCTCTTCTATATAGAGGGCTTGGTGTCCGCATTCTAACGGTGTTGCTCACCATAAAAGCGGATGCCGCGGTTGGGTTCTCTCTAGCTAACACTTCTCTTGGGTGTGCAGCCTTATACTGTCTTAGTTGTGCTATGAGGCTGCTGATGGACTTTGGCTCTCGCTCCGTTACGTATGTTTTCACATTGTTATTGTAAGCTTCCATCACAGCGTCCATTATGATGTGTTCTCTGAGGGTTTCATATTTGTGATCCACTTTTGACAGGTCTACCCATCGATCGAAGTAAATTGACATGTTGGTGACGAATATTTGTGGATCGTCGTTCGCTAGAGGTGTCGACTCTTTCAATTTCCTTCTGTATTCGTAACTTGTGGAGCCAAATTGTCTTAGTAAAGCCTCTTTCACGGCCACGTAGTCTTTTCTTTCCTCTTCTCGCATTTGTATGCAGATATTCATGGCTCTCCCTTTCAATCGCCCCATGAGGCTTCTTGCCCATTCTGACTGAGGGAGGTTGCAGGCTGTTGCTATGTCCTCAAACCTCAGTAGGTATGAGTCAATGCACTCGTTCTGGCTTTCGTCGAATGGAGACATTCTGTCTAGTTGTTTGTATTTGTCAAAGTGTTCTTTTTTTTCATTTTGTTGTTCTTTGTCTTTCTTTTCTTTAAGTTCTAGTTCTAGTTGTAAGATTTCCTTCTTTCTACTATCTTCTTCTTTCTTTCTAGTTTCTTCCCTATTTAGCCTCCTCTCTTCTCTTTCTTCCTCTTGTGTTATTTTTAGTGTAATGAACTTTTCAAGTTCTTCTCCTTGCAGGCCATTTTCCTTGCCCGCTTGTCTAAATATTTGGTACATCGACATTTTCACTTACTTGTGTTTCGTCGTATCTCGTCGGGGTTTGCCAGTTGTGAAGAACCAAGTTTATTCATTAATATAACATTTAATTCGATCGAACATATGTACAATCATCATCATACCCAGCAACTCTCTTGTTTACAACCCCCACTACTTCCGCAAGTCCCTAACTCCCGGTATCCTACTTGACCGTGTGTCACGGTTGACCACACATAGTAACCGTGTCACAACACACACACACATACATACATATACATACACATATATATATATATAATGTGTGTAGTGGACATTTTTCCTTTTATCTGTTGCTAAAGATCAAGATATACTCACTTACAAGAAAACAGTAATAAAAGAAAGGCTTTAAAAAATATTCTGTTAAAAGGAAGAAATATAAGTGTGTGAACATACAAATCAAGTGCATTGAGAAACCTGCATTAATTAAAAGTGATCAACTAAAAAGATAATTAAAATAATAAGTCACTAATTAGTGAGCTGTATCATTCAAGAGATATTTTTACATTACACTCTTTAATTAAGATAAATGAACAAATTTACTGTATTTTATTTTTACATTGTAATTTATTATAATGAGTCACAGTTTGAATTTTGCTTCAGTTTAGGCACACTAGTAACAGGTTTAATTCTCACCACTTCCACCTGGTCATCGTCAAACCAACAAGTCACATGCAAAACATCCAGAGTGAAATAGTACAAACTGTCCTGACAATGCTGACGCCTATACACAGAACGAGGCTCCTCTGAAAGAATTTCAGATATTGATCTTTCAGCCTCTGAGGCATCTAACAACATCTGTAGCTTATAACTTTCATCGGGTGAGGATCGACAGAATTTACCCAACTGCTCTAAAGCCCTACGTGTGAACATTACATTAAGTTTAGATACAGGTGGATTGGTTAGCCAAGGGGCAACCATTGAATTGTTATGTTCAAGAATTTCAGAGTTATCCTTCTTGAATTTTACTGATGAAGTGATATTTTGAGAGGAATCACCTCCAACACTTAATAGTTTTTCAATGTTTAGTTTCTTTGAGTGTAAACTAGAATGGCGATTCATACTGTTATCTGGAACACCATTACTTGCGTTGATGGATAAAACATCATGAGTTTCTGTACCAAGACTTAAGTTTAATATTTGACTTAAGTCACAGTCTTCATCAAGCTTCTCAAAGGGAAAACAATTATCTTCCTTGGGAGATAGACTAGATTCAAGTGCCTCACCAACTTTTTTCAGTGCCTCTGACAGCTGGTAAAAACCTTCAGTCACCATTTGGTGATTAAGTTCAGATTTTGGTTGAATATTTGAACTGTCTCCAGACTCAACACTAGTTGTTCCCCTTTGAGCATCTGTGTTAGCTGGGCTAATTTGTTTTGATACTGCTTGATCATGATCACTTTTATCAGAGCATGGTGCGTCAGTTGCAAGTTCTACGCTTTTTAAATGCTGATCATTGAGTGAAGTGATTTTATCAGTGCTTGTGCTGTCTTCATGTCGTAACAAATTCCTGGGACTGTCATACTCAGGAATGTACGGCTTGATATCCAGCACAGGTGTACCATCTAACAAATCTATACCCGAGATGTAAACTGAAGAACCTAAAAAATAATTAGATATATAATAAATGAATTATTTTGAGTTTCATATAAGCAACCAATGCAGGATAATTCTTTTATCTTAATTAAAAAAAAATAATAAACATCTGAGGTAAGATATAGCACAATTTATCAGACTTACACTGGATTATGTATTTTATAAAAAAACTCACAACAATGACAGATAAAAGAGCATATGATGACCAAATATTTGCATTGGATTATATGTTTAATAACAAAATGTAAACAAAAAAAAAAGTTATCATAAAGCTCCATATAATGTTTTCTTTCTAAAAAAAAGCTAAAATTAAGTATTTTAAAAGAAAGAATACATAACCTTTTAAATGCTACCCAATAGATATTGAGCTATCAATTACTAAAAGAATGTTTGTGTTTGATATATGTATGATTCAATGAAGTTATTGCTGATTTGAAATATTTCTTAAGCACCTCATTTTGTTATTTAAGTTTGAGTACCAAACAGAATGTCTCACATTCCTCTTCTAATGATGAATGAGATTTAAAATTTTAGAATTTCTGTACAACTCAAAAGGACTAATTTCATACAGAAATCTGTAAACCTAAAAAAGAAACACCAACTCGAAAAAGTAACTCTAGAATCCTCGATTCACCATAATGAATCTCCACCCTGGGACGAAAGCCCTCTTCCTACTATAAGGGACCATATTGAAAACATAAAAAGAAAATCTGACTACAGACCAACAGAGCTCAAGGAAATAGTGAACTGTTTTCTTCAAACCAATTATCCTAGCAATCAGTGGATCAGAGTTTACACAGATGGATCATCCCATAAAGCCACCACAAATGAAGGAGCTGGAATTCTGATTGAATGGCCAGATGGAGAAAAACTTGAAAAATCCATTGCAACTGGACAGCTCTCTGATGACAGCCACAGAGCAGAAAGGGAAGCACTAACACTAGCTGCTACCATGCTAGCAAATCATCCAAGTTCCTCACACAGTCAGATTGTCTTACTAACCGATGCGAAAACAACCCTCCAAAGCTTGCAAAACCTCAGAACAGCACTTACAAAGCTCAACAACAACAGCAAAAAAACTTATTCAATGGGTACCAGCTCAAATACAACTAGAAGGAAATGAGAAGGCTGACACACTCACCAAGAGTGGGAGAACTAACACAAATAACTCTGCACTCTATCTAGAAGAAATGAAGAAATTAATTGTAAATAAAATAAATGAGAAATGGACGAGCTCACATCCAAATCACAAGAAAGATGATGCTTAATATAAGCTATCGCGACAAGATAAATGTCTAATCTTTTGACTTACGACCGGACATAACAGAATGCGACAACAGACGTACTGGAAGCTCAAAATTGGAACCAGTGACATCTGCCCATGTGGAGTGTCACCAGAGAAAGCCGACCACGTCCTCCAAGACTGCGCTCTTTACCAAGAGGCCCATATAAGACACTGGCCCCAAAACACTCCAATAGAAAGAAAACTATATGGAGAGATCCCTGACTTGGAAACCACTAAGCAGTTCATCTCATATATTGGTGTAGTGATCTGAACCCTCCAACATAACAATGAGAACGAAGAAGAAGAACCTTAAAAAAACAGCTCTAATATCTTATGCGCCATGAAGTGAACGTCATTTTCTTTCCGTTTTAAATGATAAGCTGTATGTGTAAGCATGTTGATAACATTGCAGACAGTGTTCCAAAAAATTGTATTTACACAAAATGTACATATCTACAACAACAAACAATTACAGTGGTGGGATTAGACTAAACAACAATAGTAATTCCATTCTTACCAACAACTTTATCAATTTTGACCAAAGAGAGTCCAATGTTATTAGGCCTGTATGGTGAACGTGTAGAAAACACTCCTACTTTCAGTCCATCTAGTCTTGGAGGTTTAACTTTAGCTTTAGTATAAGTGTTATTGTTTTTATGAAAAACAAATATAATCCTGAAATTCAAGAATTAAAAAAAATTATTGGAAGAGTATACTCTGTGCAATCACAACACTAAGCATAGCATTAAGAATTCTTTTTTTCTTCATTTGTAAACCATGGTTTTAGTAAAAAAAAATTGGTTCAATAAAGAAATAGATTTGAGATTTTATTTTGATATTAATATTTTTAAGTTAAAAAAAATATATTTAAAAAAATCCCACAAACACAAATTAAGAAAACAAAAGCTGATATTTTATTCAATTTGATAATAGCTGGTAGTTTAACTCCATATATATTTTAAAATTTTAAGCTAATGTATTTACATCCTAACTGAAGTTCAGGACTCAATAAAACAAGGTAGAAACTGAACCAAGCTAAGTGAGCTAAGATGGCCTACCAAGCATGTGAAAACTCTTCAAGACCTTGCAAGGAATGCTCAGGATTGTTGAAAACACTTTTCTCTATTGTAAGGACACCACGAGCTGCTTGACAAAGTGATGATTGCCTTGGAATTCCATTTTTGTAGTGAAAAACAGATTTCAAGGTACCAATGGGCTTCATCTTAAAACAACTGTCCATATCTGTTAATTAAACCTATTATTTGATTAAAAAAATATAAGATTATTACCATGTAATACAGTATTCAGCAATCACAGTTAAACATTTTTATGTTGGAAATTCAGAAGTTTATTTTTGTTTACAAATTTAACAGCTAAAAAAAATGTGTTAGTATATATGTTTTTAAGATTGATGAGGTTAGAAGAAATACATACATAATTAAATGCATTACAATCAAAGTCAGTCAATATTTACTTCAACACTAATAACATAAAGTTCAACTTTAGGAGACCAGTTAATTGGTTACTGTATGGTAAAAGTTAACAAGTGTATAATAGTTTTTGAACAACTTTACAATTTCACTCATCTCTTGTTGCAATGAGGGGTTAGCGCAATATTATAATGTGTATTCTTTAGTTGTTTTTTTTTTGTAACACAGCATTTAAAATTGCATAGAATTATTGAAAAAGGCATAAAAATACAACTTTATGAAATATTTTTGCAGTACTCTTGCTTACGGTAGGTCTACATATTATAGATATATCCCATGCATCAACCTTTTAGTTAGGGTTATTATTGTTACTAGATCTAAAAGTAAAGACTCTAGCCCTGGCACTAGATTGTCTAGATTGTAAAGCTAATGGTTTAATTTAAGATCTTAATTATTCTAAATCTGTAGACAGTATAGACACTAAGACTATTATAGTTACTAGTTCAGTATCTCATCTCATCTCTGCCTGTCGTTCTACTGGGGAATAGGCCACCAACCAGCTTCCTCCAGGCATATCGGTTTTGGGCGAGTCTCTCCAACTGTCCCCATGTCTTGCCCATCTGCCTGACATCTGTTTCCAGATTGCGGCGCCATGTATTTCTGGGCTGTCTTCTCTTTCTCTTTTCTTGGAGGTTCCAGGTTAGGGCTTGCCTTGATATGTTGGATGCGGGCTTGCGAAGGGTGTGTCCTATCCATCTCCAGCGTCTCTGAAGGATATCTGTTTCAATTGACTGCTGTTTTGTTCTTTGTCACAGTTCCTCATTCGAGATCTTGTCTGGCCAGCGGATCATAAGAATCTTTCTCAGGCAGGTATTGATGAATACCTGGATTTTTTTTATGGTGGTGATGGTGGCTTGCCAGGTCTCTGCTCCATAAAGTGGTATTGGCTTAAAAATGGTGTTAAAGAGCCTAATCTTGGTGGTGGTGCTTATTTCCCTAGATCCCCAGGTGTTCTTCAGGCTGCTCAAGCTTTACCAATGCGGATACTGACATCTGCATCTGTTCCTCCATGGCGATCTATGATTGCCGAGATAGGTGAAGCTTTCCACAGCTTTACCAATGCGGATACTGACATCTGCATCTGTTCCTCCATGGCGATCTATGATACTGCCGAGATAGGTGAAACTTTCCACCTCTTCCAGCGCCTCACCTTGGACTGTAATGGGTGTATTGTTGGATGCCTTTATCTTAAACACCTTGCTCTTCCCTCTGTTTATGGTAAGACCCATTCTAGCTGAATTGTCTGCAACAACATTTATCTTATCCTGCATCTGCTGCTGTGTGTGAGAAAGAAGAGTCAAGTCATCTGCAAAGTCGAGGTCATCTGTTAGTACAAATAAGAAGGAAGAGAGTAACCAGCCTTGTCTCACTCCTGTTTGGACTTCAAACGCCTCTGTCAGTTGTCTGCCATGAACAACTCTGCAAGTCATCCCTTCATATGACTTCTTTATGATATTAGTAATTTTTTCAGGCACTACATAGTGTCTCAAAAGTTTCCAGAGGGTCTGTCTGTCCACACTGTCAAATGCCTTCTCATAGTCTATAAAACTGTCGTAAAGAGGGGAGTTCCATTCCATGGAATGTTCCGAAATTATTCGTAGTGTTGCTATCTGATCTGTGCATGATCTCTCCTTTCGAAAGCCGGATTGTTGGTCACGGAGATGTGGGTCTACAGCATCTTTCATTCGGTTTCAGAATGTGGTTAAACATTTTCCCTGGAATGGACAAGAGTGTTATCCCTCGATAATTGGAGCAGGAACTAAGATCGCCTTTCTTTGGGAGTTCGATGAGGAGGTAGCCTTCCTTCCATTCTGGTGGCAATTCTTCTTTTTCCCATATCTTGCAGAAGAGAGGGTAGAGTAGAGTAGATTCATACTGGCATCAATGTCTGCCTTTAGACTAAAGTGGTTCAACTGGGATGCTGTCAGGTCCTGCAGATTTGCCATTCTTACTAGTTCAGTATAGACACTATACGTGACTATAGTAATGAGTATGTCACTATAATATATTTGAATTATATAAAAAAAAATAATACTGACTACACAGTCGTACAGAATACCAGAGTACCGACTAATCTAATATAGATTTAGACAACACGCACATTTGAATCTTGGTAGATGAATTCAAAACAAATGTAGAGATGTGATTCATATGATTAGTATTAGTGAATTAGATCTAGACTCTATTTATAGAATCTATAGACTCTATACTCTATAGGTCTATATAGATCAGATGAGTCTACATGATTCTACCAGTTAGTGTCTGTCTTTATTTTAATTAAAACTAAATCTAAAGTGGCTTGTAGATAAAGATCTGAATCAAAACAAATGTTACTTAATGTAACTATAAGAGTACAATAATACATATATAATAGAATCAAATATATCTATATATATCTATATAAATTTTGTGTTCATTCTAACTAGATCTATCTATAGAGTGTATACATAGTGTATTGTGTTGTCATAATAATCATATCAGATTTGGATTTGAAATAGAAGAAAAAAAAATCTGGCTTTCAGAAATCCGGAAATAGATTTACAAAGCTTCATAGCAACAATAAACTAATCTAAAATGTAAAAAAAAAAAAATTAAATCTCATGAAATCTAGATTTATATCTAACTAATGTTGGTCTTATAACCAAAAAAAAAAGTTAATCCAAAGATAGATTTCTTAAAAATAGATCAAGATTATAGGTCTAGATCTACTTATAGAGTCTAGTCTATATCTAGGAAAACCAGAATTTAACTTATTTAAGTCACTCACTCAACTCACTGCCACTGGTAAATAATAATGTTACAATATAATAATTAATATGATTAAATAATTAATATGGAGATGCATGACTATACTCTATACTTATACTCAGTATAGTCATAGTATAGTATATAGTATGAATTTAGCATGATGACTGAATGCATGACGTGTAGGACGTAATCATCTTCTTTTTTGAAGTAACGTCTCTATAATTATATATTATAATATAGATCTATATAATATAGATCTAACTATAACTAATAATATAAGATAAGAAGATTATTATTATATAGATCTAACTATTCTAAGTTAGTAAGTATTATTTATATTATTATTGATAATATTAATTAATTATAATAATAAAATAATTATAAGTTATATAATAATTTTAATATTAATTAAATAGCTCTAACTTAGACTCCAAGTATTCTAAGTCTACTCTAGTCTCTACTATCTACACTCAAGATCTCAGACTATGTCTCTAGACTCAAGACTACATTTCTACTTCTAGTACTTGTGTCATCTGGCTGTCTCTATAGTCTAGAGTCTGGACTAGACTAGAGCTCTAGTTCTAGTTCTAGCTACTCTAGGACTAGATTCTAGATGAGACTGAGTATCTAAAAGACTAATTAGATTAGTAATTATAATAACTTGAATCTTTTCTTTAATAAGACAATAATTGATTTAGTATAATTCAAGTTAAATTCAAGTAATCAATTAAGTATAGGCCTATATAAATTATTAAATTATATAGAATCTCTATTGTTGTAAACTCTAAGGTAGGCAACTCACCGCAGTTTAACAAATAATAATATAAGATAAGATTATGTCACAATGTAATCAGGTCGCCTGCCGAGCGGCGCCCCGGAAGTCAAGCAGAGATAAATATGTGTTATTATTCACTAGGGCAAACACATAACCTCCTTCAGCTTTCTCAGTTTTACTACTAATTATACCAGTCCTTTGCTACTTAACCTAAATGTGGATCAACGACAGCCTTTCCCGGGTCGCTCCAGGTCCCTACTGCAACCTACAAAAGTTGGCTTCTTAGTTTTCAAACATTCAGACTCTTCAAAATCTCCGATGCACTGTTATTTTTCTCTATCCTAGTGTCTTCCTGTTTACATTCACTAGTGCACTTGGGTGCACAACAAGCACTGGTGTAAGGCAGGGTTACGACAATACTTACTATATAGAATCTATAATATAGTCTTATATTATTATTAGAGAATAATTATACTAATTATTAGTATTAGTTATTAGCATATTTATATATTATTTAAATAATATTGTTATTATGTTTATATATATTATATTCTTTCAATATTTATTTATCTTTTAGATCATAAATCATAGATCTATATTACAGTCATTACTTCAAAAAGAAAATAATTAAGGATTTCATGTGTCAATCTATAGTCATGCATGTTAATCAATGACTTAAATTTAATTAAGTTGTCATTTTCCTGGCTTATTCAGCCTCAGGCAGCTCATTTCACTATTCATAAATGACATCATGACTCAGAAAGAAGGAGCACATGTATGAATTTGTTTATTAGATTTTTGTTTTTCTGTTTGTAAATTATGGTTTAGTGTTTCTTATTATAGTTACTTTACTTTTTTCTTCTGTCCTGAAATGTCTCTAAATTTAGTGATTTTACTAATGGTGTTACTCTAATAATATATTGGTTATATAAATATATAAATGTATAAGTTTCTTTTAATAAACCCTAATGCTTTGTTTGGTTTTTTACATAATTTCATCAGTTTGGGGATTCAGATTTTATGATATTTATTTGTGGATTGTGTCACTTAGATATTTTGAGTTTTTTCTCTGTATAACTGGTTTACAATGAGCAAAATAAGTAGTATTTATTTGTTAATTTTTTTGTTACTCTTAATAATTGACATTCTTTTGGGTGGAAAGACATGCTCCAGTTTGATTCCCATTTCTCAAATTCTCTTTGGAAATTTATTTTTAGATTTATGACAAAGGAATATAATATTGACATTTAGATAGATTAGCACCAATAGTAAAATCATTAAATATTGAGAAATTTCAAGACAAAAGACTAAACAGTAAAGTAGCAATAATACATAAAACACTGAGCCATAACTTAAACAAGATTACAAAGAGAGTTTGTGTGATACACAAACTCAGAGGCGGCCCCCGTCGGAGTCGGATCCCTGTCAGATCCGCCTATTTGCAAGATGTTTCGGATGTTCCAAGTCCCTGGCTCAATTCCTGTATGCTCCCATCCTTAAACTATCGCAATATTTCTGAAAGAACAGTAAAGGTTAAATCATATTTTCAAAAGCCTTTAGTGTTTTTTTCTAACCGTGACGGACAGACCAACCAACAGGCAAAACGCACAAAAATATGTTAGTTTCATTTTAATGGGGGCATTATACAATTTTATTTTAAAAAATCTGATTTTTTTTAAAATTTAAGAAATTAGTTTAGAATCATGTCATTTCCGGTCTTTACGCTAGTACACGAAAGCCGCTGCTAAATGTTCATTTTAAAAAATGTGCATGACATCTACATGTCTAGAGCATTTCTTAAAGTAACGTTTCCTCCCTTACATTTACGTAATTGTTTTAGAATTGGTGTTTTGTTATTAAAAAATCGCTTGCATAATTAATTTTATAAATTAAACCGTTTGCGTTTAGAAAACTAAAAGTAGCCATTGCACCTAAACTTTTCAAGCCGCATTTAATGGTGAAAAAATATTTTTCGTATCTCTTCTAGTTTTGGCGCTCTGAGTCTGACAGACGGACAGACAGACATAAATTCATTTTAAAAAATGTGCGTGATATCTACATGCCAAGAGCATTTCATATAGTAACATTTCCTCCCTTAGATTTACGTAATTGCTTCACAATTGGTGTTTTATTATTGAAAAATCGCTTACATAATAATTTTTATAAATTAAACGGTTTGCTTTTAGAAAACTAAAAGTAGCCGTTGCACCTAAACTTTTCAAGCCGCATTTAATGGTGAAAAAATATGTTTCGTATCTCTTCTAGTTTCGGCGCCCTGAGTGTGACAGACGGACAGACGGACATTTTGCACAAACCTAATAGCGGCTTTTTCCCCTTACGGGGGCCGCTAAAAATAGAAAAACAGAAAGACATATTTTTTTATTCCATATGATAGGACAAATTCCTTCAAGTGTTTTTTCCCTATTGCCATTAGAGCTTGAAATGTGCTACCTGAATCAGCCAAGAAACCAATGACTTAGACTTAGAATAAAATTTAAATACAAATAGATGCAAAATATTAGTATTATTATTTTCATAAACTATGAATTATTGTACATAATGATTATCTAGAAATTCTTGTTTTCCTCAGATCTTGATCTTCTGATAGACAAAATAAATTCACAATGCCTTCCTTACCACAAACACAATTTCAGAATTCTTCTGAATCCTATTTTGAAAAATTTGCTACAAACACAAATATGAACTACAAACCAGAGAAAGTGGACAACTTATATCCTTTTGCCAGGATGGAGTTTAATGATAGTGTAAAACTTTTTTTGTAATCCTTATAAACTATTCATTGTGTCTTTAGATTTTTCTCAAAAATTTCATTTGAAAATATCTATTTCTTTGAAATTTTAATTTATTTAGTTTTTCAATTTTAGGATGATATACAGAAAAGAATGGAAAAAGTTCTTGGACCTTTGTCGCTTTTTGCACCATTTAGCAATGAAGATGGTAAGGATTGGACATTAAAATTCTGTTTACATTTTTTGGACTAAGGGTGCCTATGTTAAAACATTTAAAAATTAAAACATACACATGAAGGAAAGGTATTATACTTTTCAATAGATTAATTTTAATTGTAACTGATTGAAAATTGGAAACTCATTAGAAAGATGTGCCCCCTATTATATGACTTTTGAGTGACTACTTCTGACTACAGACCAACAGAGCTCAAGGAAATAGTGAACTGTTTTCTTCAAACCAATTATCCTAGCAATCAGTGGATCAGAGTTTACACAGATGGATCATTCCATAAAGCCACCACAAATGGAGGAGCTGGAGAGGAGCCATTCTCATTGAATGGCCAGATGGAGAAAAACTAGAAAAATCCATTGCAACTGGAGAGCTCTCTGACAGCCACAGAACAGAAAGAGAAGCACTAACATTAGCTACTACCATGCTAGCAAATCATCCAAGTTCCCCACACAGTCAGATAGTCTTACACTAATCAATTGTACCTATTGTGCTAATACACAATCAATTGTAATTATAAACAAGGATGCAAAAACAACTCTCCAAAGCTTACAAAACTCTGATTTCTCTTATATTAAAAACCTCAGAACAGCACTTACAAAGCTCAACAACAACAGCAAAAAACTGTTATTCAATGGGTAACAGCTCATATACAACTAGAAGGAAATGAGAAGGCTGACACACTCGCCAAGAGTGGGAGAACTAACTCACAAATAAACTCTGCACTCTATCCAGAAGAAGTGAAGAAATTAATTGTAAATAAAATAAATGAGAAATGGACGAGCTCACATCCAAATCACAAGAAAGATGGTGCATACCATAAGCTATCCCGACAAGATCAACATCTAATCTTTCGTATTAGGACTGGACACAACAGAATGCAACAACACATGTACCAAAAGCTCAAAATTGGAACCAGGGAAATCTGCCCATGTGGAGTGTCACCAGAGAATGCAGACCATGTCCTCCAACACTGCACTCTTTACCAAGAGGCCCGTATAAGACATTGGCCCCAAAACACCCCAATAGAAAGAAAACTATATGGAGAGCTTCCTTCTTTGGAAACCACTGTGCAGTTCATCTCATATATTGGTCTAGTCATCTGAACCCTCCAACATAACAATGAGAACGAAGAAGAAGAAGAATGACTACTAAGCCTATTAGACTGAAATTTAAGAGTGACAGTGATTGTGACACAGAAGCTAGCAATGCTTACACAAAATGATCAAATACTTCCTCTATAGGCATACTCTGCTTTAGACAAAAAAATCTAAAGTTGCTGGACAATTCATTTACATACAAATTTATCTGAAAGTATGTAACAGGGCTTATTTTCCTGAGTCTCCTGAAAGGTTACTTGATCATCATTCAGTGAATCCAATGAATTACTAAATGGTTTATGAAGTGCTATAGATGTTAAAAGGCGCAATGTGAGTATTTGCAATGTGTAAATGATGGAATATGATTCAAACATGTTACAAGCAATAGTCAAGCAATGCACAGTCTCAATGGTGTATCATATATATTTAAATGTACAATGCAACTCAATATAATTAGTACTAAGCTATGCATCCCATGGTACATGCTACACTCCACATAAAGAAATAAAACACACACTAGTCACATTTCTTGTCTGTCACTTACCAGTACTACACTAAAAACTAGCTCCTTATAAAACATAAACATATAAATGATTAGCTACCCTAACATAATTTTATGTACAAATGGTTTAATAAACCGTATAAAAACCAATTTACCCATAATGGGACATATATTGCTGGGCATCATAGATCACAAAACATGGTCAGAAATGCTAATACTCAATCAATTGCTACGTTAAATAATGGCCCAAGATGAATGACAATAAATGAATAAAAATAGCATGATGTCTACTTCTGCAGAATTAAATCATTAATTAAACTCTTGCATTTCATAAAAAAGATATAATGATTGGATGGTTTTCTTGTAGTCACAAATTAGATGAACTAATATCTTCTTCTCTGTATCATTTTATGTTTAGTAAGTTGATAAAAAAAAACAAGTTAATTCAGTGCTGAAAACAATATTTTTCTGGTGTTAGTTTATTAACATTTAAAACAGAAAAGAAAACTTGTTGAATAAATCCCTAAAGGGATTATTATTAATGCATTTATTGGACATGCGCTCTTAATCGAAATAATCATGTTGTTTTTTTTTAAACTTTTTTTTTGTGTTCTAAAGTGCCAGTAACTCAACAGATTCAGCTAGAAAGACCAGTCACACCTATTAATGTAAGCATTAAGGGCTAGTAAAATACTTTTTTGAAAATGTCCAAACTTATATTGATATTTTAAAAAATATATATTTTTAAAGTATATTTGAAATATTGAAGTTTAAAACTAATTCTTCAAAAAACTATTATGACCTATGCTTATTCAACGTATCTAGTAATTATTGGCAATTGAATAATTAAACCATTATCATTATTTCATGTATATGATAACTTGAACAGGACTTCTGTTTTTTTTAATTGAATGAAAAGGTAAAATTTAATGATCATATAACAAAATAAATTTTCCCAATCAGGATGAAATTAAATCACAGCCTACATCCTTGGAGAAACTAACATTATATGTGACAAGAAGAATCAGGCCAAAAGAAAATGTTCCATATCTATCACTTGAAGATCAGAAAGTACTGGTAAGATGAGACTATGACAAAACTATTAATGATCAAATCAACTAACAAACAATGGGATCAACAATGAAATATACTAATCAATAAAAATATTAAAAAAATGATTTATTTAATAGTATAAATTATTTAAGCCTTTACAAAATTTGTAAGCTTACACTTGAAACATTTTTATAATGATAACCAGTGAATTTACACATTTTACAGGCTGCCATAATTCTTGGTGAAGTAAATGTTTTATGGCCAGAAATCAAACAGCAGATTGATGATCCTTTTTTGGTAAAAATTAAGTTAAATATTTTTTAAAATAAAAATCACAAAATTCTTATTGATTTGACAGTCTTCTTATCAAACTCAGAGGTGTAGCTACATATTTGATTCAGCTTACATAATTCAAAGTAAAAATGGGAAAAAACAATTGGTTCATGTTATCATCAACTTTCAACCGTGACAGACAAAATCCATGCTATGTTATTCTTCTGTTTGCAACATTTTATTGCCCGTAAAAGCATTTGCACCACTCTTCACCATTTAACCACAGAAGAGTGTATCATAATAGGGTGCAAATTAAGAGTGAAAACCCTACATTACATCACATACCTAAACACATAAATTGTTTTTTAAACTCTTAGTTGGAAACTAAAATAAATTAATCTTTATTCTTTACTCTTTTTTTAAAAAATAGACTCCAGAAGAAAATAAAGAGTTACACCGACGCATTACAGTTCACATAGTCACTGTTTGTGAACAAATTTTTCAGCATTATTTGAACAAAGCCCAAGGTGATATTCATATTTTTTTTTAATTTTTATTTATTATACTAATCTTTACCAAAATTATTTAAGTTTTTTTTTTTATTCTAAAGTAGTTGCAAATTAAGTAACTTGGTTATACTGCTCAATGTAAAACTTAAATCAAATTACTTTTGTGAATTTATTTCAGTTTTGAATAGCAGAGGTGTTTTTAGTGGCCCAGCCAACATGAGCAGACTCAAAACTCAACTTGCTCTTGAGGCGGGTGAACTGTAAGAATTTTATTTTATTTTACTTAAAAATCATCAATTGTAATCAGAAATTATACACATACTAAATTTTTTGGCATTTAAACATTAATTTTGTGGGCCAATAAGTTCTGCACCATATGACTTTTTGTTTTGGAGATATGGAGTACTTGAATCTTGCTTCTAATAGCTATTTCCAAACATTTGTAAATTTTTTGTTTTAATTTTAGGAGGTATTCACTCTAGCCATTGGTGCTTACCATCTCTCTTGATCAACCTGTTTGTTTTATCATTGAGATATTTGCTTTACACTTTATATCCTCTAATATCACTAGAGGAAGCAACTCTCTCTCTCTCTCTCTGCCTGTCTTTTATATGTAAAAAATTAACATCATTTTGAACATTTCTGTCTGGATTAATTCTTATTTAACAGACTTGACATTTTAAAAATCCGACGTTATATTAAAAATGATATAAGAGGAGGTGTAAAACAAGATGGCCAGATGGATGCTGCAGCCAGTTTGCCAGTTCATAGTGCTCCCCAGTCAAATAAGAAGCTCACTTATCAATCTATGGTAGGTTGTAGTAAAGACTGAAAACTTCAATTAGTTTCAAATTATTTTTACATGACTTTTTATATTTTCTAAATTCAATGCTAAGTAGGCAAAGACATTTTTTTTGGTCAAAACTACAAAATCAAATAATTTTTTTACTTGAATTGTATAAAATCTAGTTGGAACTGAGCAGACCAAAATCAACTGTCCAAGTGACAACATTGAGTTCTTTAGATCAGGCATTAAAGGAGGTCAGTTTTCTTAGAAAATTGTGAACACTAACTAATTATGTAATAAAATCAGGGATAAATTACTTGAAACAAAAAAAAATTTTGGTGTTTGATCCATAATTGTGTGTCTTTTTGAAGCATGTATTTCTTTGTTTATTTGGCTTTTACCTTTTCTCATTAGGGTATAATTATCATTTGTGCATTATCTCAGGACTAAACTTAGTGGTTATTATTTAGTAAATCAAACACAAATAAATGTGAATTAAAAAATTTAACAAAATAAGATGAGCCAAAAGAATTTCTAAGGAAGTTTACATTATTATTATTATTATTATTATATTTACAAATAATTTTATGTATTAATTTTTTTTTTTTCTAATTTTTGAAATACCCGGTATCAATTATAGATTCAAGAAGGAATGCCTGTTCTGGACACAAGTAAATTAAATACTTTTTTGTCTGAAATTCCTGAAAGAGAGATAGAAACACCAAGCGATGATGGTTTGTATAGTTACTATGTTTCATCTACATTGTTTTTCACATACAGTATCACCCTCTAGTTCATGATTTTAATATTTCACCATTTCGAAGAATATATAAGACACGTACCACAAAATCAAATAGACACAAGAACTCTTTTCATCCTTTGGCAATAAAATCGTTGAAAACGATGTAATTTACTGTTGTAAATTTCACATGTAATGAAAAAAAAGAAACTCTGATGTTGTTTTGGTAATGCATAATTGTAAATAACTGCTTCACTGATAATAAAGATTGTTATTATTTTTATAAACAAGAATGTTTAGTCTTGGTTTTGTTTCTTCAGACAAGAATCAAAGATCTTATTTATCATCTGGAGGAAATTCACAGTTGTCCGGGTGGGTGTTTGTATATATTAATAAAGTTGATTTTATACTAAACTATATTTCTTGAATATATTTTATTAAAGTTGATTTTGTACTTTACATTTTAAAATTATTTTTTTTAGTGTTTCTAAGGAAGCTGATTCTAAGCAGAAAATTATGTTCAGAGTAAGTTCAGTAGATATTTCATTCATCTGAAATAAACTGATACTTTATTTTATATTTTGTTTGAGCATATATTATATAAAAGAAAAAGATTTAAAAAATTAGCTGTGTTTATTTTTTCAATTAAATTCTTACAAAAAAAGATTATTTTAATCACTGTCCCCATAAGTTCATATCTTTTTTTTTTTGTTTCTTATACTCTTCATAATTTGTTTTAGTAGTTCCTAGTTATTGTTTTGTTCTTTTCTTGTCAACATGTAGCACAATTTAGTCTTTTTTTTTTTTGTTTTTAAGTTCTTTCCTGTATTAAAACTTTCATTACTACAAATATAAAAAAGCACACTGTTGCAAAACACAAACCCATTTAAATACTTTTCCAAACTTCCAGCAAAGCAAAGAAAAAGAAACTACTGCTGTGAATTCATTTATGAATAATGTAACAAATTTGAGGGTATGTTTTGCTAGGCCTATAAGCAGTGCAATAATCTTCTGTTTGATTGAAAGACTTTTTTCTGTTATCTTAAATTTATTATTATATTCATATCTATCATATAACTAATATTTTAACATAAATGTCTCACCTGAAAAAAAAAGGTAAGCTACTCAAAAAAAAACAAAAAAAACATTACAATTTGAATTTCAACAATTGTAATATAATCAACCTTTTTTTTTACTTTTAAAAGAAATAAGACAATAGATCAAGGTGTAATGAAAAAAAAATGAAAATAATTGTTAAATACACTTTAAGAATATTATGAATGTGTTACTTAAAGCAAAAGAAAAAATATATTTCTTCACTCTATACTTGTATTTGCTAGAACTGTTATTAAAAGAATATTTTACACTTACTCAAAGCTATTCCAATGACTAATATTCATCATAATCATCAACTGTCCCTTGACATTTCTTGTAACCAAATCCTTCTACTTTTTCCAGTCAGCTGCTGTTCTTATCAAGATATCAAAAGAGAGGCCTGTCCATTCTTTTGTATCCAGCAAGTTGTTCTTTTGGTGTCTCTCTTTCTTTGTGCTCTCTCCACTAAACAAAGAACAATTTAATATAAAAGTATATAATCTGATTGAATTTATTTATTTAATGCATATTAAAATGAGTGTTATCTGGAGACATTGTCTAAGTGTAAACTAGATGTTGATCTTGCTATGTTGATTCATTTTCATGCTCGTTCCTCTCAAAGCTGATTGATAGGCTTGAATTCTTGTTAGATGTGGTTATATTTTTAGTTACCGAATATAGTGTTTAGTATGGCATCCTCTTCTTGATGCCATTCTCTTTCTCTTTATATGGTTTTACTTGCTACTGTTAAAGAAATATCTCTTTCCTGAACCCATTGGTGGAACTTGGCTACACCAACTATAGCTCAGCTCAAGATTGGACAATTGAATCAACATATTGTAATTTACAAGTCAAAGCCAAGCTACAACATGTAGATTCCTTGTTGGAGAAAAAAAATAGATTACTCTGCTGATTATCTATCTTTGTTTCATTTGTCAGGGACCTGAAGCATAGCCAGATAATTTGTTAGCTATTAAATTGTTTTAGATTTGGCTCAAATGGAAGATTTGCTTGTCTTAAATGCTTGGATGTGGAGTCGTTTTTTTTTCTTACATGGTGTTCATATTAGTTTTTTTTTTGTTTATTATAATTTCTGAGCATATGTTTGTAAAATATTTACATTTATGATATTGAGGTATTGTCTTTAAATTAATGTTTATCTTATCTAGTGACATTGAGGTAATGTCTTTAATGTTTATCATATCTAATGGGCATTCTTATATTTCTTATATTTATTTTTGGTTTCTTTCAATGAAGATTACAAATCATGTTCAATTCATGCTTATGCGTTATGCTCAGGATTCACCAGCCATTAACAACTATAAAAAAAAAGTTCCATTATTTTTTTGGAAATTTGAGACAAACAGTAGCATAGAAAAGTTGTATATTTAACTGTTTTATTAGTTCATACTGAGCCATTAACAAATGTGACACTGTGTGCATCTGTACATGTTTTCTATTAATGTTTAATGAATGTCTTGTTTTGATATCTAAAGAAAAGTAAAGTTTCTATCCACAAATCTTTTAGTCTTAAGAGATATTGATGTCAATTTTTTTTTTTGTGGCCAGTGGTTAAGAAGGGAGTCACTTGGCCAGCATAATAACCAACCAAAATATGAGAAACCCTTTCAAGTTTAGTAGTTTTATGAACATCCTAAAAATTCTGTTTTCTAAACATTTTTCACCAAGATATTAGTTTGTGACATATTATGTGACTCACTAGCTAAGATTGTTATCATTTGGCAACAAAGCTTAAGAGCTGTAATAAAACCTTAACGTAGTCTCAGCAAGCTTCCAGAGTTCATTACATCTAAACACCATCTCTTTAGCAATACAAGTTTTATCAAATTGCTTTTGTTCCTACTTTTGATACTTATCATAATGAAGTTCTAAGGATCACTTTTATGAAGTACTATAGCACATCACCCTGAAGAAAATGATAATTGCACCTTTGATGTGAATATTTTCTACCATTATTACACAAATTAACACATTTTATTTAACATTTGAAATGGATTAAGATTTAGCATTGCTGTTTCCTTTATGTTTAATAACATTAATACATCAGTAACTATAGTTTCAACCAAAGAGAGTTAATACAAATATTTTTGTTTCATTGTAACAGAATCTTTATTTCTTGATATTCTTATCAAATTTTTTAAACAAAAATTGTATTACATAATCTTTGTCATCTACACTGTCAGTGGACATGCAGGCATGAAAATATTATTATTATTTTTTTTAATTTACTAGTAACCAAATCATTTTCTTAAAAAAAAAACAAACATTAAATGTAACTTAAGAGGATGATGTAACTTTTCCAAAAGTAGAGAAATGTTAAAAAATCTTTCTTTATAAATAACAATATTTTGCATTCAGAGACCTGTAAAGTACCTGCTGTTGATGGAAAAAAATGTGCTTCAACATTGCACCTCTCTTGGTTTATATCATAAATTTTTTTACCTTAATGCTCCATCCTCTATCAGCGCTGTAGATCTCAGCCCAATATCATTCTTAGTGACAGTCTTCTGGAGGAACTTGGAATCAACAAGAATGTAAAATCTGATCCGCTAATAAATCATGAGCTTGAAATCTTACTAAGACAAAGAAAGATTCAATCAAAAGTGAGTTGCTGTATGTGTGAATCTTTGATTATATTTCTAATAATTGGAAGAGTTCATAGGAATTCTAAATCATTTAATCTTGTTATAGTTCCATGATGTTATGTTAGAGCTGTTCAATTATATCCTTTTTTTTAATGGGCTTAAAGAAGATTGGATAACAAAAATGTTTTGGAAAATTCTTGATTTAGATATTCATTTTACAAGGCTTGTTAATATTATAATCTTTTACAGCATAATATAGTTGAACCCAAAGAACACCATTTGGAGGACAGACAACTCATTGTGGATGATCTCAATAATTTGTTACACGAAAAAGAAAGTGATTTGCCTGAAGATGAAGATGATTTACCTCCCTTAATTCAAGTGAATATTTGCTTTGAAAAAATTTAATGTAACAATATAAATGTGAAATTGAAAAAAAAGAAAATAAATCTAGTTGATTTAAATAAAAAACATGAAAGATCAAATGAATGTTACTTAAAGTGCATTATGTTTGTTAATAGTGCCATATAAAGTATTATTATGATTAGTACTATGGCTGGATGATGATTTCAGGCCATAATTCGTAATGCCAAGCATGATGATCTCAAGGAAAGAACACAGAAGAAAATGAAAGAATTAGAGGAGAAACAAAAGCAAAGAGAAGAAGAGGAATGGTAAGTCTTTATTACATACATCTAGAGAAATAGTGCACTTTGATAGATTTAGAGTTGATTTCTTATCAAATATTTTGTTTTCATTGCATATAATTCTTCATTTTATATTAAAATGTAAATACATTATAATGATTATAAAGTAATTATTTGTATCAAAATTTGTAAGGAAAAAAAATGAAATTAGCAATATAGAATATTTCTTTAAAAAAAAACCTCCATCTACAACATTCTAGTCTTGCTTTAAAATAAACTTTCCTAGAGATGAAATATTTCATAAGTCTGTTAATGTTACTGTAGTAGTTAGCATCATCTAAATATAAAATAATTACAAAGGTATGCATCTTAAATATCCTCTGGCAACCAGTCTAAATTCTGGCTTTAAATGTCACTCTGACACTGAGTCTAGCAGAGCTGTTTGCACCAACAGGGCAAAAGGACAAAGAGGAGTAACTGGTTTGTTATCAGTAAGCTTTTGGCAGGAGGAGTTAGTTAATTTGATTTGTAAACCACCACTCAAATTTTGCTTGTCATCATACAAGAAATTCTTTCGGGTAAACCCTAAGGAATAAAAAAAGACCCTTATATACATAGGCAATTTATAGCACATATCAGAAACCTTCCTTTTAACTTCACCTATCCCATAATCTGTTGGACTGTTGAGGCACTAAATAGGATCTGTTTACTGTCTTTCTCCATTCCTCTATATCTTTGCCTTGACTGTAGTTTCTTATAATGACAGTCCCATCTATTCTTTAATGTTTTCCCATCAATTTCTTTATATATTTTATATTAATGCAACATGTTTTATTTTGGAATAAAAACCAATGACAATAGAATGTATTTGTGTTTGTGTTATTGCAGTGTTTATGTTCATGGTCCATTGTATCCACAACCAGATACTGTCAATGCCAAGCTTGGAAAATCAGTGAGTAAATAAATTAAACATTATTATATTATTATTATATTATTATAACATGCATTATATTTTGACAACACTATAATATACGACTCAGTTGTATTTAAGATACATGCATATAAAGAATGCTTTGGTCCTTATTAACTAGCATTTTATAATTAGCATCCTGGCCATCATGTTTCAATGGAAAAAAAAAGGTATTCACTGACATGAAATTTCTTTTTCACTGTTATTACCATTATATATCACTTGCATGGTGGTAGTGTTGTGCTGACAACCAAGGTTTTCTGCTTTATGTATACACTTGTAAAATGTAGTTATATACTCTTACAGATATTATTTTTTTTTAGTACCGGCTATTTCTTTTTGTATAGCAGATATTGGATTCACACTGAAGACAGTGTGAAAGATGTTAATTTATTCATAAAAAAACCCAAACATATCTAATGTGAGAAGTGTACATCACGACTCTAAGCTATTAGAGACAGATGAATAATATCACTCAGCTCTTATCATAACATTGTGTACAAACTGATTTAATATTATACATTCATATTGCAACTGATTCAGATTAAATCTAAAATTTATAATTCTGTCTTCTTATGTGCATTTGTCTATATTACCTTTAGAAGCTTCAAACTCAAAGTGAAATGTATCCATTTTAAAATATAGAACCAATAAATTCTAAATTAACATATTATGTTATAAAATCTTGTATTGCTTTTTAATTATATTTTTTGAGTTCTTTTTTTTTTATTTAAAAATCCACAAATGAAATAACTTTCCACTGTCAACTATTTCATAATTCTATGTGCTCTTCAAATGAATAATATTTGAATAATATTTGTTATACAAGGGAATTGTGAGAACTTCAGACATAAGAGTATCTGAAAGAGTCTGCATGTCATCAATTACACTTCAGCGATATCCTCCTATTTACAATGACCTATTTGAAGAGGTTAATTTCTTTTTATTATATAAATATAACATATTTAATTTAATTGTATTAAGAAATGTAAATATTCTATATGGAACAACATATTTATATTTTCTTGTGTGGATTTTTTTTACCTCACATGAAGTCTTTTTTTAATTGGTGAATAGCTGAAGCCCTCCAAATTTTGTAATTACCATTGAAATAAAATCAGGTTGGATCAAAATAAACTTTTGCTACCATTAAAAAAGAAGGATCTACAATGGCTAGACCACCTTTCCTTATAGTAAGAGCAGCTATCCACAAAGCTGTAAGGGTGCATCCCCAGTTGGTTGTATAGGGCCAGCATCACCTTATTCTTATAGATAAGAGCCATAGATCTGGCATAATAGATTTAGATTTTTGCGCATATAACCTGGGGGTTTATATTTTTACAAACGAATGACAGTTGTGCAGGGTACAGATTTTTTTTACTCAAACCTAGAATAATGGAAAATATGGACATACCGGCAGGTCTTTATACCTCCTATAGTTAGTCATGTGATTGTGAAATGTACATTGGAAAGCTTTATGAACATCTCATTCTAAACCTCAAGAAAACAAATATTAATGATGATAGCACTTTATGTATCGGTAGTTTATGGCAAGTCATGCTTTGCACATGCAGAGTATATAAAGCTGCAGGTTGTATGATTTTGTTTTACTTATTTTGTCATTTGTGCGGGGTATACTGGTGTATGGATTTTACACATAAGCAGAGTATATGCACAAAAATACAGAAGAAGCATTTGAAAATAAAAAAAATATATAATAACATAAGCAGTAGGAAAATAATGAAAAAATAATGAAGAGGTAGTTTGATTTGAGTTAAATATTAGTAGCACTGGGATGGGTAATGATGAATGCAGTCATAGAAGAGAATAACAATGCTCCAAGGATAATCTTTTAAAAAGAAACTAAAAGCATCAGACAGCAATACAATGAAATAAAAAGAAGGGCAACAAAAATGTCAGAGAACTCAGGAATTGGAGAACTCCTAACCCTCACAAAATGATGACTTATTGAGAGATAGGGATGTACAAGGAGTGTACATGAAATTAAAGAGGAAAAAAATTTCATTTTACATTTCATGCATGTGGTGAACTTATGAAAAATAGTAAGCTACAGGACATGAAAAATGAGATCCTAAAGGCTACTGAATAAAAGTTGATGAGGATTATTTAATAGCAAGACTGATCAGAAACTTTAGTGAACCCGTCAATATGTTTGTTTTATGTACACCTTAGTGATGTCAGTCTATTGTATCAAGAGTTGACATTAATAACTTTTGTAATAGCTTCTATTTTTGTTACAATCATTCAGATTGATCCAGACATGGTGAAAAAAATGGACAAAAACCTTTTCTTAAGTTCAGAGATTCAGGAAGTGTATGAAGAAATAATGAAAACTGTTCCAACAACTCATTTGGAGTTGGATGATGTAAGTTAATTAATTCCTCCCAAAGTGTACACTAAAATTACATTATTAGAAAAGAAATCATTTAGAAAAAGGAAATATTACACAGTATTATTACTTGAATTTTAAAAAGTTATTTCATTTTTTTTTAATATACATAATAGCTGTTGATTTATACTTATAATACATGAATTTAAAAATCCAGATCAGACTTTAATAATGTATTTTTTTTTCAGATGAGTGATAAGGTATGTAAAGTTTAATAATAAATTGAAGTGTTTGTAAGATTGCAATATTGCAAAGTGAAAGAAAAAACAACAACTAGAAAGTATCTATATTAATTATGTTAAGTTGTATTGTACAGTTTAAAATTAACTTGCATTTCTACAAAGTTGCTTAATGACTCACAGAAAAAGGTTTCAATATGAGAATGATTATGTTTATTTATAAATCAAAGATGCTGTAATGAAGATTAGCATACAATATTCAGAACAAAACATAGAACCCAATCATAAGATTACAAATCTCCACTGCCCCCACTGCCACATGGGTCTCAGATTGTGGCACTGTTATACATGGGACTGCATTTGCCTAATGATATTCTTTTTGTTGCAACTGACAGACAGATCTTAGGAGATGGTGTTGCCACTATCACATACTAATCTCAGGAACATCTTCCATTATCTCAGGAACATCTTCCATTATCTCAGGGGTGGGTGCTGCCACTATCACATACTAATCTCAGGAACATCTTCCATTATCTCAGGGGTGGGTGCTGTCACTATCACATACTAATCTCAGGAACATCTTCCATTATCTCAGGAGTGGGTGCTGCCACTATCACATACTAATCTCAGGAACATCTTCCATTATCTCAGGGGTGGATGCTGCAACTTTCACATACTAATCTTTTTATTATTATTATAGCTTTTATATAGCGCTACTTTCATGCTTATAGCATGCTCAGAGCACTTTGATCCAATCTCATTTGTGGACCAGTGGGGGGGAGGGGGTATCTAGGAGTTGGTTTCCAATGCTGCCTTTGGGCGCTCAGTAAACACAACTCTGCCCGAGTCGGGTGTCGAACCTCGAGCCCCCTTCTAGGTAGTCAAGCAAGCCAAGCTCAAGCCGCACTTAGCCTCTCGACCACGCTTCCCACAAGGAATTATACATGGGTCTGCAACTGCCTAATGATATTCTTTTTGTTGCAACTGACAGACAGATCTTAGGAGATGGTGTTGCCACTATCACATAATAATCTCAGGAACATCTTCCATTATCTCAGGAGTGGGTGCTGCTATTATTGCATACTAATTGCATACTTACATTGCTATGCATTGCCTTAAAATGACTTCTAATAATCCACTTGCAACCACTTGTTCCCTTTACTCTATCTTTAAGTTCTTGATTCTATGTCCTCGTGATAGCCCCATCAATCACTGGCTTCCTATATGCACTGCTGTCAGCCTGTGTACTAGCTTCTTTACTTCTCTTTTACTAGCCACACGTATCTGTCCTTCACTTTCTGACTGACCTCCTCAAACATTAAAAACCATTTCTCTGCAAATATCACATTATTCTTGTATTTTTAGCTAATCTTAGGTTTTGTCAGTCATTAAAAGGCCCTACTCCCTTGTTCAGCTTTTTTTTTTTTTTTTTTGTTATGGATGCAAAAATTAGTTTCTTTAATTTATCAGGTATCTTTTAAGCCATAACATTTTGTATTTTTTAGTCAGATTGTGTAATAAAATTAATAGTTAATGGGTGCACATGTGGAGAAGTTCATCTAGTTTTCTTTCCAGCTGTAGATGAAAACAAGGAAGCATTATTTTTTTAAGTACTTTTTTATATTGGGAAGTTTTATTTATGGCATTTTATTATTTTGCTTCATTTATAAAAATGTGTTTTTCCATACACATAAACATTGTATTATGTATTTGTCCAGGATCCACTAGTTTTAAATGGTCCTGAGACAATTAATCTTGCAGGAATTACTGCTTCCTCCACCCTGACTAAAAAAATTGTTGACAGAGTTATAAATCCTGCATTCAAAAAAAAGAAAGGACCTCCTTGGGGAAAAACTGATATGAAAGATTGGGTGAAAACGTATGTTGCTTTTATAAATAGTATTTGTGGTTTGTTTCAGTAATTAGAGAGTGTATACTTTATCTACAAAATAAAAACAAACTCTATTCTTTTTATTTTTTTTCATTCACAGACCTGACATTCCTCCAAAAAATTTCTTAGGGGAAGATTTATTTTCACCATTGGTTTGTTTTTCAAAAACTTGTCTAAGTTCTAAAAGAAATCTTCTAGCAGTATTAGTTTTAGTTCTTATTGATGAAACATAAACCAAGTAGACTAATACATGAATATGATGCTTATCTTCTAGGTGCCAAATTTACCACAAATACATGATGTGATTGAAAACCCTAACCAAACAACACATGTGGTTATGTCTCATGATGGCAAGCCAAGTCTTGTTGCTGATAAAACTTCAGCTACGTATGCCTCTTGGCTACATTGGTGGAAGTCAACAGTGACTAGTGATGACTATGTGAAATACCTGTCTACTCTGGTAATTTTGTATCAATCAATATTTTAATATATGTTTTCTTAACATAGCACTGATTGTTAATGAGGACGTGAAGTGGACAGGATATGAAGGTGGACCAACCACGTTTGATTCCCCAACATATATGTCAATTATTAGAATTGTATAACTGCT
>JADKLZ010000003.1:42361732-42375392 GCA_021533235.1 Biomphalaria straminea | reverse complement strand
TTCGCATTGCAAATGTTCATAATACAACCAATGAGGAAAGTACTTACTTAAAGTTAATCTATATTGAATAGACTTTTTAATATTAAATGAGTACAAATTTGAAAATGCTAAGAAACTACAAAATAACTTAGTCTGATTGAACAGTATGTCCTTGTTGTTCAAAATTATGTGTGTGCTACACTCATTTGAGTGTTATGTTTGTGCTACATTTATTGAGTGATTCATTTGCTTTTTATTTCTGTAAGAAAATTGATGACCTTGACAGTGAGCTCAAAGAAGAAATCTCTTATATTCAGTCAAAGTTTCATGATGTTATCACATTTAAGGTAAAATAAGTTGATCAAATTATTTGTTTGTTTGAGTTGTTGTTTTTCATAATTCATATTGTTACAAACTTTTATTAGTAAAAATTAGTGGTACTGATTAGAATTTTTATACTGCAGGGTCGACCATACTTGGACAAGTTGAAATGGGACAGAACAGAAATGCTTTATTGGTTGGCTGAAGAGAGAAAACAAAATGGAATCAAATATGAAACCTATTTGAAAAGTGTAACATGCCCAGTTAAACCTGTCCACTTACAGCCTATTTCTGTTGAAAAAAACATAAATAATTGACACATTAAATACCTATACATTTACTCACTGTGCCAATAAAAAATACTAATTTGAAGAAAAAAAAAAGGAAATTAAGATTTCTTTGTTTTCTTTATATTTTTAAATTGTAAAATATTTGTTTGTACAGAATGTAAAGAGAAAAGAAGTTTGTGTAGTTATTATTTAAATCAAGTGACTGAACATGTCATAAGTATTACTCAAAAAAATGTTTTACAAGGAATTTTAAAATGATTTGCAATCAAGTTTATTGTCATTGATAATATTTATACATAATGAATATTTACATTAAAAACTGCATGAAAAATTAATCTCAATGTATTATTTTTATTTTTTCATTTTCAAAAGGTTTAAAACGTACTTTTATTCTGCTCACTGAAATTCTATATACTATACACCAAATATTAGAAATTAAGGTTTTATGAAAAAAAAAATATTTTAAAACTATTTGGTTGATGGGGAATAGGTCATTATGCCTCCTTTGCAAAAAGCTATCAACAAAATTGTAATTGTATTATTATCTGGTAGAAATATATTTTTTAACCTAAGAAATTGGACTTCCATGGCCATCTTCCCCCACCCTTCCACATACACACATGCAAGCACACAAAAAGGAGATATTTTTTGTTTTTATACACTATATATATGTTTTAAATTTTTTTTTTTTCAAAAGAAAACAGAAATAGACCATTTGATTGGAGTTTAAATAAATATTTACAATTTTTGGGCAAGCTAGTTATTGTAGTTCTGAGAAATAAATACTAATTTAAAAAAAAGTAAAATCAGGGAAACATTGTTTTGTGAGCATCATTTTTTTCATAGTCAATACTTGTAATTACAAACACATGTATACCAAAAAGCAAATATTACATATGAAATTATAGACATTTCAAAACCCTAAATAAACAAAAAAAAATGATATTGTCTTGTCTTTCTTTACTTCAAGATCATAAGTCCCTATCTCTATGGCCACC
Source organism: Biomphalaria straminea (assembly GCA_021533235.1). Classification (NCBI taxonomy): domain Eukaryota; kingdom Metazoa; phylum Mollusca; class Gastropoda; family Planorbidae; genus Biomphalaria; species Biomphalaria straminea. The sequence goes on along the minus strand of JADKLZ010000003.1, from coordinate 42,373,804 downwards.
GTCAGTCGCGAAGCGACTATGGATCATCTCATTTCCATGAGATGAATGCCTGGGCATAAGCTATATCACACCCTATATTTATACAAAATTTAGCAGTGATATGCAGTTCTTTCCTGAGTTCTTCTGTGATAAGGATAAAATCTAAATTACATTTTAGACATGAGAAAACTTAAATATAATAAGGATATTTAATACATTATTTATAAATATTATCTTTTAAAAACAACACACATCATTGTTTGTATAAAAAAATGGGTCAAAGTAAATTAATGAAATATTAGTAATTTGAAAGTCAGTAATATTTTACACATTTTATTTTCTCTTGATGAGAAAGCACTTTTTTTTTTACATTAAATCACATTTAGGTTACAACTGACATTGATGCGATGATGCATCTCTAATCACAAGCTGCTAAAAATGCTACTAACAAAACTTTCTCACATAAATTATGATTTTGTTTTAAAAAACAATATTTTGCTGTTTAAACTTCCTGTAGCTAAAAAAGGCTTCGCTGGATGAAAGGCAACACTAGTGACAACTTCATTGTGACCCTTCAAACGATCACAGTATGTCCCCATCCTTATATCATACAAATAAACCATTCTGTCTTCTGATCCTGCTGCTATGTAGTTACCACAGGGACTAAACGTGATCTGACAAGAATGAGCTTTGATTGAATGTCCTTGCATAGACTGGATATTTGATTTAGTTCGAATGTCCCATAGTTTTATAGGATCTGTAGGTGCGATTGTGGCAAAGACATTCAAAGCTTGTTGAGGCTGGGAAGAAAAACAAGAGCTCTCATTGATTGCAATGCTATGTACAGACCTTGAGTGGCAGTCTGAGAAAACATGCGCAAGTAAGGATTTATTCAGGTCATATATTTCAATGGTTCGCCCTGAAGTTGCACTAATAACTAAGTATGAGTGAAAATTATTAACAGCTGCCATTGATGTAAATGCTGAACTACTGGTTTTCCAAGAAGAAACTATTTTGTAGCGATTTCTCAATTGATAACGTTTAATGTCATCCTTTTCATCTGTGAGATAGTACTTGTATAAATACAAATCTGGGCCATGAGTAAGTAAAATAAATTTATCAACATAAAAGAACTGGGCGTTTTTTAGCTCCTTACTATAAGGAGCATTGTCATTTAAAGAAAGCTGAGATAAAGATGAGCTTGCACTAGCAGTTCTTAAAGGATTTCTTTTCAATGATGCACTTGACTTGGTAACAGAAGATCTGTCTTGCATTGATTCTTTAACTGAATTTCTTTGATGAGTGAGCTTCATAACAGGATCCCCACCTGCCTTGCCCCAAAGACAAACTGACTTGTCATTGGAGGCTGTAAGTACATAAGAACTGCAATTGCTAAAATAAACAGAATTAACTGTACTGTTGTGACCTATAAGTGGAATTGATTGATCTTCTTTGAATGGTGGTTTTATTAGTAAGCCAAACCTGTTGGTCAATGCACATCCTAGCCTTTCTCCATCATCAGAAAATCTCATACTTAGAACTGCAGTGGTCTGAGTATCAATTTGATAAGTACCATGATACTCTGTTGGGGGACCTTTGCTGGTATCATATTCAGATTTCAAACTTTTGTTTGACATTTTCTTATTACTTTTTGACGTATTATCAGACTTTTTTATATTCAGTAGTGAATATTTATCTGTACTTGGTTTAAACATAGTAGTTCTTGCGGGTTGAAGATATCCAGAAGATTTAATTTGGCTTTTGAAAGTAAGAGGCTGGTTTATAGGATTTGATGATTTCTTTTTACCACTTGCTACATCACCTCTAGTCACACTTTTGATAGCCACTGGGGGCAAAAATATACAATTTAATGGTGATGTTGGTGACAGAGAAATGATTGGGACAATGCTCAGGCCTTGGTTGCTGAAGAAGTCCCCATCACTTTTTTCAGAAGAAGGTTGGTTTGTTTCTTTGAAAAGTACACAGTTCAAAACATCCATTTTGTTATACATCATCCCACCTACGATGGCTACTACATTGTATGTATCTGTCTGGCTAATACCAGCATAAGCAACTGTGCCAACAGTAGTTGAAGATGAGAATGAACATGACTTTAGTGGTGATTGAAAGTTAATTGCATCTGTGACTTCAAAGGTTTTGGAATGTATTAGAACCATTGCATTAGTTGTAATGGCACACAATAATGGCGGTTGTTGCTCCAATATGTTTTGTATGCTAGAAAAACCAAATATAGGAATGCATTCACCTTCTGAGTCTTCCAGATAAGAATTTTGTGGCAGATAAATAAATTCAACTGATAGTACAGATTCACTGGATTGTATAACAGTTGGTGTATCATTATCACTGAATTCTTGCTTCATATTTTTATTAACATTTTTACTAATACTGTTACCTTGCAGCCAAGAATCAGGTTCAAATCTTTTCTTAAGATGTAATGATAAATCTAGACTTGTTAATGGTCTAAAGTTGTTACCGTCTGTTAAGTCAAAAACTTTAAGACATCCATCTGCAGTTCCTATAACAACCTGAGGATGGACTAAGTTCATTGTGATGCTTATTAGAGGTGATGATGATATCATAGCTGATTGATAAAGAAGCTGCTTTTCAAAAATGTTCCACACACAAAAAGTTCTGTCATCTGATATAGAAACCAATGTTGCTGAATAATGAGGACAAAATTTTAACTTTGTAATCATAGCACGATGCCCATCAAAAGATGACATGGGCTCTTTAAATGTAGACTTCAGAATTAAAATTTTATGATCAGCTGCTATAGCAATTATATCATCTGAATTATTAAAGCATATGGCTGTTATTTCACTTACGTTATGGTAAAATTGTTTAAAAGTTATATCTTTGGTCTCATTGGATTCAGCATTGAGATCCCACAACATAATCTTTTCCTTGCATGCTGATGCCAGATATCGTACTGGAAATCTGTTACTGAATGTAATAGCACATATTTCTTGCATATGGCCCCTACATTCTATTACATATGATTTGTCACGATATGAAACGTCTGCTTTCCATAAACCCATGGTATTTTTTGATAAAGGTAATGCAATCCATTGTCTGCTTATGCAAGGATCTAGTCGTTGTGGATTAATATGTAGAGGTAATGTAAATGAGTGAGTAACATCCATTTTTTGTTGCAAATTTAGATCTACTTTCTTGGAATAAGATTTATTTTGGAACGACAGCAAACGATGGAGCCTAATCACAATCCTTCAAACAACCGTTTTCCCGTTGCTAACCACGCCATGAGAGGTGTGATCGCAATAATTAGCCCCCTTGATGCTTGGAATTTATTATTCGCATATTTCTCGTTTTATTTATTTTTACCGTTTTCATTTTTTTTTATAATGGGTGTGCGCATAAGTTTACAATTTAAACTATTTTTGACATTAATTAACGATTTATATTAATGTTTTAGTGTATTCAAATGGGTTACCTAGATTTTAAAACACTTTTAAAAGTTTTTAGATCTAGATCTACCATGGCATATGAATATAATATGACGACTAAACAGAGTTGTCTATATTTATATATTATCAAGATATTGTTTTCTGTATAACTTATTATAAATCTAGATCTAAATTGTGATTATTACTATTTTATGCTTATCTCATATCAATTTCAGATTTTTAAAAGTTTTCTAGCATGCATAATCTTGGTGAAAATACTAAATACTATTCTATTATGTCCAATTACAAAAGACATAATATTTTGTGCTGTCCTATAAACAGACTGTAGATACGAAGTAAATAAATATCTTAGTATCACTATCATCAACATTTAGATTGTTCTCGTGCCGTACCGTAAAGTAGATCTGGATAATTAAATCTAGTAGATTTAGAGATATGCTTTTAAATGTAGCCATGTTTTCTTTAAAGGTTTGTTAAACCATGCTTAAAACATTTAATTTATCACTCTTAAGAGTCGCACCTATTTGTGCGCTAGTCGCTATCATTACACTTGTGACTTACAGTTACACAAAAATAAAATAAAAATGAGTGACAAGAAGAAAAGAGGTTCAGCCTGGAGTTCGAAGTCACGTCAGGACCGTGAGAAGGGTTTTGGTTATGGCAACGAAAGTAACAACTGGAAATCACAGAGAACATCTCAATATCAACGACCGAAATCAGCTTACTATGGGCAGGTAAATGAGTAAATGTTTAGCAGTTTAAATTTACTTATTTAGTTTAGCTATTCTATTGCACATCATAATCATCATCATATACTGATATAGCCTATAGGGAGGTGAAATAAAAAAATTATCTTTGAAAAAACAATTTTTCGTTAGTACATTGTTAAAATACTTTAAAAGAACTTTCCAATGATGTATAAATTATGACTGTATGTTTAACACTTAGACTAAGTCTAGACTTAGAAAGTTATGAATTTTTTTGTGTCGTTTTACACTAACACTGGTTGTCACAGACAACGAACACAAGCGGGCTTTCTCGAGAACTGACAAGACACACCCACCGCTTAAAAAGTAAAAAAATGGAATTGAGTTTCGTGGAGGAAAAAATCTACTTATTAAATAAGAAATTTAATAGTTGATCTAGCATTCGTAGTAAATTTCTAGCTCACAAATCGGATTTGATTTATAGTTATGAACTGTAGTTGTTTAAAATGCAAATATCGATGAAATAAACAAATGATCGGGTCTAGATCTCAGGGTTCGTAGCGCTCCTAAAAACTCCTAAAATCTCCTAAAAAATGAAAAGTCTCCTAAAATCCTAAAATTCTCCTAAAAATTGCCATAATCCTCCTAAAATTTTGTCGTCTCTCCAAAAATTTTTATCCAATATTTTTTTAAAACATAAATTTGCTTATTTCTTGCTAAAAATGTGGGGAAAAAACAAAGCGTAACTAGGCATTCTGATCGCGTCACGTTACGGGCTGGCTGTGTTAATAAGCTGGCCAGTAACGCGTCTACACCGCTTTTCACCCACTTGTGAAGCGCGACCTCGTGATTCACGATGGCCTGGCTCAAGCAAGCATTTCACCCTGCCTCACCTAAATCTTCTTGTAAGAGTTTGCGTAGAAAGTCTGTAAATATCTACAGATATGGATCTAGTTGGCCTTGAATTTTAGTAAATTTATTGATCTTGATACAACTAATTTAGTCTAATGTCTAGATTACTCTAGAAAAACGCTAGTTTCTAGATTTACGCCAGATCCCTACATTTAGAATCTAGTGAAGATAATTCGCACACAGCCGCGAAAAGTCCGCGAATTTAGTGACTTAGATTTACAGTATATTCCGTGAAAAGTCCGCGAATTTTAGTGACTTGGGTCTAGTCTATAGGATCTACTGTATATTCAGTGAAGATAATTCATTTATCGCCTCGAAAAGTCCGCGAATTTAGTGACTTAAATTAGATCTACAGTTTAGATTTACAGTATATTCCGTGATAATTCACATAGGCGCGAAAATTCCGCTAATTTTAGTGACCTAATTTTAGATCTAGAGTCTAGATTTACGCTAGTTTCAGTGAGGATAATTTGCACACAGCGGTAAAATGTCCGGGAATTTTAGTGACTAAGATCAAAATTTTAAATCTACTGTAGATTTAGCGAAAATATTTCGCATACAGCTGTGAAAAGTCCGCAGAGTTATTTCGGTTGTAGAAGCCAGGGAAAAATTGAACTTGAAAAAACAAAACACTAATAGGTCTAATACCCCCCCCCCCCCCAATCCAAAAGCCATTATTTAGTAAGCAAATGTCAACTAAACATACAAATAGGCATGTCGCCGCATGTATATTACAGGCTCTGTTTATGAGGGGGATTTAAGCACAGTTAATAAACAAGATAAAACATTACCTTAAAAACACACCATAACTCTATAGCATCTCTAAGATACACAACTAAAAATGTACATTTTCAACACAGAGAAGGTATGAAGGCATCTCTAAGTATTTTGTTTTATAAAAAAAAAAATGGACTAGCAACCATTCTTTACTAATGTTCTTTACCTTTGTTCTTTACTAATTGTTTGGAAAAAAATTGTTTTTTAGGTTTCTGGATGACAGTCAAGTTGTTACTTGATTAAAAAATAACTTTTATTTCTTTTTCTGTGAACATAGCACAGCTGATGACATTGTTTCTGTTCTGGGCGGGATGTTGACAAGATATTTTTTATTTTCACAATCCAGTAACAATAATTGATTGGATAAATGCATAGTTTTGTGTATGTTCTACAATGCATCACACAAATCGGCGGGACACACACTCATGTAGGCCCATATATATATAAAACGGTATACATCATACATTTCATCCATAAAAAACCTCCTAAAATCTCCTAAAATTTTGTCATGGAAAAGTGCTACTAACCCTGAGATCTACAAGAAATGTCAGAGAGGCGTGGACAAAATGGAGGCGATGTGATGGCCAAAAAAAAATAATTAAAAAGTGGGGTCAAAATCGCCTGAAACAATTTTTTCAAATGCGCAAAGTACAAAATCTTTTAAACGTATCTAAATATATAGCTAATAATATCTGCTACAAGATTCTAATTTCACTTGTTGTTGACACAATATCTTCTATAAAAAAAAATAAAAAGTGGAAAAGTCCATTGGGGTCAGTGCAATATTGTTGTTTTTTTTAGTTTGGACGATGCTAGCAATAGGTCGATCTGAAAATTGTAGGAATATAGCCAGACACATATACTATTAGCAGGAAAAATTTCAACGCTTGACAACTTACCATCAATGAGTATCAGTAAAAATAAAAATGTATTTATACTTTCAATGCAAAATATTAATATTTATAAATATTTTATTTTTCAAAAAAATTTCATAAACAAAAATGTTCTTCATCATCAAAAGTAATTGGATTCACTTCTTTAGGCAATGATATCTTTACATACACTGAGCATAATCGATTTCAAACCAAGACCTATGTTAGAAGTAAGGAAACCCCCCTCTCAAGAATTTATGGTATTTTTGGACACAAGAATTTCCGGGATTTCACATAGCTACATCATATTATTCATGCTCCAGATTTTTTTTCTCAATATTCAATATCATATGATCTGTTACATCTATAAACAAGCTAGACTCTTGATAATCATAATGATTCTGTCTGATTTTGAAAGTATATCTAGTAGTCTACTTAATTTTAAAGAACTTTCACAGTCACAGCAGCAGGCAATTTACAAGTCTTTGCAAAGTGAAGGACATCTCTGTTCATTTAGGCCAGAACCAAACAGTACAAAAACTGATTTGTTACTTACTTTGTTAGACTGTATATTAGTGCTATTCATTGACTAGAGAACTAGGATCAAGATGTATGTGTGTTGTCATGCTATAAACTTCTCTGTATGTTATGTCTGTTCTCTTCAAAGAGTCTTTGTAAACACAACAAATTTCCAAAAGTCTTGTAGAAAATATTTATACATTACAGAACATATATATATACATGTTATTATGTTATTAGTATTTAGTGGTATAATCCTCTTGTCCCCCATTCTAATGTACATTGATTTATATACAAAAGATTGCTACTATATTATTTTAGCAGATTAGAAAAAAGATTGATACACAATTGAAATGTACATTTATAAGAATAGGTAAAATACCATAGTTTATAAAACATTGTTTCCACTCATAGCAAAATCAACAAAACCACAAAGGGAGCTATGATAATGTACGCAACATCGTACAAGAAGAAGGTCGAACTGCAAGAAATCTTGTACAGTATAATGTACCAGTTAGTGAAAATCCCCAGTTGGAGCAGCTAAATGTAGCGGGTAACTAGCTATGTTAGGAATAATGTATTAAAATTGATTCAACTAACTGTTAGATTTGAAATAGAAAACTCTTAAAATCTTAGAGGATATATAGTAATAAATTTTATTTTATATATGGCAATTATTTTATATTTATTTTTAATGTAATTTTTTCATACTATTGTAATGAATACATATTTATATATACATATCCACATGTTACAACAGTATGAAAAAATGCATTGAAAATTAAATAAATGATTGTTATATATATATATATATATATATGTATATCAAATTTATTACTTTTTGTCCTCTAAGTTGTTAAGATTTTAATTGTGAATATTACTCAGCTTTAATTTTCTTAAGCCAAATTTTTAATTGTATTGAAGTTTTGCATTTTGCTGTAAAAAAAGGTTTTAATTAAATCGATTCTCTTTTCAATGTCAGTGAATACAAGCTCTTCATACCAGCAGAAAAGGACTAGTTCCTCTTCTCGCACACAGCCTCGCCGCACTCCGCCACCTGGCAGCAGGTTTAGGCACAGATCTTTGTCTGACATGACCAAGTCTCCCAGATCTGAGACTGGCTCCAAGAAGAATGACCTCAGAGCCAGATACTGGAAGTACATGTTTGATAACTTCCAAAGAGCAGTTGATTCTATTTACCAGACTTGTGAACAAGATGAGAGCATTGTTGAATGTAAGGTGAGAGATTCATTTTTACAACTTGATAGATTACTTGTTCTCATTATTTGTTCTTTTTTTTTTGGTAAACTTTTTAGTTAAAGCTTTTAATGTTAATAAAGTTTTGAATAACAAATTTTATTTATCTTAAACTGATTTTCATTGCTTATTAAAATAGTTACTCTTACATAATGAATTGCTTTAATTTCATTTTAAGATTTGGATATAAAATACAATATAACTTAAAAGCCTTTACATGTAAGATCTAGATACCCTTGAGGCTGGCTATGTATTACTGTAGAGTTAAAATGCTTTTGTATCCAGTTGTAAATGATGTCTTATAGCCAGTAAAATGACCCACAACCTTAACATAGATATGTTCAATTTTGCATTATTCCTGCTTGGGTTTTAAGATGTGTTATATCTTGAATAAAAAAATCCTAGCCTTCACCAGTATTAGTATTGGAGACCCTTCTATCATTTGCTATGTGCTTTATCACTAGGTGACAACACATCTTATTATTATTATAGCTTTTATATAGCGGTACTTTCATGCTTATAGCATGCTCAGAGCGATTTGGTCCAATCTCATTTGTGGACCAGTGGGGGGAGATGTAACTAGGAGTTGGTTTCCCGTGCTGCCTTTGGGTGCTCAGTAAACACTATTCTGCCTGAGTTGGGTGTCAAAGCTTGAGCTCCCTTCTAGGTAGCCAAGCAAGCCAAGCTCAAGCCGCACTTGACCTCTCGACCATGCTTCCCACACATCTTTTCAGAATACCTTTGTACAGGCAGTTATTTACTGACTTCAAATTCCTTTAATGAATTAATGCAATCACTATTAACTGTAGGAGGTAATCATGATGCTAGAAAGAAGCACAAAAGATTTCAAAGCGCTTATTGAAACTCTGCTCATGATGAAAGCATATGAAGATTCTGCTAAAGAGGGAGATCGACCTTCTGCAGTTGCTTGGGAAGTTAGGAAAATGTCACCCAATAAACATGCCCCATCATCACCAGCACCACCTGTGCCACCAGCGTAAGTATAGAATTTAGTTTCAATTAGACCATAGACTTGATACTTTAAATATTTTTTGAAAATGTATATGTGCTGATTAACTAATTTTAGTTGCATTTTTTTTAAATTATTCACAACTAGACCCATTCTGCTCAGTGAAAAGTCTGGCAACAGTTGGGCTGATAAAGTGAAAGGAGTTAGAGCAATAACATTCTCTAATGTAAGTGTGTGTGAAGTTGATACTGTGAATAATAAGTCATCACTTGCTGCTGAACAAGCTGAGACTGTAGTGATTGAATCATCTGAGATAGCTATGGCTGAATCATCTGAGACTACACATATAGAGCAATCTGACACAAAACTTATGGAAACAAGTCCAACTGAAGGTTAAATTATTATTTTTGTGACAGAATAAGTAATATTTTATTTTGTATTTATTTATGTATCAGTTTTATTTTTTGTCATTAATTTTAAAATGTTGCTCTTTAATTTTTTTAAAGTTTATTCATAAAAAATAAATGTTTTGATTACTTTTTTTTTTAAAGAATCGTCTGATGAAGGTGGATGGGAAACAGTCCAGAGAGGAAGGCTGCGGGCCAGGCAATCCCCTTTACAAAAATCGACTGAAAGTTTGGCTCAGAATGTAAAAAGTGCCCGGCGTAACCTGATGCGTTCCATGAGTGTACCAGACCAAGGCAACAACATTGTCAACCAAGAGACCAGTAAAGCTCAAGCTAAGACTTTACGAGCCATTTCTGAAAGGCACCTTCCTGCTACAGAACCTCCACAGCGTGAGAGGGCATGTAGCAAAGATAGTGAGAAAGAAAATATTCCAGAATGTCTTGGAGAAAGTGTTAATAACATATCATCCAGTGCTAATTCTCCATCTGATTCCTCATCCACTGCTACCAACAGTAGTTCTACAACTCCTGCAAAGTCATTAGATATTTCTCAAGTTATTTCAGTGGATAAAGTTCTTAAGGAGTCCTTAGAATTGGATTTAGAAACTGTAAGCTCATTATTTGTTGTTACCAGATCAAAATTAATTTTGAAATGATAATTATACACAATTTTCTGCATGGATATAAGTATAGATTTTTTTACAGTTGCTTAAACTTTGAGAAGTTATTCCTTAGTGCTTCCACAATTTTAAAATGTGTTTCCATAGGATATAGATCTGGTTTTGGATGAGGAACTACAACTTAGCCGTGAGTTGGAAAAAGCTCAAGAATCTGCTTTAGCTTATGCTGTTCAAGAGGAAGAAAACTGGTTGAAGGAGTTAGCTAGAGAACAGAGCTCTCAGGTTGATGTTGACTTGGAGGAGGGCATTGATCTAGGAGTGAGTTTAAACATATTCCTTTGTAACATGTAAAAATTTCTATTCGTCTTCTTAGAGTCTCATAAAAAAGGTTGAATTGTATATATGTAGATCATCTCAGTCTCAATAAAATGTTCAATTGTGTATGTAGTATGTTCAAATGAATGACATTAATTTTTTTATTATTATTAGATTTGAATCAACATTGTATGAACCATTATATGGGGTGATAAACTAACCTAAATTTCAACTAATTAAAGTATTCAAGTTCTGTTGGAGTTATAAATCTTTTCATAAAAATTTTGAATAAGTCTCAAGTGATTAACAGCAATAACAAATTTTTCTTCTATAGAATACCAACAGCTCTTTAGAATCTACCAACTCAACTATCACTGACTGGGATTCTTTAGTGGCTGTTCATGAAGGTACAAGTCCATTGAAGTGTCTGTTGTTATGTTAAAGTTAGAGAGTATATTAGTTTAGTTAGTTAAATATATTTTGTGTGTAGTTTTTAGCAATGGTAAAAGTAGTGACGTAGAGAGACAGACTAATGATGCAGTAGGTTAAAGGAGACAAGAAGACGATTAACAAACTAGGATAGTGGACGACGTAGACTGTGCCCTTTTGATTGCTTATTAAATTGTTAAAGTTATTAGCCCAAGTTATAGAGTGTATTAATTAAACTCTGTTGGTGTGTATTCATATTCAAAGAACTCGCAGTTAATTGTCGGACTACAGACAACCATCTACAAACACATAACACTGTCATGATATATTTATCTTTTAATCCTAGTTAATTATCTGTTAACTCAGTTGTTTATCTGTTTAAAAATCCAATTGGATATTTTGACAAGATTTGTATGTTATTTAACAGCTGAAATGAAACAAGGCAGTATGCTCTCTTGGGGTGATTTGGTGGAAGCTGAGGAGGCCAGAATGCCAGGTCATGGTGTTCACATGCATGAGAAGTTGTCATCTCCATCTAGGAAAAGGTTTTAATTATTTAGTTTTATTATGAAGATGATTATAAGAGATTAGTTTTTTAATGGAGAGTTTCTTATAAAAGAATTCCTGACCATTTGTTGACTTCAGGTCACCCACTGAGTCTAGACGCAGACATGAAGAGAAGCAAGCTAAAGCACAAGAGCTCAGGGGAAAGCTTATGCAAGAGAAGGCTGAACGTTTACGTGATTTATCTAAAAAGGTGAATAAATGTTTCAATATCAATAAGTTGAATTCATAATAAATGTTTCAATATCAATAAGTTGAATTCATAATAAATGTTTCAATATCAATAAGTTGAATTCAT
>JADKLZ010000003.1:42313525-42325608 GCA_021533235.1 Biomphalaria straminea | reverse complement strand
TGAGTTTGATATCAGAGAAATGTGATGTTGTGTTTGATGTCAGAGAAAAGTGATGTTGTGTTTGATGTCAGAGAAAAGTGATGTTGAGTTTGATGTCAGAGAAAAGTGATGTTGACAGCAAAGGGTCATGCCTACCTGAGCGGTCAATAATGTTCTGTTGGGGGCTCATTGTTTGCAGACAGCGGTGCCGGAGTTTGCTCACGGGGTTGTGATTTCACTGGAAGCTGCTTTCCTCTTGTCGCTTGTAGACCTTTTGTCTCCGGGCCTGGTGAATAAACACATTCACCCACACGGACGGACGCCAGAGATTTTTTTTTTGTTCAATGGGTAACTCGTGTCAATAATGTCAAACGACCAGAAGCTCGAACTCAAAGCAACCGGACGAAAAAAAAATTTGAAAAAAAAAATGGGTCGGAGATGGAAAAGAAAGAAGAGAAACAGGAGGGGGGAGGGGAGTATGAAAATGAAGATTACAAAAAAATATTTCTCGATTCACTTGAATTCTCTCGATCAAAAGAAAGTAGAAAAAAAAAGAAGGAAAAAAAAGTATTGCTGTGTTGTGATGACCTTAGAAGAAGTTCGATAGGTCGAGTGAAAAGGAAATCATCGCTATTTCCGATACTCAGGATAGTTTCTTTTTTATGCATTCAAGTATTGGAACATTTACCAGATTTTTTTTTGCTACAAAATTTCTTCCCATTCATTCCGTGAGTCCGTTAGTGTGTTGGTCAAGGTTAAGATTAGTTTTCCCCTCCCCCCCCCCTTTTTTTGTTTTGTTTTTCTCGGGTAGGTTTTTTGTATAGATGTAACTAATATACACATGAAATATGTATTTCAACATGTCTACTTAAAACTGCACTATGTATTCTCTGCGCGTGCTGTGAATACATAATGACACCAGATGATAGTGTGCCCGCGTCATTAATGCAGGTTGTGCAACAAAGTTTGTGTTACCTGTAGACGCCTCAGTGCCATCATGGCTCCAATCTGGAAACATCCCATGACTCTGAATCGATAGCCAGCGGTAGGAATGAATAGCTTCAGAAGGGCCAGTTGTGCAGAGAATCTGGAGTTCCTTTCTGCCATGCCCGCTCAACGTTTCCCTATTGATATTCACTCATGAATTATGCGTTTTAATTAAGTCGATGTGCTATTTTCACGATGCAGCCGAGATTCGTTTTAATCTAGATTTGTAATTGATGACAATAACAATTACTGGTTCGATACTCCCAACATTTCTATGTTTGTGTGTGTGTGTGTTATGTTGACGCCCCGAGGCTATGAAAGTTGTTTTATTTTTTTGCGCCACCGCCCTGCAGTGCTAATGTAAGTTTTGTAAGAGGTGGCTTTGGCTGGAATGAGAGATGCTGAGATAACTAACAGTTTCCTTTAATCGACTTTTTTTCCCAATATAAAAGACCAGGCAGCCATCCGTAGTGACGGGTGAATACTACTTGTCTCCCTATTCTTGTTTTTTTTGTGTGTGTGTGGTAACTCTATACGCAGAAATAAAAGAGTGATCTTTCCTTTACTTCTTCTTCTCGTTCAAACTATTTAGTCATGAAGAGAATTATATATATATATATAGATTGTTTAATGTGCAATATAGTCTTGAGTTGGATCTACAGAGCTCCACATTGACAGGAGACATACTCTGTTCGTAGATCTACAGAGCTCTACATTGACAGGAGACAGACTCTGATAGTAGATCCATAGAGCTCTACATTGACAGGTGACAGACTCAGATCGTAGATCTTCAAAGCTCTACATTGACAGGAGACAGACTCTGATAAACCGAGACCATGACTATTCGTTATAGAAAGCGTCAACACTGACCTGCTACGTGGCACACACCTATGACGTCAACGAACTGCCCACAGGTTGTGATTTTGGAGGTCAGTTTTCAGGCCTTCTATAACGCTTGGTCTCTGATAGACTCTACATTTCCCATTAGTTTATCTTGAACATTTCATTTTTATCTTGAACATTTCCCTTTAGTTTATCTTGAACATTTCCCATTGTCTTTGAATTGGAAGATAGTCTTAGTAGCGTTATGCCATATCAAACCAGAAACGACAAAGCAGTCAGTCAACTCCTATTGTACAACTGGAATAGCCGTGAATAAAGATGTTGTACTATGTTGTACTATGTTGTACTATGTTGTACTATGTTGTACTATGTTGTACTATATGTTTTGTTTTCGTAGTTCCGATGCAAGCAAGTTGTATTTTTGAAACTACTATGGGAAACATAAAAAAGGGAGAAATAAAATCAAGTTAAACCTATGTACTGAACTGACAATTAAAGATATAAAATCAAGTTAAACCTGTGTACTGAACTGATAATGGAAGGTATAAAATCAAGTTAAACCTGTGTACTGAACTGATAATGGAAGATATAAAATCAAGTTAAACCTGTGTACTGAACTGACAATTAAAGATATAAAATCAAGTTAAACATGCGTACTGAACTGACAATTAAAGATATAAAATAAAGTTAAACCTGTGTACTGAACTGATAATGGAAGGTATAAAATCAAGTTAAACCAGTGTACTGAACTGAGCCAACTCGGGCTCATCATTATTACAACATGCCTACCTCCAAGAACACCGCAGTCCGCAAGGCTGACAGGAAAATTGGTACCAATCGTCTGCTAAATATTTGGCCTTTTCACAGCCCAACATTCCCGTGTTCTCATGTGTTTGTGCCTTCTTACCAATGCCAAACTTCTACGGGGGGCACCTGTTTTTTGAGTGTTGGGCGGTGCAGTGAACCCGACCCACTGTCCTTGGTGTTCTCAGTAGGGGCCGACACAGAAGCTGTGGTTAGGAACGTTAAAAAAAAAAGGTTTCAGTAGTTTAATCGTTCCGGGTTTCTTACAAAATATTTGCGGTAGTTAGACGTGAGTACTCTGTGAGGTATTAAAGAGCTGAGGTGAGAGAACATTTCCTTGTCTGGTATTTCATCTATACACAAGACAATACTTACATTCTGAAACAAATTAAAGTTGGCGGCGCAGAGAGAGAAACAATGAGAGACACAGAGGGACAGAGAGTAGCCGGAGAGAGACAGAGATAGACAGAGAGTAAGGGAAAGAGAGAGACAGAGAGACATTGTAAAAGACAGAGAGAGAGAGCTTGAGACAGAGAGAGACACACATATAGAGAGACAGAGTGAGAGAGAGAAAAAGACAGAGAGATACATAGAGACACATACAGAGAGAGAGAGAGAGAGAGAGAGAGGCAGACAGAGAGAGAGAGGCAGACAGAGAGAGAGAGAGAGAGAGAGGCAACAGAGAGAGAGAGAGAGGCAGACAGAGAGAGAGAGAATCAACTCATTAGTGGAACTCTTTATATTGAAAGAAAGTAGGGAGCACTATAAAGGCGTACCTACGATTGGAAAAGTGTTCATAGAAAACAAAAGGAGGAAGGATATAAAGCAAATGATAAAAGGGCGGACGCCGCCTATGGCGTTTGTTACCGTGGGCTGTGGTGCCCTAGTACGAGAAGAATGTTTTGAATAGTAACTTGTCCCAGACTGGAAGTACGGCTGGGCTTCTATGTTATGAGGTTAAATAGGGCTATCATGTAGTCTTGTGTTCTCACAAGTGGGTGGTCTGGCTTCTATTTGTGTCCTAGACACTCATGGACATTTTCTTCTACTAATACTAAATTACTAATACGTATTTTGTTTTATGAGTACAAAACATCACATAATATCTTTGCCGTACTAGAGCAATATATTTATATATAAAATATTCAGTACACAGTTGACTCTCTTAATAGTCCGACAAGCTCAGTAATACGTATTGGCGCCGATGTAGTCAAGTAAATAATGTTTTCTTCAGTACGTATGTTTTTAGAATATATGTAGGCTTTAATTGTAATTTAAACAAGATTACAAAGAGAGTTTGTGTGATACACAAACTCAGAGGCGGCCCCCGTCGGAGTCGGATCCCTGTCAGATCCGCCTATTCGCAAGATGTTTCGGATGTTCCTTCTAAGTCCCTGGCTCAATTCCTGTATGCTCCCATCCTTAAACTATCGCAATATTTCTGAAAGAACAGTAAAGGTTAAATCATATTTTTCAAAAGCCTTTAAGGTTTTTTTCTAACCGTGACGGACAGACCAACCAACAGACAAAACGCACAAAAATATGCTAGTATCATTCTAATGGGGGCACTAAACAATTTTTTTTTTAAATCCGATTTTTTTTTTAAATTTAAGAAATTAGTTTAGAATCATGTCATTTCCGGGCTTTACGCTAGTACACGAAAGCTTCTGCTAAAAGTTCATTTTAAAAAATGTGCATGATATCTACATGTGATAAGCATTTCTTATAGTAACATTTCCTCCCTTACATTTACGTAATTGTTTTAGAATTGGTGTTTTGTTATTAAAAAATCGCTTGCAAAATTAATTTTATAAATTAAACGGTTTGCTTTCAGAAAAATAAAAGTAGCCGTTGCACCTAAACTTTTCAAGCCGCATTTAATTGTGAAATAATATTTTTCGTATCTCTTCTAGTTTTGGCGCTCTGAGTGTGACAAACGGACAGACGGACAGACATACAGAAAGTCATTTTAATAAATATGCGTGATATCTACATACCAAGAGCATTTTTTATAGTAACATTTCCTCCCTTACATTTACCTAATTGCTTCACAATTGGTGTTTTATTATTAAAAAATCGCTTGTATAATAATTTTTATAAATTAAACGGTTTGCTTTTAGAAAACTAAAAGTGACCGTTGCACCTAAACTTTTCAAGCCGCATTTAATGGTGAAAAAATATTTTTCGTATCTCTTCTAGTTTTGGCGCCCTGAGTGTGACAGACGGACATTTTGCACAAACCTAATAGCGGCTTTTTCCCCTTACGGGGGCCGCTAAAAATGAAGCTATACGAAGTCTGATTGTATTAATTAGTTTAGATAAGTCATGTAATTAAATTTGTTAAAAATCTAGACAAACAACAATGTAACTGAGCGATTAATAATATTTTTACTAATAACTTTTAATAAGCGCCATGTCCTTGTTTTAGTTTTCTCTATACTATCCTATCCTATCACTTATCTGGATCAGTTGGGAAAATGGGTGTGGGGGGGGATATTTTTGTGGATTTTACCATAATTGATTTTTTAAGGCGTTGACAAAAAAAAAATTCAATTTAGAGCGGCGACATACAAGTGGGACTAATTATAGCACCGTTTAAGTCAAGTACAATTTCTATCCCTTGTTCGAGACACCAAACAAAAAAAAATTAATTACCAACAGTTAAATTACTAATTGGTTAATTTTTTTTTTCTTCTGCTGATTCTTGTGCTGTCATATAAAAGAAATAATTGTGCAAAAGTTCAGCTTGATCCAAGATAAGGGTGTTGGACAAATAATGTGTACAAACTTTTTCCTATCTGTAAGAGATTGAGAGACTGACAGAGCGATTTAATAAGCTTCGTAAAAAAAGTAATGAAATTGGTGAGCTACTGAACAGAATAGACAGCAATGACAAAGTCTTCATCAAAGTAATTTTGATCGTTTCCTTCAGCTTGCTCCTCTATATAAAAAAATTGACGACACCTATAGCAGATATTGATGGTTTTCGATGTAAATAAATTGGTATTTTTTTTTGTTTTTTTTTCTTTACCTCTTTTTGGGGCTCTGCCTCTTTTTTTGGGCGTTCATATTTTTTTTTTTTTTTTGTAAACAAAATTTTATTTTTATAAGTTAGCCTACATTATTTGATACTGATAATAATAATATAGATACATATATTTAAAAAATGGAATATAGACATTTCAAATACCTATGTACAAGTTCTATGATAAAAATGGACAAGAAACAATTCAAGGATCTATACTCCAGTGATCTCAATATGTTTATAGATTATACTGCTTTGATTTTTTTCTAATGGAAATATAGATGATTGTGTATAGAAGATATTGAACAAAGGGAGAAATATCGCAAACATATATTCTAATTCTTTTGGTACGTTTGTAGATAATTAAGTTTGTAGATAATTAAATTTGTATTTTTATGTAAAATCCTCTCACGCATCGTACTAAAAAGATTTAATTGTAAGGACCAAATATTTACATAAAAAATGAAATAAATGAAGTCAATGTTGAAATGAATATTTTGTCGGGTCTTTAAGCTATTGTATAGAACAGTGCTGCCCAAAGTACGGCCTGCGGGCCACATCCGGCCCGCGATGTGGTTCCATCCGGCCCGTGGAGATGTCGGCACAAAATTTCAAAAAATCTGTCTCCGAAAAAAAAAAGTATCGAAAAATTACGTTATGACTTTCAATGTTATTATTATTATTTACTATTTTGGTTGTAATAACCAAAAAAAATCAGCGTATTTATTGGAAGAGTGTCTCTATTTAAAAAAAACAAGATTACAAAGAGAGTTTGTGTGATACACAAACTCAGAGGCGTCCCCCGTCGGAGTCGGATCCCTGTCAGATCCGCCTATTCGCAAGATGTTTCGGATGTTCCTTCAAAGTTGAAAATAATTAACTTCTCGCTGGACGACGGAGGATGGCGAGCAGGGTATAAACCTGCCTTATCTTGATGTTTGCGCACTAGACTGTAGTTCGGATTTATCGTTGGTCCCTGGCTCAATTACTGCATGCTCTCATCCCCTCCTGTGGAAGGTTTGAAATAGGAAGTAAACTATCTTTAACTCTGACGAAACAATCGAAACATATAAAACAAACAGACACATAACCCGGGAGCGTCGAGATAATCAGTTCAGCACGCTAACTGGTTACAAACCAAGAGCCTGATATATACAATATATCACACGAGCGATTTTAAATAATCTTTCAGCATTGATCTGTACAGATGTAGATGTACATAAACTAAACTTCTGATTTAGCACTCTTAATATATATCTTATTAATTATTATTATTAATAATTTGGATGTAATTTAGATAAAATTTAGGTAAAATTAAAATAAAAATCCCAGATAATCAATAGAATGAATGCAATATTAAATTTAAAAATAGAAGATTAGTTTTAGTTTATTATAACATTTCAATGTAGATCTAGACATAAACATCCGGAACAATCTATTATACATATTTTAAACTATCGCAATATTTCTGAATGAACAGTAAAGGTTAAATCATATTTTAAAAAGCCTTTAGTTTTTTATTTATCTAACCGTGACGGACAGATCAACCAACAGTTAAAACGAACAAAAATATGCTTCTTTCATTCTAATGGGGGCAATAAAAACATTTTTTTTTAAATCTGATTTTTAAAAAAGTTTAAGAAATTAGTTTAAAATCATGTCATGGCCGTGCTTTACACTAGTACACGAAATTCGCTGCTAAAAGTTCTTTAAAAAAATAAATATCAAATATAAACAATAGATCTTATTTAGTGCCCCAGCGGTCAAAATATACATCTTCCGTGCTTTTATCTCTCAACGTTAGCCTTGTAAAATCAATGTTCAAGGAGACTGCCACACCTCTATTATGAGTTGTTTACTTAGATAGTAAATACTCACAAGTTTAAACAAAATAAAACTTCCGTTATCTATGAAATGTATAACATTATTAATTGTCTTAAATTAGGTTTCATTTATATTGCATACTAATTAGGTTTTTACTCTTTAAATACTGCTTGCATAAATATTTTTAAAAATTAGATTTTGAGCTTTTAGAAAAAAAAAGTAGCCGTTGCATCAGAACTTTGAATGATCTATATTATCGTGATGTCAGATCTTCATTTTCTCTTCTACTTTCTGAGCACTAAACGGGACGGACGGACAGACAGACAGACGGACAGACAGACAGACAGACAGACAGACAGGCCACTTAAAACTAATAGCGTCTTTTCCCCTTTCGGGGGCCGCTAAAAATCGAACTGTCACCTGAACGTGTTCTGTGTAAATAATATAAATTGTTAAGTTAAATTATGAATTATCTCAGACAAAAATTCGAATCTATTTCCCAGATGCAGAGTGCTATGCTACCAAACTGGCCGCACGTGAGACGGACTTAAAGAAGTATTTCCACGTGACGCTAATTAGTAGATGGATTATTGGCTAATGAGCAAGAGTCTATGTAAGAATGCAAACTGTGGATCTGGTGGAGTGGTGGTTGCGGAGCTGAAAGTATTTCAAACTTGCCCTGTCGGTGGATCACATTGAATTAGAGACATCCTGCCACCTCCCTGGCGGACCCACCGCTGTGGTTCTATTTTAGTCTGTAGAGCATCGCCATATCTCTTGGGACTCTGTTCATTCTCTTCCAACAGTTTTAGAGTTGCTTTAGTTTCTTGTTGTTTTTTTTTGTTGTGTGTGTTGTTGTTGTTATTTGTTTCACGAGTTCAAAGTAATCTTAATTTTTTTTTTAAATATTTTTAACGTTTGTGAAAAATAAAAACTACCTATTAGGCCTAATATTGTTTCTAAAAGTCGCCGTTTCTAAGACAGTGTCTCTGATCGATGCTTCTAATTAATGTCTCTAAAGATCACTGTCTCTAAAATCAATGTCTCTAGAATTTAGGTCTTTAAAATCAATGTATTCTATAAAAAAAAATCAATTTTTCAAAAAAATCAATGCCTCTAAAAATCAATATATATCAGATTGTTGTATCTAAAATCAATATTTATAATATAATTGTTTCTAAAATGTAGCTTTTTTTCAAACTCAATTTGAAATTTACATATTTACATATGTTAATATTTGAATAAATTATGTAGATTCTGTTATACTTACTTTCCAGTTGTATTTTTCCTGAAAATAATTTCCTTGTAGACACAAGAAACAATTTTATTCTGATTTCCTATAAAAAATGAAATGATTCAATGTTCACAGGCTTTAATCTTAGAAATATTCAGACTGACATAGTGTTTAGTTTTGAGTTTGCTCTTATTTTGTTTTGATTCTATGCAGAAACCTATCCACTTTGTTTTGATTCTATGCAGAAACCTATCATTTTTTTTTGTTCTATGCAGAAAGCTATTCAATATGTCTTGATTATATTCAGAGACCTAACCATTTTGTTTTGATTCTATGCAGAAGCCTATCTTTTTTTTTTGTTCTATGCAGAGACCTATTCATTTCATTTTGATTATGTTCAGAGACCTAACCATTTTGTTTTGATTCTACCAATTTTTAGCGGCCCCCGTAAGGGGAAAAGCCGCTATTAGGTTTGTGCAAAATGTCCGTCTGTCCGTCTGTCACACTCAGGGCGCCAAAACTAGAAGAGATACGAACAATATTTTTTCACCATTAAATGCGGCTTGAAAAGTTTAGGTGCAACGGGCTACTTTTAGTTTTCTAAAAGCAAACCGTTTAATTTATAAAATTAATTATGCAAGCGATTTTTTAATAACAAAACACCAATTCTGAAACAATTACGTAAACGCACATTTTTTAAAATGAACTTTTAGCAGCGGCTTTCGTGTACTAGCGTAAAGCCCGGAAATGACATGATTCTAAACTAATTTCTTAAATTTAAAAAAAAATCAGATTTAAAAAAAAATTGTTTAGTGACCACGTTCATCATCATCATCAAACTCCATTTGAGTGAGGGCTTGAGAGGCTTAAATCCTCTCTTGCAAAAGCCCTGGACAGAAACCGTGCTGTCTTGCGTAGTGCATAGGCCTCACCATACAGGTCGAGAAGTTTTGGTTTCCCAGACCTGTCGAGACGGAGATCAGCAAGTCTGGGGCAGTCAAACAAAATATGAGGCACGGTTTCCTCTTCTTCCCCGCAGCGGGGGCACCGTGAGTCAAAATTTGGCCATAACCGTGAAAAGTATGAGCCAACAGGACAGTGGCCTGTCCTGCACTGTGCTATAACAGCTTGCTCAGGCCTGGACAGCCTCCACCACGGGGAAGTGCGGTCAGGGCGCCTCATGCGCTCCCAGACTCCACGGGCTTTTGGGGACTTGTCCCAGCACTCAAACCACTTTTCCATTTCAGTTTTTTGAATTGTAGCCAGGGCATGGTGAAAACTTACAGCCTGTTCAGTTGGTGGAATTTGTCCTCCCTGGTGGGCCAAGGAGTCTGCAATAGTGTTCCCAGACACATCTATGTGACTTGGTCATATCATTGGCCTCCTTCAGTCGTAGAACGACTATGGTTCATCTCGCACACTACCTCGTGTGGCTGTAGAGCCCTATTTTGGAGAGACACTCCCGTCCACAAGTATTGCAGGTAAAGGTGGTCTTCGCTACAGTGGTAGAGGAGCTGGCCAGTTTCCGCGTTGTCCGCTTTTCTTCCAGAGCTGAGGCCCATGCTCTTTCGCTGTCCATAGCCTTTTTGGTCACTGTCTCTCTCCATCTGGTGCGGTCTAGAGCTATGTCTTCCCACTGGTCAGTATTGATGTTCACTGATTTGAGGTCGCGTTTTATAACATCTATGTAACGGAGGTGGGGGCGAGCAGTTTTTCTTGAGCCAGTCTCAAGTTGTCCGTAGAGGATGACTTTCGGTATGCGATTGTCCTCTATCCGGCGAACATGTCCAAGCCAGCGAAGGCTGAGGGCTGTAAAGATGCTGGGAATACCTGTTCGTGCAAGGATCTCAGTATTGCACACTTTTTCTTTCCATGTGATTTTCAAGATCCTACGAAGGCATCGCAAATGTGACTTGGTACCCACTGCATTATCACAGGAATGCCATAGCGCTGCTTCATATTGTGTGAGGCCATGATGACAGTGTCGATATTGGGGGGCCATGGTCCAGGGCTTTGCAAAGCCTGTAGTACAGGTTTTGAGTCAGTGACCACAACAATCCGTGTTGCCCTCAAATGTCCCTCGCCGAGTTGTGAGTCAATGACTTTTAGGGCTTCACAGACTGCCATGGTCTCCGCATCAAAACTGCAAACACTACCACATGGTCCAAAGATTTTAACTGAGTGGGAGCCAAGAAAGTCGATGTAGGCTCCATAGCCTGCTCTTTCAGAATCCAACAATGCCGACCCATCAGTATATGCAAAAATAGCACTGGGCTTGAAAGCATTAATGATCTCCAGTGCTATTATTTGGAGGTCGTTAGATGAACGATTTTGCTTGGTGGCGTTAGGATCTGCTAGTTTCAGTGGTAAGTCTGGGGTCGTTGGGCGACACCAAGGGGGAAGGGGGTGAAAGCGTTGAATGTTTTGTCGGTTGGTGGAGAGGCCAGCTTTATCAGATAGTCTAGTGGCATGGTGCATAAAAGACTGCATCTTGATACGTCTTCTGCATCTCCAACCATCCACTAGTTTTCTAGCTGGGAGGTAATCGTCCAGCCTTTTATATCGCTCGAAGCAGGTCAGTACTGACCTTTTCCGCCTAAGGTTTAGTGGACCTACATTAGCCATAATTTCAGCCGCATTTACTGGACTTGTCCTAAAGGTACCACAGACAAATCTTAGTGCTTGGGACTGTATTTTATCAAGCTGTTCAAGAGCAGTCCTTGAGCCATAAATTTGCACAGGTAGGCTGTAGTCTATCTGTGATTGGACAGCTCCTAAATACAGGGATCGGAGCATGTCTGCTCGGGCTCCCCACTTCGTGGATACCAGCTTCCGCACAATGCAAAGTTTCCCTGAAGCCTTTCTTGCAACATCCTGAATGTGCTCACACATTTTTAGTTTGCGATCTTAAGTTACACCAAGGTACTTGGGTAGCTTTTCCATGCTGAGAGCCACTCCGTTAAGGGAGAGTCGGAAAGGTTGTTCGAGAATGCCAGTCCCGAGCGTGAACAGGGAATAGACCGTCTTGGAGGTGTTTATTTCTAGCCTCCATTTTTGTGTGTATGAGCAGAGCGTATGGAGATCTTCTTGCAACACTTTTTGTATAGAGGCTGCGCTCCTTCCGGATTTCCAAAGGACAATATCATCAGCATATAGCAGCTTTTGGCATTTTAGCTGAGCCGGTAGGTCATTTATGAAGGCCGTGAAAAGGATGCATGACAGGACGGAGCCCTGGGGGAGGCCGTGCTCGAGGGTCATTTCCCCTGAGACTTCTCCGTACATCCTTGTTCTTATTGTACGCTCTTGTAGGAAGTCTCTAATCCAGTTATATATCCGTCCCCGCACCCCCACGGCTCTTATCTTATGAAGCAAACCAGGCCGCCATAC
>JADKLZ010000003.1:42285495-42298922 GCA_021533235.1 Biomphalaria straminea | reverse complement strand
AAACTACGTTCCTGGATTAAAAACCAACTACGTTCCTGGGTTAAAAACCAACTATGTTCCTGTATTAAAAACAAACTATGTTCCTGGATTCAGAATGTAGTAACAGACGTAAAGTTATCGCTGTAAACTTTTGGTAACCATTGGACTTCATTAGTTTAGTAGTTAGGGTTGACGCTCTACATTTGATTCGCAAGTTGTTAGAGTTTTGCTTGGCTCACGTAGAGACGGAGGCGTCAAGGAGGGGGGGGGGACATAGTGAATATCTTCTCCTTCAGTCTGGCGCCATTGTTTAACCAAGTCAAATGTGTGCCAGCTGCAGCAGTGGATGGTGATAACATTCGGATATTCCCTAAATTGGGAGTAATGATCTTCTTACAAGTCTTGACTTTTCCTAGGTTTCATAAAAACATTATAATCATGTCCACCATGTCTCTGAAACAGTTGTCCGTTGAAGCAAAGGAAACAATGAAACAATTGATATATACGTTAAATATACAAAAACAGAAGTTTATATTTCTATTTGTTTTATGGGATGCGTGGTAGAGAGGTTAAGTAGGCCTACGCTTGAACTTAGCTTGGCTTGGCTACCTATTGAAGAGGGTCCGAGGTTCGACACTCGACTCAGCTGAGTTATGTTTACTGAGCGCCTAAAGGCAGCATGGATAAACCTTCTCCCAGATACCCCCCTCCCTTCAACGGTTCACAAATAAGATTGGAATGAGCATGCCTATAAGCTTTATATAAACGTTATTATTTCTTTAAAAGATTTCAAAACAAAACAAAGAAAAAATGCGACAAATACTTTAAGTAGGGGACATGGTTCAAGAATATGATAGACTTTAACTCTGATAAATCGTTGGTTTTCTTGGCTGATTCAGGCAACCCATTCCATTCTCTAATTGAACTAAGGAAGAAGGAAAACGTGTATGTATTTGTTCTATCTTATGGAATAAGAAATATGCCTCTATCTTTACGTCTTTCTAAGTATTTCATTAAGTTGTGTTTTTCCATGTGTAAATTGTAGTTTAGGGTATCATATGAGGCTTGTAACCCATAACCTAGTGATGGTCAATCTTTTTGAGGAGCTTGCCGTGGTTTGCCAATGACTGCCCAAGCCAAAGGATTAAAATTGTGTTTAGAGAATAGTTAGTAATTGTTTCTTTTTCTGTTGTATGTAACAATGAAAAAGAATTTTAATTTCTGTAACAATAAAGAAAAAACATTTTGAGAACTGTTGAGAATTTTTTTTTTTAATTTTTCAAAAATTTTTTCTCTTTTAATTTTTATTTTCTTTATATTTTTTTGAGTTAAATATAGGCGTGTGACAATTAAATTGTACGTATTGTAAAGAGTCGAAGTAACATTTCATATGTGTATCTTTTTTTTTTTTTTTTTTTTAAATTTAATGATAAATAAAATTTAAAAAAAAAATTTTTTTTAAAATAAAGTTGCTGTTTATTTTTCACTATTTCTTATATCTTTATTTTTATATGGAGTGCCTTTATTTATTTTTTAATTTCATGTGTTTATTTTATCTTCACTAATGTTTGGAGATGTTCATGTGTACTTCTATCGGTAAAACAAAAATATATTCGAAATTAAACCTAAAGACATTTTCCTTCAATGTACTTTACCAGGTTCCTCATTATGATGAGAGTGTGTGTGTGTGTGTGTGTAGGTTTCGTATGTGTATTTCGTGCTATTATTTCTTCAAAGCCACGCTGAACATTGCCTGGATGCTGCACTGTAATCTCTGAGCCAGAAAGAAACTTAAGAATCTACGTCAGAGTGTTGTAGTCACTTCAAGTCCACAATTTCATCAGGTCTCTTCATTTTGTCTTGTAATTATATTTTTTTTTTTTGATGGAGTGTCTGAGATGACCCATTCCGTGGTTGCAGCTATTTCTTTGTCTTCCGCATGCCTACAGTGTACAGCCCGCGCTTCTAGCCGTACCTATTATTTCACCACTAAATGAGGAGCCAGTCCCCTCCCTCGGCCACGCCTCCCCACTGTGTTCATACAAATTGTTTTCCCCAAAGATAATAGTCAACAAATGTTTGCCCCTCGAAATTATTTCTTTTTTTCTGTAGATTGACTCTCGCTGGATACTGCTACACAACTAACACTAAAAAAAAAATATTTGTTTCGCTATTTAATATTAGGATTTTGATTTAATTATGAGCTCAGAATGAGGCTGGCGCAGTGAACTGGGGTCTTAATTCTGTCTTCTAACGGGCAGGCTTATGAGAAACACATGACGCGAGTAGCACCTTCGTTGGTCTATCACTGGGAAATGGAAAGGGGAGACGGGGGGATATAGTGTACACGTTTAGTCTCGTAGAGCGTCACACGCCATTTAGATGGGGTTCTCAACTTATTGCGGAACAACAACTTCATAAAATTTCTTTTTACTTTTTTTTCTCCCCCTGAACAGCCGCGCTACCGCAGCATCCGGGGGCCTATGGGTCGCCCCGCGCTCCCCACTGCGCATCGGGGCGCTCTAGGCGTTTCCGACGTCTTGCGAGACCCCAGGTTCCCCACATGTCGTGTTGATAAGTTAGTCTCGGGTCTTCCCTTTCCTCCCTCCCGCTGAGGTGAGAAGATATATGATTTTTTAAACCAGTGTTAGCCAACGTAAACATTTCATATGCTCTTGATTTGAGCCAGAAAATGGGCAGATAATCCGTGTTTAATGTAATCATTTTAAAATAAGCTTTCCCTCCCTTATTTTCCTCAATCCCCCCCCCCCCATCTCTCTCCTTTCGGCGTTATTTTATGTTCATGTAATTCATTTCAAACAGTTCATTCCCTTTTCAAAGTACTCATTCTCGAGACTCTTGTCATCAAAGACGCGTCGGTATGTCCGCTTTCTTTCTCTATTATTTACAGTTTACTGCCCATCAAGTGGTAGACTAGTGGTGTTAGTGTTGGGGCGCTGTCTGCCCTTAAGTTTACAGTCACCTTGACAAAACACTGCACCCTCGTGTCTGGGCTGTTTCTCCCTGGATGCCTTTTTTTCTCTTTGAAGAAGACATTTGATTTGTTTAATTTTTCCTTTGTGGGACGATGCCGTGTACAGACAGTGTTATTGCGTTATATACACTTTCAAACAAACCGATGGGCCTTGTAATGTACATCTATACACATCAGCATCAGTTGATATTCAATAAGGCTGCATACCGACATGAAAATGCTTTTTTTTTGAAGTTGTTTTCTTTAGTTTGGCTATTTCTGGGTTTTATTAAACATGAAATATGGAAAGATATGATTTTTGGAATCATTCTCACAAAGCTTATATCAGCTCACTCCGTCTGTCTGTCTGTCTGTCTGTCTGGTATAAAATGTGTACACGTTATTTCTCCAACACCCATTCTCGGATCAAGTTGAAACCTCGCACAATTATTCATTGACATAGACGGAACATGAATCAATAAAATAAAAAGTAACCAATTAGACAATTAATTACTGGTGATTAATTATTATGTTTAAATAGCAACAACGGAAACTAACACTTAAATATTCACAGATATGGCTAAAGTTGTTGGGTTTGAATGCTGTGACATTACACGGTTGTCGGCTGTCTTGGTTAACTGACACTTTCAAAGTAGTCTGATGTCAGTTTATTGCCATCACGTTCAGGAGTAATATATGTCATCTCCTTTAACTGCTTTGTCTTGCGATGGCCTAATATTGTCACCAAAGTCAAGAACTATGATCTGTTATACACTAAGCCTCTTGTTGGCCATAAATACGGTCATAAGACTACAAACTTCTCGGCCAACATTTAACACCCACTCGATTTCTTTTGATGTCAAGCTTGAGGGACTTGTAACGAAAGATAATTGTACACCGTCCCTTGGTGTCCTGGTTAGAAATCCAAGATGAAACCTCGCCGTGTGCCTGGATTGGATTTCAGAACCGTCTTTCGGGTGAAGAGGAGACGCTTGCAACACGAGCCAGCCAGAAAAAATATGACCTGGTCTAAGATCTCTTTACTGTAGTGAACGTCTGAGAAATTGTCCGTCTTTTATTTTCCGCTATTTGTTCTTCTATTGGTCGATTAATTGAAAACCTCTCTACGAATAAACCTTTACCTTTAACTATCTCTTAGTCTGTTGGACTGTTGGGGCACCAAGCAAGACTCGTCGACCGTCCTTTTCCATCCTTCCTGTCTTTTGCCTTGTCTAGAACCTCTTGCAATGGCAGGCCCGTCCATTCTTTAATGTTGTCCTCCAATCGATTTTCTCTGTCTGTCTCTTCTTCATTTTTCTGGTACTGTTCTCTGAAGGAAGGTCTTTGTGAGTCCCGAATATCTTGTAATATGGCCATAGATTTTAAGCTTGCGTTTTTTTTTTTACTACAGTTAGCAGGTCATCATTACGAATATAACGAAAAGGTTTATGCTGGATGATTGTTATAGACACTTGTTTATTTTGTCATTCAAAGAGAAAGGTTAATGTGTTTGTAGATCATCCAAGGTAATTTTACTTAAATATATAGACATATGTGTATCCCCACCCTTCTACCTTGACATTTTGAAGCATCATTCAAATAGTTTAAGTGAAACTTTCCATCCAATTATGAACACATGCAAAGTTTTTGAAGATTAAATATACTTAATATATAATGATTCTTTATTGATTCCATATTCTTTTCTTTAAAAAAATTAGTTCTAAATTGTATGTTTCTATGATGGAGTTTTAATTTCTAAAATCCCTACCCTCTATCAAAATGTAGAGCCAGTTTCATGTCTTCTTCTTTCTGGAGACTTCTCATGTTCTTTATCCGTACGCAGTAGATCTACCTTTTTTTTTGTCGATTAACTTCTCTCTTACTCTCTCTCTCTCTCTTTCCATTCTGTCTTCATGGTCTCTGAGTTCACGCCTCTCTACACAAGCTATGCTGGTGGCTGAAGTTTGGTTTGGGTAGTCGATGTCTTGGCAAGGGTGGGTCCTGCCATTCGATGGCTTATCTCCGTGTCAAAATACGTCTTGTCTGCTTATTCTGCATGTGTCAGGGGGCTGAACCGATGCTTGTGTCTGCTGCTCCGCCTAGCCTCTTGGACCGCTAGTTGTTTGTTGTTTGGCCCGCTTGATGTTTTTTGGCCGTGCCAGAAACCAGAGATGGCCCCCCCATAAAAAAAAAGAAAAACATCAATTTGGAAACGTTCCAACAGAAGATGAGAAGTAGGAAGAGGGACAGAGAGCAAGGAAAGGAAATAGACAAATAAATTGAAACATTTTCGACACTTCAAATAGTTACGTTGATATTATGTTCCTTTTTTTCTTCTCTTTTTGGATGTCATCTTGACCCTGCCCCGACCACCCTATAGTGTTTGGAAACATGAATGCCAGAAACACTGAAACAATAAGCAAACAGTGTCCACTGACTGGGGGGGGGGGTGGAAGAGTGGGTCTTAATAGAACACTTTTGATTGGATAATTCTTTTTTAAACCAAGTGTTTTAAGTTCTGGCGTTGAGT
The DNA here is from genome assembly GCA_021533235.1 of Biomphalaria straminea. Lineage (NCBI taxonomy): Eukaryota > Metazoa > Mollusca > Gastropoda > Planorbidae > Biomphalaria > Biomphalaria straminea. Next base: position 42,293,439 of record JADKLZ010000003.1, on the reverse strand, counting down.
AGATATTCTCTAAAGTCGCTGAATATTAAGGAAGTCTAAACCGAGTAAATGATATGTCAACTATACCAGAAGTAGCTCATGTCAAGTAATAAATCAAGACTTTCTACGGCCAAGAAGAATATCCCCCGGCCAGGGCTAAATGAGGAATCCCAACAGTAGGAAGGGATCGAATATAAGAAGATGAATTGCCTTCGCCATGGCCCCCATCCTACAAAAAATACTTTTCTCCGAATTCTTTTTCCTGGGCGTATCCATTCCTCGTGTTGGTAGGAGATACATAGGGAATGTCTACCTACCTGTCAGTTGGGGGACTTTGTCTTCCTTTACAGCTCAATAGCTAACACGTGTTGGCTGAATGTGTACCACACGCCTGGAATAGTTCAGCTCTGTCATATTGCACACACGTGAACATCTTAGCGTCGTCTGAAAGAAAGCTGCTGTAAGCTTCTCTCTCCACGACTAGTTTCCTGTCTACAATTACAACTTGTGTAACTTGTTTGCTTACACTGACTTGAGAAAATAAAGGATGTCCAGCAAGGAGAAGTTGGCACCTCATTCCCCTTTCCATTGTTTTCTTCGTGGGTTATTGCTCTCTTGTATTATTATTTTCTTATATTGCACCCGCTCAACTCCGTGCCTGGATTATTATTTTTTTTTTTTACCGCAGTCGTTGTGATGCGGTGGATCCAACATTTCTGACGTACCTTTCTCGCCCTCCCAGATAACGCCCACCATAAGGGTATTTGTTCCTCCCGGCTTGACTTGATTTGAAGCACGGGGTCTCAATTGAGCAATACGTGTTAGCGGTTAACTATTATTCATGTCGTAACAAGAGACTGCACTAGATGTCTAGTCTCGGCATAGACCCAGTGGCGTAGCAAGGTACCCGTGGGCCCGGGTTCAAGAATATATTGGTGGGCCCCCCTCCCTCAATAAGACGACTGTAATGTGTAACAAAACAATTGAGTAATCCGAATGTATCGGTACATTTACCAAAAGACATTCTAATACAAGTAGAGAAGCTTTTTAATAACCTTATTATTTTACAAGTAGAATCAAACGAGTTAAGGGAGTTTCAAATATATAAAGTAATGTTTTATGAGTTCTATTTCCCATTCTACATATTGACATTCCTAAAACACTAAAACCAGTATCTAATTCTACGCCTATTATTTAACAGTAAATAGATGGATGGAATATTTATTTATTAACATTATTCTGGCCCTCTGAATAATAATAATAAGAAACCTGTAAATCTACTTCTCAATGCGCTAATTTATCTTTTGATGAAACAATGGCCGGAGATTATTCTAGTATGCAGTCATATTGGAAGCAACATCATAGCTCTATCCTCGTAGTTTATTTAAAGAGAAATGGGGATCTTTTTCATTACTTTGTTTACATTTGTTTAGCTAATTCTGCAGACTTCTGCTTCTCACTAGTAGGAAAACCTAGTAATGACCTAATTGCTATCTTTGGATATTGTTCCGTCATCGAATGTCACTGAAAAGCATTAAAAAATACAAATTTGATAAACTTTTATACGTGTTGAGTGCAACCAATAATGAAAGAGACAAATAGTGCAGAATGGATGTCTAAAATACAGGTATTTTTGCCAGCATTGCATTGCGCAACAGGTCCATACTCTTTTTTTGAATCTGTGGGGCTTTGATCTCCTGTTAAATTTCAATGTTCTTAGCAATTTTCTGATGTTTTTGTGTAAATATATTGGTATTAACTCTATTTAAGGGATAGGAATCAAGTTTCAAGTAAATACAAAGAATTTGTCAGAGAAGGGCTCTATTGCATGATCAATATAGTCTTGTAGATATTGTTATCAACCTGCTCCCTAAGTTGGTATCCTCATTTATAATGTTAGTAATAGCGCAATCATAGAAAGGCACAAATCAAATAAAAAATTCAATTTTACATAATTTAAATGCACAATAAAAGTTAAAACAATTAAGCTTTGAGAAAATTGAATAATTAACAACTGTATCGAAATAAACAGACGTAATTGTTGTTTTCGCCCCCTTCATCCTTTCCCCTTCCCACCCCACCCCCCTGTACATTCAATAACATTTTCTTAACCAAAATCTCTCCATCCCACCCCCACCATTCCTGTAATACTATCAATGATTAACATAATGGGGGAAAAAAAGATATGGCCGATATGGAAACGATTGCCACCTTAAACGCACGCTTAGGGCTAGGTTCCCGGTCATTTCATCCCCATCACTTCATCTCCTGGTTCTCATGTGGACCCTAACTGGTCAAGGGTCATTGGCGCAATGAGCCCCTTTGCGAAATTGTTGTTATGGCCACAGGCTGTGGGCCCCTAACGGTCGTGGGCCCGGGTTCATTGAACCCCTTCTCGCCATGGATGCTACGCCACTGCATAGACCCAATGGCGTAGCCCTGGTGGGGGAGGAGGGAGAGAATTTGAAAATACCCCCGGGCCCCCACTTGACGAGGGCCCCTAAATGAGTGTTTTTTTACATTTAAAAATTCAATATTACGCAAAATGCAGGGTCCCAAAGAAGTTAAGCCACCGGGGCCCCTAAACGAAGGAAAATTCCTAGCTACGCCCCTGTCATAGACCACCATACTTTACTGGCACTGGGGCAGATGCTGCTGACTAGCGATCTAAATGTCAATAATGTCTACGCTGACAATTGACTCGACCCAGGTCTTGGTGTCTTACATCTGGAAGACCTGGGCTCTATTTATTGATAGGCAGTGGCGGTAATAGGGGGCTCATTTGCTTCGTAACCTCGTGACACTGGATAGAATGTGTGACACGAGGTTCTCATACCCTCGACCTGTTAAGTTACATACTGTTAATGTCATCTATAGGCCTAACGAAATATTCTTTCAATTTGGATAGCCTCACACAAAACGTTAATCAGAGTTATCTGCTCTTACTTTTGTTAACACTTAGATTTTTTTAAAGATTTTGGGTTTATGTTCTTTAGGGTTAGGGTTAGGGACACATTGTTAGGTTAGGGTTAGGGACACATTGTTGCTTGGCTTGGAACCGAGGGGACTTGGGTTCGAATCTTAAGGAAGACTGGGATTTTGTATTTAGGGAATTTTTAGGACTCTCCTAAGTCCACACAGCTCTAATGGGTACCTGACCATAGCTGGGGAAAGTAAAGGCAGTAGGTCGTTGTGCTGGCCATGTGAAACCCTCGTTAACCGTAGACCACATAAACAGATGACCTTTACATCATCTGGGCTATAGATCACAAGGTCTGAAAGGGGAACTTTACATTCTTTATGAAATAAAAAAAAATAAGAGAAGAGAGAGAGAGAGAGAGAGAGAGAGAAATTTGGTGGTCAGGTAATGAAGCCTATATAGAAAAATAAAAGAAAATGAAAGCAGGAAGATTAGGGGAGATTTAAAGATAAAAAGGGGTACCTAAAGTACTTGGCTCTCGAACCGGAGGTCCCGGGTTTGATTCCTGATGAAGACTGGAATTTTTAATTTCGGGATCTTTGGTCGCCTCTGAGTCCACCCAGCTGACATTTGTTAGGGAAAAGTAAAGGCGGTTGGTCGTTGTGCTGGAATTTCTTCTTAAAACCGCTACGATACATTAAAAGAAAAATAAAAGATTTTTTTTCTTTGTAACATCGTGTTGATGAATGTTTCTCTATGTGTGTCATTGTCACTGTACGGACACAAATCTAGCATAGACTCGCCTGCTGTATTAAGCTTAGATGGGCGGCAGATTTGAACGTTCTTCCAACTCCTCGTCCAAGTAATTGGTTAATGCCGCCGCTACATCTGAGCAGCCTAAGAGAATTAGCGTCCCTGTCTGAAAAACTAAAAGTCTTGCGGCTCCGACGGTAGCCCCGGGGCGGCCACTAGGGTGATTAAATTTTCACTGATTTCTGCTCCGGCTAATGAGGTTAGTGGCGGACAGGTTTGATTGGAATTGACCTTGTCAGGGGCTAGAGTTCCCGCGTCCTGGACTCTTCAATGACGGTCTAGGACCCTGATGTTTAGTTTGTGCTCACAGTTTGGAAGACTTTGAGAGATAAGAAGACGGAGCACAATACAACATCAGCTTTGTATGTCGGATGGAGGCTTTGGTATACGATCCAATCACCTTGCGTATATCTGATCACGTGACTATACGATCCAATCACCTTGCATATATCTGATCACGTGATCTACCTCTAGTATAATTAAACGTTCAAACTGGGGATTGGTCAAGCTAACTAATTAGAAAAGAAGATCGACCTAATTAGCCTGTTTGATCTCTGATGATGTATTTAGCCCTATCTATCAGAATGACATGCTGTGATGTACTGTGTGACATGGCAGCAAGTAATGAAATTTAAGTATCCCAGAAGAAAAATTCGTTATTAAGGTCTGTAACGTATATGCTTCTAAAGAGATACACGTTTTCAATACACTAGTAACTAGTGCATTAAATATTCATTAAATAACTAGTGAAATAAGGTCATTGTTTCTCTTTGTAATCGGTTTGTTTGTTGTTTGTAAAATGTTTGACATGTTTCGGATGTTCCTTCAGAGTTGAAGATAATTTACTTCCTTGTCCAAACCTCCCGCAGGATGACTGGGGATGGCAGCGGGCAGGATATGAACCCTGGACCATTGAGAAGTCCGTATGACAATCCAGCGCGCATACCGCACGACCGGGCAGCTATCGGTTATACTTATATTGTCTTAATGATTGTAAAAATTAGTTGTTAAATTAAAGAAATAAGTTACAGACTATAACTGATGAAATACTTCATAAGATTTTGAAGCGCTCCATACAGTAGATTATCTGTTAATTCATGCTGCTATGTTAATGTTATGTGCTCTAACTTTCTCTCTTAGTTATGTTATGTATCTGTATAACAACACTGCTCTACAATTCTTAAAATATGTATTTATTTGGTATGATAAAAATGCTACTCATAAGGAAAAACGAACATATTTTATGCATTCTTAAGAACGATGTTTTTAGTAAACTTACATTTTAAAATATTAAGTTGTTTTTTTAAAAGAAAGTTTAAATTTTGAAAGTTTTTATTTTAAAAAGATAGTTTCTCTGGTGTTTCTACTTTTCGTAATATAATCCAAAAGCTTTAAAAAAAATGAAAATTTAATTGCTGAAAATTTTTCCCTTAAATATTTTTTTTTCCCTAATTACTTTTTTTTCCCCTTGCCTAATGCTATTCTGGTTAATGTTTTTGTTTTTCCAGGAGAGGCAACTCGAGTTTCACTAGCTGAAATTGATGCCATCTTCTGTCAAGGAAAGTAAAAACCAAGGTTTGAAGACTGGCCTAAGCAGCAGGTACCTTTTCCCCCCTCCTACTTTGGTTAGTAGTAACTACTAGGCAGGGAAACAAGGTTAGATTTACTTTTTTTTTTCCCTTAGGTAATGTAGAAGTACAAAAATATTTGAGAAAAACAAAACAAGATTACAAAGGGAGTTTAAGTCTCACACAAACTCAGAGATATCCTATGTGTCGCATATGGATGCGCGTTACAATAGCTTATAAACCACTACCTAATGTATCTAACAGTAGCTATACATTATAATCGTTAAATCTTTATCTAGCGTCTATAATACTCTGAATCGTTCACCCTTCCATTGTGTCTGCTGTTATATAATTAATTCCAAAAAAAAAAAGGATGTTATTTTCAATTTATTAAATATTTTATTTTTGCTAGCCAGAATTTAAAACTTAAAAAAAGCATAGTTATATATTTCTATATACATCTAATCTATCATAGTTATATATTTCTATATACATCTAATCTATCATAGTTATATATTTGTATATAATATAATCTATAATAGTTATATATTTCTATATACATCTTATCTATCATTGTTACATATTTCTATATATATATAATCTATCATAGTTATATATTTCTATATACATATAATCATAGTTATACATTTCTACATACATCAAATCTAGACAAGATTGACCGTCAGAAACTGAGAACGGACAAATAATTTGAAAGCTGTAGTAGCTACTACTTTTGAATGTCTAAACTGCTAGTAAATATTGAACCCATAAGTCGTTTATGTTTGGTATCAAAAATGTGTATTTTAATGAGAAATTTTATAACAAATGAGCTTGATTTATTACATTTTTCAATAAAAACAGATAAGTCTGATAAGCTGTGGTTGCATCTAAATTTTACAAAATACGATGAAATAGGATTTTTGATATCTTCTAGTTTTTTAGATAAACGTGATGGACGTAAAGATCACACAAAAATAATTGCGTTTTTTTTTTCTTTCCATAGTCCACTTAATAGTAAATGTTTTATGTACAGATGAAAAGTCACAAATCTGAGCAGTTCTTGTTATACTCTGCAAGTGTCACAAATCTGAGCAGTTCTTGTTATACTCTGCAAGTGTCACAAATCTGAGCAGTTCTTGTTATACTCTGCAAGTGTCACAAATCTGAGCAGTTCACGTTACACTCTGCAAGTGTCACAAATCTAAGCAGTTCACGTTATACTCTGCAAGTGTCACAAATCTGAGCAGTTCATGTTATACTCTGCAAGTGTCACAAGTCTGAGCAGTTCATGTTATACTCCGCAAATGCTATACTAGACAAACAAGTCATTGCACGCGCAATAAAGTTTTAAAAGTATCAAACCTAAAAAGGGTTTAAAGAGGATTGTTTTTCAATACTGTTACATCTCCAGTGCCGAACTGAATGTGTGTATGTGTGAGACCCACTGATACAAGCTTAGGCGACGAAGGCGGGTCACAGGTCAACGTCTGGCCCTGTTGTGACCTGTACCTGTGCTCATGTGTTCTTGAGCTTGGACGGACTAGAACAGTGTGTGTTAGGACAGTTAGAGTTGCAGTCCAGTACGAAGCAGAGTGGACTGGTGTAATGAACAGGCTTCGAAAATGTAGCTGTACGCGTTATAGATGATTGTCGTGTTAGTTAGGAGTTCCATTGTGTTATTAAGCATTTGAAATTAGTGTAGACAATTGTGTGTATTGGCTGTGGTGTTGTATGTGTTATTAAACCGCCACTGTGTTTTTGAAGCTCTTGTCGTTAAGTTCTTGAGTTAGATGTGTTGTGTTGTTGTTAAGCAGTGTGAGCAGAAGGCCTGAGAAGTGAAGTTCGTAACAATACTATTAGTAGTCAGTAGTTCTTCTTTAACAAGGAGTGGGCGCATCAGATGATAAAAAAATTTTTAAAGTTCCACTAAATGAATCATTTCTACAGATAATAAGGAAATACAGAGAACATGATGACCTTGGCCATAACATTTCCCACGGAACTTAGAGAGAGAGCCCAGGCTTATTTTAACGTTGTGGAACAGAGGGACTTAGTTTAAACCACATGCAATTTTATAAAATCAACTTTATTATTTATGTGGATATATTAATATGCATTGCAACTTGTCTTTGATCATTTGGGCTGAAAAGAAATATTAAAACATAACAATTGTTATACCCCTAAAACAAATGTAATAAAATACTGTTAAGTAAGGTATGTGGCTTAGAGGCCAAAACCGCTAGGCTACGACCTGGATACCTAAACAGACAGCATGGAAAACTTCTTGCAGATACCAACCCCCATCCTAACTGGTCCTCAATAGAGATTGGACTATAGCGTTTAAAAAAAAAATTTTATTAAAATAATAAAGGTGAAAGTCGTTACATTATTAAATCTTCGTTCTTCAATTAAGAAAAAATATGTTTGGTTGTTGGCATCCTTCTGCTTTGAAAAGACTAAAAGTGTTTTTTTTTTTGTTGGAAACACGTACGCCTCGCCGCTGAGTCGCCTTGTGGTTTACTGTGACCGACTCTCTTTCAGCTGGCACCAATACAGACTATGAGTTGTCACTTGCCAAACTTTCTTTTAGCTTTCACAACAGCTTTTCCCCCAGACAGCTCCTTTCTCTGTGTTATCCAATAGCTCTGCCACAAGTTAGAGCTC
>JADKLZ010000003.1:42210073-42226593 GCA_021533235.1 Biomphalaria straminea | reverse complement strand
ACCCAGCGAACACGGCCATCCATGAACACGGCCACCCAGCGAACACACCCATCCCTGCTTGACATTAGCTTCACATCTTTCAGCTGCTAATGTGAGTCTCTGAATTGTGTGTTCTTATCGCACTCTCACTGCAACTGCTACTTTAGTCACATTTTTCGTCGCTACCATTTCACAAATATACGAGCAAAACAAGGCGCCCCTAAGTCCACCCAACTCTAATGGGTACCTGACTTTAGTTGGGGAAAGTAAAGGCGGTTGGTTGTTGTGCTGGCTACATGACACACTGCTCGTTAACCGTTGGACAAAGAAACGGATAACCTATAGATCGCAAGGTAGAAAGGGGAACTTTTTGACAATCGCGCCGCCACTGACAAAGCCGGGGACAAAATTAAAGTAGCGACTTTTTCAAAATGTTGTTTGTTAATCCCTGGTACTACTTGTCAATGCGCCCTTGTGTGGCGCAGAGAACAAGGTGAAATGCACCTGAAAACATGGTGTCAACTTATCGTAGCTAAAACAAAACAACAGTGAAGACATCACAAAAATGTCGCCTTTGAAGTGTACCGCTCCACGAGTCCATACTTGTGTCAGTGGATTTACTTAACCAAGATTTTAACTGTTCTAATGATCCCGTATTTAGCAACGAGTAGTGAGGAGCAGTAATATGGAGTTGTGATTCATCTCCCTTTATTTCTTAGTCTTCTAGACATTATAGCTGGCGAATGGAATGCTTTCAATATGTATATTTAATACCATCAAAACGAGTGCGCTTTCTAAATGTCAGTTTTACACGTGTCAGTGGCGACTGACTACGAGATGTGGCCAACGAGAAACGTCTTAAGCCCACTCCAAAGAAGTCCATATGGACTTGAGGAACTGAGGAACATTCTGGAATTTCAACTTATGAGTCCATCTACACACCATCTGCATACAATTTTTTCTCTCATCAGACAGATCACACACTATTTAATTATTCTGATAACTAATTTGAACATCTTCGCATAAAATACATTATTTAACGGATGTAATAGATTCTAAAGAAGAACAATTTTAAATGTTTAAAAATTTTTTTTGACAAAGTTTCAATTTCCTATCGAGCTAAAAAATTCGCACATAAACTCATGCTGCGTGACAACACATGAAAGATCAGTTGATTGATTATTGAATTGATCAAAATTATGTGAAAGGAAGGGAATAAATGGCATCCATTTTTTCTTTACGATTCATTTATTTAGAGACCCACATCTATACATTTTTCTTTGACCGTTTATTGTGTGTCCGGTTAGCAATGTTCGTTAGAGCGACGTCCTTATAACGCGAATAACGTGTTCGATTTCCATAATAATTCCATTTTGTTAAAGCTCCAAATAAAATATGAATGTTTAGCTTACTAAATTATTTGGGCATAGAAAAAAGAATTTATAAATATATGTATTGCTCTTGTACATGCTATCTAACTAAATCATGTAATGACATCTGATATGAAAACGCAGCATTGTTATAAGTTGTAAGTAACTTGTAACACTTTATAAATAGTTATCGCAATCTAATTGTAACAGAATCTTTGTGTCCTTTAGATATTAATTATCTTTCCGCCATGTTTTTGTTTTTCCAAGGCAAGATTAACGGCCTAGTGGACATCTCGTAAAGATCTAATTTGTACCACGCCCGCCATCAAAGGAGCCGGCCTCTGGGATTCCCCAGCGATGGTCCACTGTGTGTCAGGGCAAATTAATGTCAACGCGTCCCACAAGGACAGGTCACCCATTTGTCAGTGGCTACCTTCAGCTGTGGCCACCTTCAGCTGTGGTCACTTCTTGCCACTGCCAGTGGCATACGAAAAAAAAAAAAGGCAGGTAGGAAGAGCCTCGAGGGTAGGGGTGGGGAGGGTGCGAATGTCTGTTTGGGAGTTTTAATCTCTTCAGTTTTAGGACTCACAATGAACTTCTAGCTTTATTGTCTACTCAAACTACATAAGTAAATGATGATGTTTCTGCTGAACTGAAACGAGACCTACTTACGATAATGATACAGAAGCTGTTGTTTTTTTTTAGTTAGAAATATAAAGACTATGGCTAATGGTAGCCCTTTCCATCACTATCGTATCTTTGTGGCTGGAAATTGAGGAAATGTGAATTTTGTTGTAAACCATATCAGTGTTTTTTTTTAATCGTTTTTTTTTTTAATTCCCAGCCTTTTTTTTTTTTCTTATTTTCTGGGAGTCAAAAAATGGGAGCCGTTGTTTTGATCCACGTTTTAAAGGTTATCAGTCTAGTTTGTGCTGTATTGTGTTGATCTTATTATGCATTAACAATCTTTATTTATCGAATTATTGTGTATGAAGCATAGACATACATAAATATAGACTGGAAAAAGGAAGTAACTTCATGTAACTTGAAAACATGTATATCTATTGAATTCGGATTTCCGAATTATGAAAAATTTAAAAGTTGCATGATCATCATTGTTTAAATTTATAGACATAAAATAAAGTACACATAGTTGCAATTCACAAATTTTCATTTCATAAAACTCTCTTATTGGCCAGTCTATATTTATTTATGTCTATGGTATTAAGACAAAGAGTTTTTAAAAAATGATAGCAAGAATATAACACGAAACAAAAGAAAAAAAAATTGACTAAAAACTAATTCGTTCAAAAATGGAAGAAAGAAAAAGACTCTATCAACAATTGTGTAAAAAAGACTATTATATTTCAACCTAATTAATAATCATACAACACACATCATCATTTGATCGTCATCACATTATTAGTGCCTATTGCTAGCATTGTTGTCATAATATGAAAAAAAAACATGTTCGTTTCTTGGTTGTAAATTCAGTTTGAGCAAATGTTTCCCCGACATGAAATGAGAACAATACAGGATAATTTGTCATTCAATAAATAACAGGTGGGTTCGACATGGACATTCACGATAAATACGAATGAAATAGAAACACGACCAAAAATAGATTGTATTTATGGAGTCCACTATATGTACAGGTCAGTGCATGCTACGTCACGCCCAGCATGCCAATTGGACAAGTAGCCAATAATTGTTGTTCTTTGAGTCACGTGAAGGCTTCACCCACTGCACACTTAAATTCACTTCCAAATAAAAGATTTACATGGCGTCATTTACACACACACACGCGCACATAATTTGTATAATTTAATTGTCTAGCGTAGTATATACAATTATATTAAAACTGAGGAATACAGGCATGCATATCAACACTTATTCACATTAAATTTCAAACAAAAATACAAACAAAATTTAAAAACACAGTCCCAACCTCCTATACTGTGTATATTTTTAAAAAGGTTTATTTCCATGACAACTGATAACGCAATCCTCGAACAAACGAAATCGAAGACACTCCACCTTGCCCTTCCTCTCCCCTAATACAATGCTTTTACTGACACCCCACCCCCAGCCCCGTTCCATTCCAATACCAATGTATCTTGGTCACACTACTTGTGTTTTGTTTTTTTTTATCCCAACGTTCCTGCAGTGGTAATGATGCTGTCAAATCCAAAGGTTGGAATCCAAACAACTTTTTTTGCTAAAATTTTCCCCCTAAATATTTTCTCGTAGGAGCCCAATAAATATTTCAAAATTTTATCAATTGACTAAAAACATTTAACTGAGATATGTGTCATTAAAGTGTAGTGGCTAAAAATACGTATATCTTCTATACAGTGATTGGCTTAATATCTCAGGAAGTCTTTCTGGAATATGTAAAATATGTTCGATTTACTAACAGCAAAGCATTTTAAAGCTGTATCTTATAATCTCATGTGTTATTTAATTAACATTTTTTAAAATTAAATTAACTTAATTAATTAACTCTTATAATCGAAATCAAAGAATTTCCTTCCGACAAAATCCTCATGCGATCTGATAGATTTTCGATGCCAGAAATGTATGTATATACACTATTTAGCCATTAATAGTTGAAACACTATAGCGCAATCATTCCATTTAATGTTGTTTTTTTAAATCCAAACACATTATATAGACCCCACATATCATAATGATAAATCCGTCTGCATGATCCAAACTAAATGTACCAGGTATATCTTTACATATCAATGCGGGGAGACAGCTTTACATGAAAACCGAATCCGTGAGGTCTCACGTCGTACGTTGAACCATTATAACTATGTATAACAAAACATATTCAAGTAAATATAGTGACGAAACACAATGTCCACTGAAAAGTCATGGGTGCTCACGACTCTGTTATCGGCGAAGCACTCTGTACTGTTGTTTTTTCCTTTTATTGTTGAACATTAAAAACTTGGAAGATCCTAGTATCCCGTTTCATTGGTCTGCAGTCTTTCTTAATCTTCCTTATTGGTGATCTTAGATCGCTAGGTTCTTCACAAATTGACTTGACCTCGAAAATGGTCTAGAGCAGTGACCATAGCTGTTTCAGACGTCGAAAGAGTCTAAGCCCCAGTGATCTTCGAGGGTAAATAGGCGCGACGCCTGATGTTCGCTCCAGTCAGGTCATTCAGGCCTGTTTTGTGACTTTAAAAAGCCCCAGAATGGACGAGGTTCTTGTATAATGACATGCAGACCTTCTGAAAGATGGCCATCCAAGCAATAACATGGCCCTTTATTTGGCCGAGTGGTCATTGAAATGACATTTGGGCTCTATGGTCTAAAGAATCCATCAAACGACAAGACGACACATTGTTTTGTTGGTCAGTGAGAGATTGGACTGTGGGACATTTCCGAAGGCGTTCCAGAGAAGTCCGAGCCCACAGATCCGACCATGTCGTCCGAGTGCATGTAGACACGATGTAGCATTAAATCTCCGTGTCCGGGACTACCGGTCAGTCCGGGGTGCATCATCAATTCATGGTGGTGGGGCGGGCTGTGCATGCCAGGGTCCATATGGTCAAAAGATGACATCTGTAGAAAGAAATAGAAATGAAAGGTTACGATTTTAAATGCACATTGTAAAAAAAAGTCAAGGATTTTTTTTTACAGTGCAGTGACTAAGTTACTTTTTGTCTGTCTGTCTGTCATGCTATTTCTCTCTCTCTCTAAATCTGCTTTTTTTCTAGCTTTATAGTCTCCCTCTCTTTCTCCCTCTCTCTCTCTCTTCAAACTAAATACACACACACGCACATAAATATCTAAATATATTTTATATCAGTTAAATACTAATATTAAAGAAACATATTTTACTCATATTAGATATTAAATAATAAAATCAAAACATATATTTGTATCTTTGGCATAATAAACAAAAAATGATGACGTGTTTGATGGATGTTTACTCGTTGCTAGGTGATGGGACCTGTAGGTGAATCCATTTTGTTTGTACAAATTGATTGGACGATGATGACTATGACAAAGAAAATTTGGTAAAACAAAACAAAAAACCTAACCCAGCACCAACATTGTTTCCAGACGATACGGTGATGTCATGAGGATGTCACACAGTTGTCATTTAAATGACATGGGACTTTTTTTGTGTCAGTTTTTTTTTTAATTTTAATTTATCTCATTTAAATTGTTTAGGTTAAAAAAAAAAGAAATAAAAAATGTGGAACAAAAAAAAAAGAAATGAAAAAAGTAAATTTGAAGGGAGAGAACCAAGAAAATGTTGTTTTGAGAGTTCCAAACTTGGGAGTGATTAATGAATGAAGAAATGGGGGTCCTCACTTTTTGCCTCATTGATCCTCAAGATATACCACCGTATCGTCTTCCTCCTCCGTCATCAGCATCTTGCTGCTGTCGTCATCATCGTCCAGGTCGCTAAGCCGTTGATGGCTGCCGTGGTGCGGGTGATGGTGCCCGCCGCCGTGATGGCTGAGGTGGTAGAGCGGCTGGTGGTCGCCCAGCTGGTCAGGTGGATGGTAGCCGGTGTAGACATTGTTTTGGCTGAACTCCGAGGGGTGGTGGTAGTGGTGGGGTGCCGGGTGCGCCAGGAATGGGGCGGCGGTGTTGTTCATGATGTTGAGATTGCTCACCAGTTGCTGGAAAGGGGCGTGCGGCTGGTCCAGATCTCCCTGCATGGCGAACTCGGACAACGCTTTCCACGGGGTCTGGTAGCTTTGGACTTCCACGGGGTTACCCTGCATGCCGACTGGAGGCTCGTGGCGGACAGGACTGGATGCCACCATGGGGACACCTTGAAGGGGTCTGTTCAAACCTCCTCCATTCTGAAAATAGGAAAGAAATGAATCTTTGAAATACGAACAGAGAAAACTAAAGCAAAACATTAAGGAAAGACATAGAGGACATAGAGGACATAGAAAACATAGAGGATCTTTCCTGAATCAGCATAGTACTAGTTTGTCATGACTTTATATTCATTCAGACTGATACGTTTGTACACAGAAAAGTTACAGACTGCCTGGTCAACAGGTGCGCGTTTCTCGGAGTGTCGTCCTGATGGGCCCGAGTTTGCAACTAAATATAAAACAAACACATAAGCAAACTAACACATAAACAAACAAATACATAAACAAATAATTTTGCTAATTTTCGTTTGTAATTTTCTGAGAGTAGACTTCCTTTTATGTTATAGTCTTTGCTTTTATTCTTTTAAATTAGTTTTATTGTGAATGTTGTCGAAACTGAGAATCTGTTTTCTTCTGTTGTTTTTTTTTTTAAATTTTTTTTTTATTCTATGGTCTATAATCTTTTGAATTTAATATAAAAAAGAGCCATTCTTCTTTAATACGTTTGTCACTTAGCTTTAAATCATCAGAGACACGAGAACTTTTGAATCTTTTGAATGGCATACAAGTTAATTCAAATAAAATATCAAATAAAAAATATTTTAAAACCATTTCTCAATTAGTGTAGTATCTTTAAAAAAACAGTATAAAGACTGACTCTGTTTTATTATGAAAATATCTTACAATGTAGTAAAAGATGGATTGATGAAATAAAATCAAACAACGGAATGAAATATTCTTATCTTATACAATACAGACGTTACTTCAAAAAAGAAGATGATTACGTCCTACGCGTCATGCATTCAGTCATGTATATTAACCAATGACTTCAATTCTGCCAAGTCACTGGTTTTCCTGGCTAGCTCAGGCAATTCATTCCATGCTCTAATAGCACTAGGGTAGAAGGAGTTTTTGTACAAATTTGTCCTAGCATATGGGACAAAGAATATGACTCTTTTTTGTGTCTTTCTGAGTATTTTGTTAAGTTTTGTTTTTGAATTTGAAGATTATGGTTAAGTGTTTTATGTATAATTGGCATTAATTGCTACTTTACTTTTGAGTGTTCTGCCCTGATAACACAGTATAAAGTGATGACTAGGGAATTAGTCACATAAATAGTGTGAGGCAGTGTAAAAGGATGGATGATACAAAATAATATGATGCAATCAGAATGAGATTTGTGATATAAAATGGTATGACTAAGTGATCAAAAGACTGATATTAAATTTAAATACATTTTAAATGTTAAATAGCATGAAGTAGTCTTTCTGGGTTGATACCATAAGAACGAGAGAGAACGAGAGATCTAATTCCTAGCAGAAGATGTGATGACAAGCTGCGTGACCTCAGGGAACGTCCAGGTCTCCGCCCACTTGTCCGGTTCTGGAGTGGTCGGCAGTGTTCAGCTGAACAAATGACCAAAAGAGTAGCTCGTTTCGGTCATCAAATATCCACTAGCCCTAGTCCAACGCCCGGTGTTGTCGTGCCCTGGTCCAGCGCTCTGGTGCTGTCATGCCCTGGGACGGGTCATTAATTTCTTAAATTTCCTGGAGCAACGTCTGCGCTTGTAACTCGAGCTCAGTGGACACAGGAAAAAATGTCGGCGATCTGGAACTGGAGATGTTGTTAGGCGTGAGATTGACTGGACAGATGCCCCTCCCTCCCCCCATTTTCCGCCCTTGTCCCCTTTTTATTTTTAACGATCATAAATCTTAAAAATGTGCTAAGCAATTTAAAGTCAATATCCCAAGGTCACATTAACACCTTGGTCAATTAAGGTCAAGTGGAATTACGAGCTGACAGGAAGCTCTCAAACAGTGGGTGGGGTGGACGGGTCCTTTAAATCTCAGCTCCTATATTTAATGTCATTCTTCCTTGTGATCCTAAAATCGCCAATCTTGACCAAAAAAAAAATTAGTCGATATTGTATAAAGAAAATTTTTGAAAAATAATAATTTAAAATTACATGTAGGCATTAAGCTAAAGAGTTCAATTGTGAAGAACTCCGTTAAACTTATGCTGACATGGTTTCCTTATTAGTACGTCTTATGTTGATCTATTTATTGATTTCTTCATAAACTTAATGATTTCATACGAGGTATTCAAGTATCCACATGTGTATGTCTCAACAGTGTACACTCCTCCTATCAGTATAAAGTGTGTTTTTTTCGTGGTTTTCAAAAATACATATATCTCTAAACTACAATCATAAACTAGCGTTGGCTTTGTAAACCCACTGCTGATAGCTAAAGAAAAGCACAAGTAGTCTTAGTGTAAGAGTTAGGTATGTAGGTCTTAGTGTAAGAGTCAGTCATGGAAGTCTTGGCATAAGTGTCAGGCAGTCAGCAATAATGAGTTAGACATTTCATTCTGCACTAGTGTAAGGAGTCAAATATTTAAGCCTATCAGTCGAAAGAGTCTGACAAATAAATCTTAGTGTAAAGACTAAAAAGTCAGCCATGATTATCTGCGCTTCTTAAAATAGAAGAAGAAAAAGAGGCAGACAGAGAAAGCGGTGGGAGGACAGCATAAAAGAAAGGACGGGCCTGCCACTGATTCTAAACAGGGCAAAGGACAGACAGGAATGGAAAAAGACGGTCTACAGGTCTTGCTTGGTGCCCCAACGGTTCACAGACTAAGGGATATCTAACAGGTAACAGGGTAACTTAAAATAATCAACCAAGACCGAAATGAAACTCTTTGACTCACTGTGAGGAATTACCTAACCTAGAGAAACCACTGCGCAGTTCATCACAAATACAAGCCTAGATATTCAATCCCCGCCTCCTCTGCCTAATTTTCTATGTGTCAGTAAAAAATAGAGACGAGAAAAAGATCTATAACCAACACAAATACAAGGCACCACACAAAATGCACGGTCTTAGTGAGTCTCTCCCCACCGCTCCATCTCGCCAGTGTGTTAGATTCTAGGAGGCTATCAGTCAGCACGTAGATAGCCCAGTCCTCAGAACATTTCCCAGGGAGGAAGAATTGAGGCGGGCAGCAGTAGGCTGAGCTGTCGTCATGTTCAAGTCTGGCATCCATTGTGAACCAAGGCCAGGCCGGCGTCGGGCTGGATCAGTTTTAATTTGTCAAATGGTTGCGGGACGTTGAGAGAGATTTGCCGCGTCTATGTCGCCTCGTAGCGGGTCATTGTTCCAACCTCGTGGTTTTCTTTTCGGCTTTTGTTTGCAGCTAAGACCGGAAGTGGCTGTGTTTAGAACTCTGGGTAGATGGTTCGGATTTATTGATTAATATTGCACGAACAACTGAAATTGTGAGTTGGCAACTGTTGTGAGTTTCAAGAAAAACAGAATTCGATAAAACAGGACCGCTTTTTTACTGTGACGATTCTGTAATACTTGGTTTAGTAGACATGAATTATTATGAAACAACTAAATTAAAGAGTCTCGTTTTATTGAACATGTTAATAGTACTAAGTAAAAACAAATAACTCGTCTAATCTTGAGTCTTGAACTGATTTTGTAACATAAAAGATTCCCATATATGGCTGATAACTATAAACAAGAAAAACATAGAAACCACATCAATTTTTTTTTTTTTTTAAAAGACAATGCCTCTTTTATACAACTTAAAATATAATAAAATATTGTTAGATTTGGTTTCGAACCTGTACTTTTGACGACATCTGTTGCGTGAACGTACGTCGTTATGAATTCAGCCAGCGAGAAATTAATACTTTTGTGATTATGTGAACACCTAGATCTAACACTAGACCTGAGCTTTTGATTTAGAATTCATAAGAACTAGTCTAAATCTAGATAAACTTCTACAGCTAGAATAAGTAAATTGAATATGTAATATAATATGTTAATTAAAAGTATATGATAATATAATATGAAAATTAGAGGTATCTGATAATATAATATGTAAATTAAAGGTATACGATAATATAATATGTAAATTAAAGGTATATGATAATATAATATGTAAATTAAAGGTATATGATAATAAAATATGTAAATTAAAGGTATATGATAATTTTTATGCGTTTTTAGCAAGATACTATTACAAATTGAAACTCTTTTCCATTGCTCATATCTCTTTTTTTTTTATAAGCTTCGGACGTTCTCTCAGAACTGAAGATTATTGCTAAACTTTCTGCAGAACTGAAGATTATTGCTAAACTTTCTGCAGAACTGAAGATTATTGCTAAACTTTCTGCAGAACTGGAGATTATTGCTAACCTTTCTGCGGAACTGAAGATTATTGCTAAACTTTCTGCAGAACCGAAGAGGATGACGTCCTCACGTTGGACAGGGTTCAAATTTGGTAAAGGCAACAATCTGTAGCGCTTATGTCACGCCCATGCCGCAAATCCTCTATGTGGACTCTGCAGTTGTCCAAGCCTTTCAGTCGGGCATTTTAAGAACCGGACAACCACCACCGCGATCACATTTCAGGTTCTCACGGCTGTAGCTGTGAATTGAAGGACGCACTAATCCCAGGTATCAATCGGGCAGAAAAAGTGAAACCATTATATCATTTTGTCATCAACAGATTCCGTTGTGTTCCCAGAGTTTCCCTGACGCTTTTGTTTCACCGTCCACAAACCTGGTCCACGTACCCAGTGACCTAAATCTGTTCAAGCACCCTTCGACTTCCTCTCCCACATAAACGAATGGAAACACACACACACACTGTTTTCCTTGGACTCAAATATGTGTGTGTGTGTTGTTGTTGTTGTGAGGGAGGGCGATGAATAACGAGAAATTCTATGCATTTGATTCTAATATCGCCTCATGGTGGTTGATTAGAATGGAGAGTGAGGCTTATTAATATTATTATATATAATTTTTTGTATGAACTGCTGCGTATGAATCTTAAGCTGTTGGCGATTGTGTGCAACGGAGGAATCAATACGCACGAGAAATGAGATCCAATCGTTAGTTTCCGGAATCACTCCGCCATGAAGAGCGCTGCTTCGCGCCTTCATTACGGTGATTTCCTTTTAGTTCGAGGCGTTATTCCTGGACATTTTGAAACAATAGTGGGAGAGGGGGGAGGGGAGAAAATAAGAAACTAGAGGAGGAGGGCATTGCTTGAAATGTACTTCTAAATGTTTGTTTAAATAATTAGAACACTTGTCGAATTTGGGAAACAATAGGATTTAATAAGTTGTTTTTTTGTTTTTAGTTCCCTCTTTCAGCTCAAATTTTCTTCAAAGTCTAAGGAATGTGGAAAGAAACAAAGCTATTTCAGGCTAAAGTTTCGCACATAATTTGTTAGCTTAGTGGGTAGAATATGGCGCTAATAAAGAATTGTCAAGAGTTTCATTTCCATACTAACCAATGTTATTTGTCCATTTACTTGTCCATTTGTCTAAACTTATGAAATATGGACGTTACTTCGAAATAGAATATAATTACGTCCTACGCGTGTTTCTAGATCAATCTAGTCATGCGTGTTAACCAATGATGAGCTTGGTATCAGGGACGTTAGGGTACATACGACTTTGTTTCACTTCATTCTGATGTACACTCAAAGAAATGTTATAAGGTTAAAATAAGTCTCTATAACTCTTCGTATTTGTCAGTGCCAAACTTATTCCTATCATTTCTAGCTATTACAAATCGGTATAGTTGGAATCTGTAGTACAATGAAAAGAGGGGGAGAGCGCCGGGTGTGGCTGTATTAAACCATAACGACACCACGGGTCATTACACCCCTTTGGACTAAAAAAAGAAAGTATCGATCAGGCGTGGAGGTATTAACTCTTTCCTCGCAGCTACGTGAATAAACAGCAACAGCAAAATATGGACTGTAACAAGGCAGTTAAAAATAGAGCTAGACAAGAAGTAACAAGGCAGTAATAAATAGAGCTAGACAATATGTAACAAGGCCGCCAAAAGAAGAGATCAACAGAAACTATAATAACTGAAAAGATGAAAACTTTTCTTATAATGAACCTCAAGAAAGGGATAAATGTAATTAATGGCCGACTCTTCAGAATTGTTCAAAACTAATCAGTACAACCCTAAGACTTCAACTTGAAACATACTTCAACAAACTTCCTTTTAAAACAAACATTGAATAGAACTTCATTGACAAATATACAAAGCTTTCAACTTCAATGAAGATGTAATTAGAAACAGAAGATGCAATTTAAACAAGACATAACTTGCTCTAAACATACACGTCTCACTGTCTCTAGTCTCTCATTTGTTCTCTCCTTTCTTCAACTTTTACACTTCTATTTATTTATTTGAACTACGACAAAGCACCTTGTGATTTCATCAGAATCTCTTCAGCCTATAAAACCAAACCATATGTCCACCTATACTCATGATAACATTAGAAACACACACACACAAACACACACACACACACACACTTTATAGCAATAAGCAACGGCAAACTTCAACGAAAAATGAGTCCAGTCAAAGAAGCTATTAGGGGAGCTTGAGTGGTTGCCCAACTGTGGACATGCTTTACCTTGTGACGAGGATATTTCATGATCAACATAACGACCTGTCTGTTTTAAGACCCTCAAAATATCAAGCAAGTCTACACTTTTAAAACCATGAGAGTCAAAAAAAAGTTGGAGCATCAAGTAACAACTGCTAAGCAGCGATGTTAGGTGACTACGGATGAGCCAGTACTACTGAATATCCCAGGCTTTCCAGGAACCATCAAACGGCCCTCAACCGTCACGGCGCTCCTGTCACACATAATCATTTTGATCAGACCATCTTTTAGATTACTGGCAGATAGGATCGCATCACAGATGTCAAATGCCCGAAAGAAACCACATATGGTGTACTTTAAGACTTTTTGTTTTGTGCATTTCAACAAAAAAAAAATTATAAATAGTTTTTTGAAAAATAAAACAAAACGGGGAAGCCCTGTACTGTATGACCTGCGCTGCGGGAGCCTTGAGCCGTAACGTAGTCCTGTGAGCGGCGAGCCGTGACGTAGATCTGCCGCGCGACATTTCGCGCGAGACGGAATAACGACGTGTCGATGACGTCACCTAAACAAAACTCCGTGAAAGGCCTTTTTTTTTTCTTTTTTGTCATTATAATCTATTCAGTCCCGGGAATAAAATAATCATCACACTGATTAAACAAAACGAACTGTTAATCTTTGTCCCTGGCACCGTCTTCATGACAAATTTACGGCTGAAACACAGCTACGGCAAGGGAGGGGTGATAAGGTGTTAACAGCTACGGCAGCTGAGGAGGGGTGATAGGGTGTTAACAGAAGAATAAAAGACATTTCGAATGTAACTTTTTTTTTCTCTCCCTCGTTTCAAAAGGGAGACACACAAAATGAAGGCTTGCTTCTGAACTACCCTCAGTGATACTATCACAAACACCGCAAACAAATTTGTTTCGGATCTTATCATTGGAGTTTAGGTTTTTATATATATATTATTTTATTTGATCGGCAGCAAAAGTATTATTTAAAAAAAAAAAAGCACTGGGCGGTGTGACCTGGGTTATTGGGTACAAATGTGTGTGTGTTTAATTTATTTTGCTAACACAGAGAGGAGGGGGCGAGTCATCAAATAATTATACAAATATTCCAATTTCAATATACCCTATTATAATATGAGCCCTCGGACACGAGGGGAGGTGACAGCAGATATCCTTGAGACCCCTAACATATCTAAGAAGACTCCTGACATCAATCAGACAGCGGCACTGCACTAGACCTGTCACTGGGAGACAACCACGAAGTTTTCGGCTTCCTTACAACAAATCGCAATTCTGGAAGTTGGCTAAGAATTAGATTCTAGACATGAAAGTCATAATAGACTTAGTTATTTCATCAGCCCAGAGACTTCAACACGACAGACCGCTCCACACATTGTTACTATGCTCTCTCCGGTCCTACTTCAGTGTCTCGCTCAGGATGGCGCTCAGAACTGTTCTGATATACAATGTTTCTTGTCACAGAATGGCCTCTTTGATCTTAGCCGTCATAGTGATAACCTCAAAAACAAGGATAAGATGATACAATTGACTAAGGAATAAGCTATTACAAGTAGTTCTATCAATATGAATCAAACTATTGGCTCGCTAGCCCACAACGAGGTGAACGGAGACCATTCGTTATAGAAGGCCACGACACTTACCTGCTACGTCACGAATGTGGGCAGTATAGGCCAATAGCTCGTTGCCACGTCGTACAGACCTGTGGTCCAGAAACGAGCTAAATGGCCTTAAAGTTGTGACGTTGCAGGTCAGTACTCGTCAGATCTCTGGTACTCCTCACAACGACAACGGTCCTCACACCAGCAAAAGTCTTCAGATTCCCAATAGTCCTCACACCAGTAATAGTCCTCATACAGTAATAATTTTCAAATGACCAATAGTCCTCACACCACCAAAAGTCCTCAGCAGTTCTTCCACCACCAGTAGTCCTCGGATCACAGGTTGAGGACTCACGAATTTATGAAAAGATCGACCATAATGAGTAGCATTGTCCACGTGACACAAAGGGAGACCAGTCGATTCACTTTGATCGGGCTCCAGCACTCGAGAGACGTCGACTCCTGACTTCCGGTACACGCCTGATCTCAACTCGGGATTCTGGGATCGTGCATGGGCGAGAATCCAACGTCTCCCAGTTCTTTCCTTCGTATCTCCTGGATTAGTGTTTAATTATACCTTCTCTCTCTCTCCTAACCCTCCACCCCCAAGAGCACAGTCCAAGAGATAACGGGAAAACATAAGAACACGGCGCTGTGTTGTGCTCACATTTCCATTGTCCACTGGCGCCTTCTGATCAACTGACCATCTGCCACTGGATGAGCTATCATGTTATCGTGTCATGGTCACGGTGATACTTATTTGCATTAAAGACTTACTAATGATAATTAAAACAGTCGACATGTCTGTTTAGTTGGGGCTAATCTAATGCACATTTTTGTAATTTCATTCTTTTTCTTGAGACTTGAACTCCGTAAGTGTTACCCAAATAGCTTTTTTTTTTCAAAGCTTTTATTTATTGTTGGAAATTTTCCTACATGGCAAAAAAAAAAAAAAAAAACTAAAATAGCTAGTCTTGGGAAATCTGGTTGACAAAAGATTTTGATTTTGTTTTTAGCAGTTTTGAGCACTACAAAATCAAATTTTCTTCCATCGATAGCACAGAATAATTTCAATTTGGAACAAGCATTAGACTTTCATGATACGACTTTACATAATAGGGAACAATCTAGCAATAAAAACGGTAATTGATACAAATGAACTGGCACGCTTTGGGCTATTGTTATATCGAAGACTTGAAAGCTTGTTGCTGTATCTGAGCGGTGAAACGGTTTTAACCACTAAGCGAGAGAATGTTTGTATTTAATACTCTAAGTTTCTTCATATTACAGTTTTATTACTTAAGATTATATTTTTATATTGGCACCAATAGGTTAAATCCGCGTTGTGCTCTTGTGCTGTCTGTTCGTCCGTCCGTTTGTCACGTTTAGCTGTTACAAAAGTAAAAGTTCTGTTGTAAATTGTCTTTTGTTGTGGCCTTCAGCGTTCTCAAAATATTTTATTTTAAAGTTTTTTTTTATTGTTTTTTTACTTCAAGTTCGATTTTCTTTTGAGTCTTTGAGTTGTGTCTCGCCACTTCCTGCTCTGAGTATCCTCATTTACCAGTCCAACGCTACCATTTGGTTCAATGGGGAAAGGGTTAATTTGTCGGCTTATTCCACACTGAACCTATGTGTTTGCATAAATCAGACGCAGGAAGCGATGTTGCCTAGTACATGCATTGCATTGGAAGTGGGCGTTAGAGCCACTTCAATCTCACCCTCACATCCTTGGCTCAGGCGTCCTCATCCTCTAAATTCACCCCCCCCCACCTCCGATCTAAATCTTATGCTCCCAATAGCTCTTAGCGCGGTGAGCCTGCGCTCCTCTTCCGCACAAACCCGTCACTACCGAAACAAAAAAATCTGGTCTAATGGAATCTAATTGCAGATGACGTGAGAGCTGTCCGGCGGATGAGTTTTCATGCGCGCATGCAAGAATCGTGAGATGGACGGGGAACGTTTCGGAGATGGGGGGGGGTGAAGTGGGTGGGTGCAGATTGGGTGACTTAATTCCTGTGTTTGTCTGGACAGCGGCCATAGCGTGACGGCACAATGATAGTCTGCTTGGCGATTTCCTTCTCAGATCTTAGCGAGGGAACAGCCGGAACCCGAGGCTCAGCTGCCCTCGTTATTGGGCCACGGTCCTTCTGACAATTTCTTTTCTATCTCTCTCTTTCTCTCTGTCTCTCTTTCTCTCTGTCTCTCTCTCTCTTTCTCTCTGTCTCTCTCTCTTTCTCTCTGTCTCTCTTTCTCTCT
>JADKLZ010000003.1:42195127-42209973 GCA_021533235.1 Biomphalaria straminea | reverse complement strand
TGTCTCTCTGTCTGTCTTTCTCTGTGTCTCTGTCTCTCTTTTTCTTGGGCTCTGTTTCTTTTTCTCTGTCTCTCTTTCTCTCTCTCTGTCTCTCCCTCTCTTTCTCTCTCTCTCTCTCTCTCGTCTGCTCTTCTGTCTTTTACACACACGCACTATTGTTTGTTGCGAATCATCAAAATCTCAACATGTAACTGTTTACAGTTCGAAGCAGTTCAAAACATGAAATCTTAAAAGTGAAGTAACGAATGAAAATAAAACAGCTTCTATTAGCTATAAAATATTGTCTTGTATTTCATTGCAAAGCAGTACAATAAAAACTTCAACAGGAATCTTTAACTCTATAAAACTTCAAGATACATGTATATGATTGTCAGCGGATTATTTAAATGTAACACGTACACACAAAATGAAACGTCAAGAACGACAATACCCTACTTTTATTTATAACATTTGTTATGATTTTCCTTTCTTGACTGTTGCCTGAAGTTAAGCCATAGATTTAACTCTTTCTTTCCGTAATTATTTACCACATTCTGGTGGAATCAACGTTGATATATCGTCAGTTAGGAGAGAAAGAGTTAAAAAAAATAATTCTTTAGCGCTTCTATCATTCTCTTAGCGTTCCTTTCAGAGTGAATAGTCGAGTAAAAAAAAAAATTCCCAACCTTCATATGAAATCAAACCTAGCCTACTAGTTTAGTGGTCAGGCGGTCTCGTCACTCTGATTCACTACCCAGAGGCTCAGAAGGATAATTGAAATAAAAAGGGTGACATCATAGACATCAATAAATGTAGACTGGCCAATAAGAGAGTTTTATGAAACGAAAATTTGTGAATTGCAATTGTGTGTACTTTATTTTATGTCTATAAATTTTGTTTAATCTTTAAGACTGAAGATCATGCAATTTTTAAATTTTTCATAATTCGGAAATCCGAATTCAATAGATATACATGTTTTCATGTTACATTAAGTTACTTCCCTTATTCCAGTCTATATTTATTTATGTCTATGGGTGAGACCTTCTCCTATTAAGAAGTACGAACCGGAAACATGGAAACAAGAAAACATAAAACATACAACATAAATGTAAGTGTAATTGTATCAATTATTTCTGATCAGTCATTGAATTCTACACGTTGTACACTTAATCATCTGAATATGTGCGATAGAAATATTTTTACCAATAGTTTTTGTTTAGCTTTTTTTAAAATGTATTTATTCTTGTTTTGTTTGGTAAAATTGCTCCAAATTTCAGCTCAGTCCAAGATTGCCTGTTGGGAGAAATAACGTGCTCAAACTTTTGTTTACCCAACAGTGTGTTGATATATATATAAATACATCAAGAAGCATCAAAGCGTGGAATTGTAAAAATGTTGTTTGGTCTTGCATACAGATGAACCTATCTTATAACTTGTAGAAAGACGCTTAGGTAGACAGATACAATAAGAAAGGCTTCGACTAAAAATCATACACTTAATTATATTTTTGAAGTAGATTCACACAATGAGTAGGATAGAAATAATTCAGGAAGTCATTACTGCACAAGATACACATAACTACGGTCAACAATCTTGATTGAGGGAATTCATAAATCTCTGTACATAATAAAACACTCGGTAGCTTTAATTAGATTTCCATACTCAGTAAATTACTAACAAAATTCATCCCTGCAGTCCTTGTTAAGTATATAAGAAAAAAACCTTGAATAGTCACGTGAACCTGCACCAAACTTATAACGTTCACTTAGAAATTCTATAAATAACAACCTTAATCCATTCAAGGGAAGAAACACCACGTCCATGCCTAGCCAATCCATTGAGGCTGTAATAACTGATCCGTGACTGACCGTGAAAAAAAAAAGAATTAATTAAAAATTAAATATTAATAACTACAACTATGTATTGAAAATGGTTCAATTAAGTGGTAAGAAAAGATAACCAACGAAGGGGAAGTAATTACATGTCAATATATAGTTCTATTGATTACAACCATCGAGCTATAGAGACTTACATGAAAAGACAAATCTCTAAAAAAAAAATGACAGTAATTGTACAGTATTCTCTCCCCCAGGATTTCTACGCTGTTTCGGGGCCGCCTGGAGTAGTCCCGTGGGCTCACGGCAAGAGAAGTATTAGGGCAGTGGCTCTACATTCACTTGTCTAACCACTTCCTTTTTCACGACAACCACAAATTAATTGCGTTCCGGTTCTCCTTGGCCCCCCTCAGTCCTACACCCTCACGCTATCCGATGGTTATCTGTGGGAGTGGTGGTTGGAGAAATGTCGCAAGGGCGCCTTGCATGAAAATTGTATGTGCATTGTTGCTTGTGTGTGTGAGAGAGAGAAAGAGAGAGAGAGAAAAGAGAGGGGGTAAGAAGGAGAGGGGAAAAAAAGATCACCGAAGACCGAGCCCTCCCACCCCCCGAAGCGTTAGCTGGATGTGAATAATAATTATATTGCGGGGCGCATTGCGTGTGTTCGTAAACTTATCGTAAAAACAAAATATGAGCGCCCCGTGGCTCTCCTCCTTTTGGGGTTGGTAGGGGGGGCAGCGGATGATTGGGATTACAGCGCGGGAGGGGAGGGAACTTAAGTCAGATGTACGGCTCAAACACACACGCACACAATTCCCTTTTCACGACGCAGGCACGCACAAACTCACAAGAGCGCACAAACATGCGAGCTGGTAATGTAATTACATTTAATTTAACTAGAGCCCCCCTCCACAACTTGCGGTCGGTCATATTGGGACAGAGGGACTTTTAGGCAACTCCGAATAATTTAACATTTTTTTATGACTGTAATTCAACCCACCACACCCCACTCTCTTTAAATCCTCACCCGATGCTCTGCCCATGGTTTTTCCGTGAAAGTGCAAATTCAATCATCGGTGAAGACACTGTTGACTCGATCACAAGAGGTCACTTTCCTTGGACACTTCACTCGCACGCCGCTCGTGGCGACCTCAAACTAGCCTCGCGCCCCCCAAGGCCGATTACTTTCAAGGGCCACTTTCACGATTGCAGAGGCGACATAGTGTTGCGTGTTTGTTGGCTGATCAGACGATTGGCTCAGAGAACGGGTGGGCTCGATCTGACCTCTCTCCCTCCTCCTCACTTGATGTAATTACTCGAATTCATCTTAATTACATCCCTTTCCACGACCGGCAAACAAGAGTAAAATGATGTAGCATCACCTCTGACCATTGGTCAATTGTGGTCGCGGAGGACGCAATGATTGCTCTTCGGCTTCTGTAACAAAGGGCGCATTGGTCATTTTCAGCTAGCGGTCAGTGGCTCGAGCGTCCACTTCTGTGCAGATGTTTACTTTCGTCCGCGCTTTTGAACAATAGCCCGGTCTTTTTGGAAGCCCCCATTTTCATTTTTTCCCCTTTCACCAAGTCCCCCTCCTCCTCTTTCTATCATGGCCGCCATCTTGACTGTAAACTTGTCCTTAAGAGCTTCATTGAATAACAACAACAGCTAGAGTCAAACACAGGACGCACGACGTCAGACTGGGACACACGTTGAGGTGACGTCAACATAACACTTCGTTGTTTGACATGACGTCTCCTGGCTCCCACCAGTGGTGAATGACCTGTATTGACACACACACACAAACACACTGTTATGAGGTCTCAATCATACGTGAACAATCAGAGATCACACCTAGCAGAACTGAAGGTATTAATGTGGACAAATAAGTCCAATGGATCCGTAACCAAATGATACATTGTCAAGGTGGCACCCAAAGTCCGTGAAATAAAACCGGACATCGTTCTTTAAGATACGATTTTACATGTCTCTTAATGGCCATGATGTAATAATGGAAAGTAGTAAGGACATGTGTATACAAGTTTCTTTCTGTTTATGTTTGTAAAGAGGGGGGGGGGGTAAACGGAAAGACTTTGTGAGGTGTGTGATGTAATCTTAAAGACACGTCTGAGACTCAATTATTGTGCAACAATGTCGCACCAAGATAAATCCATTAGGACGTTAAAAGAAAAAGTGTGGTCTTGTCGAATGGCCAAAGATGGAAAGTCTTTCCACAAAGAAACATCCTGGAGTGAACAGCCTGGGCCAGTTTAGTCTCTGGCGACAGAGCTGTTAGTATGACAAGACTGTTGCTCCACATGTAATGAACCATTTGTTGAGAATTTGGTCTGTCGCTAGTTTGTCAGTTTGCTTCAGACAGTATCTTATCCTTGACGGACTATTCGGAGACTGATAATGTACTTATGTCTTAAAGGATGCCGACACTCAGACAATGTCGTACTGTTAAGTTGAAAGCAATGGCCAGCTTGGCCCTAAAGGTCAAGGTGACTCACTGTTGAGTATCATCTGCAGGTGCGGTACTTTAATTCCCGCTAAGAATTTTATGCAACAATCTTACATTTACTGGAGTTTGTTCCCCTAACATAAAGGCCCTTGAGGAAGACTGGGGTAGGGCTTTGAAAAAAAAAACAACATCGCCCTTTGCTACAGTTTGGGGAAAGGTGAGGGGGGAGATGAAGGCAATCCTCACGCAACACCTGGACCCACAAAAGACAAAAAAAAAACTAGAGAAAAAAAAAGAGGGGGGGGGGTATACCGCAACAGAGCAACACGTGGGTAGTAATGTTTGGTATAAAACACATCATTAAGACTTGTAGACGGGGGAAGACAACCACGGCCATGTCTGATCTGTACAGGAGGTAGATTTGTGATGAGCGTGTGTGACGAGGGGGGGGGGGTAGATGTTAGAATGAGAGGATGAAAAAATAGAAGTCATGTACTTTTTTCTTTTCTTACACTTATTGAAAGATATAAAAAACGAAACAAACAAACAAAAATTACAATGCTCTGTTTGGGAGGAAGAGTGTCTAAACTACCATTATGACAGTGAATAAGTTAGATCACAAGAGGCTTTAACATAGTCCATACAGAGCTATCCCGAAAGTGAACATTTGAAGAAGATGGGCAAGGTCGTCCACCTAAAACGTATGACCTGTTGACCAATTGACTTGCCTGGCCCCAATAACAGTCTCTCTCCAATCATTCGTTAGATTTAATCATTTACTATTTAATATTAGCCTTGAAAATAGAAAAAAAAAACTTTGGAGTTTGACTCCAGGATGAAATGTCAAATGACATTTTTCATTGTCAACATAGCTTGAAATAAACGTAATAGCTGTATAGCTTGCTAGTATGTACTCAGTGCTGGATTGACCTCTAGGCAACTGGTTCCTTGGATATTTGCAATCGTTCTGAAGAAAGAGTAAATGAAACATTGCCCACAAGAATCTTCTCAAATCTAAATCTAGACTGCCTTTGTGTGTTATGCCGAATATGTTTGTGTGTGGGTATTGGCTGATGTAACTTTTAGAATGCATTACGGCATGGGTGTTGTTTAAAAAGAGGTGACGGCAGCTGATGAAAGACTTACTAATGGCAGAGACAGGAATCCTTGTGACTAGTAAATGATGAGTATAGTAGATTCTATGTGAGATGAGGTCTAGATCTATTTACATATATTGAAACAATTCTTTAACACCTTGTGAATAAATCTGAAGTTTTGTACATTTCTACAATGACATACAAAAAAATCTAGATTTTGTTTATAAAATAAGATTTCAATCTTTTATTCCGATGTGTGTGAAAGTTAATACGCCTACAGGGAAGGTTATATTAGTTGTCTGTGGCTACATTACCCCTAGTGCTACCCAACAATGTCTTTATAGCACGCATTAAGTAGTTGTATCATTCTCAATACTTTCTTTTTTAATAATTTGCAACACTTGTTTGTATAATGTAAAATACGTGTTTGCATAACGCAAAGTACACATTAATATAACATGTAAGGTTCTCATAACAACAGATACAACGGTGACCAGTCAAATAAGGATACCCCACCCATGACACGTCACATAAGAATGTCAGTTGTCAATCACGTGATGTCACGCTCATTACTTGCGAATTACCTTAACAATCAAAACATGGAACGAAAGGGGGTGAGATGAGTTCTGGAATGTTTTATTTTTAGATTATCTTCTCGTCGCATTCTCTCTCTCTTTCTCTCTCTCTCTCTTTCTATCTTTCTCTCTCTCTCTTTGTCATTCTCATTTGTTTTTTTTTTTACTTTTTTTTTTGTTTTGACAATGTCTTCCTCATGCCCTTTTTTTGTGTCTCGTTCTCTCTAAATTTCTCCAAATTATCCCTGGGTCTCTCCGAAGCTCTTTAGTTATCCTTAGGTCTCTCCGAAGCTCTTTAGTTATCCTTAGGTCTCTCCGAAGCTCTTTAGTTATCCCTAGGTCTCTCCAAGTCTCTGAGGCTCTCTTGTGTACTTTTCGAAACCTCTTCAGAACTTATTTTATTTCTGTAGCTATTCTACAGTCATTCTTTTTTTTTATCCATGTATTTATTTAGACTTGTTTTGTTCCAGATTATTTTTGGAAATGTCAAAGTTTATTTCCTTTAAAAATAACATAATTTAATGTCCAACGTTAATTTGTGAAAGTTCTATACGAAATTATCTCTTAGAAATATATGAATACGACAGTAAAAATTCAGATCTATGGGGCAGATGATGTAAATGTATTCCGGTTCCGGTTAACGAGGGTGTCATGTGACCAGCACAACGACCAATCGCATTGCTTTCCCCCAAGTAACGTATTGAGGAAGAATTTGTCTTAGAGCTGGATGGACTTGGAGGCGCCCGAAAGATCCCGAAATTAAAAAATCACAGCCGAACCCGAAAACTCTCGGTTCTGAACCCTCGCTCTTAAACTCCCAGTTATATTTTTGGCCTCATTTTTTAAGCACGTTAGCTAAATGACAAAAGTCTTTTTTTTTTCTCTCTTTATCTCTCAATTGGTCTGTTCTTGTAGAATTACTTATCTTGTTGTCTGGCCTCTTGCTTCACAGTTGACATTGGGGAGAGATTTTATTTCTTTATGTGTTAATTTTTTTTTTTGGATAATGATTTTTTAATATTTTATTCTACTAAAATCAATTTCAACTAGTAATAAACCAAGATTCATGTAAAAAAAAAAAAAAAAACATTATGATCATACCTGGACATCATCGACTTTTCAGCTAGACCACTACTGATATCAAATGTTAAAAGGTGATTTTACGTTTCCCTTGGTAACCCCCCGCCTTTTTTTTTTCCCCTTATTTCGGTGTTTCTATCTGATGCCCTATCGACACAAAGTCTTTCGATCAGTCACACGCTATAATTTACCTAATACTAATGATAACCAAAATAAATGAACCTCTATATTACTTCATCGTTTGAGATTTCTCCTGGGCTCTTCTAGCTAGGCCGATGCAGATGTTGGTTTATCAAAACAAAGATTATTGACTTATTACTATGTTACCACGATTACAGCGATGACTACAACTACTACTGACATTACAACCAATGAACACAAAGCAAACACACACACACACACACACAAAGTAGCTCTTCTTTTTTTTTTTTTTTTCATTCTTTGTGTGCGTTTTTTTTTTCAGCGGAGCAGTACCACCTCACAACGCAAGCCTTGCCAACTTTAATTATAGACAAAGAGTAAATAGGGGACATTTGTTCGTGTAACGCGGAGAAATACAAACTCAACGGCGATGTCATCGACATTAAGCTCATCATTAGATCGTCCAAGTCTGAGACTCGTGGGGGGCGGCGCTGCTCCAATCTGAGATCTTCCACTCTTCTGTTAGTCTCGCATTGTCTCTGGCTGATCTGATACAGTCATTAGCCTAGAGGGGAGGAGGAGTTCCGGGCTTCGCTGATCAGAGGGAGGATGGGGGAGGTTGATCCGTCTCCTAGAATGACTTTAGTAACTATTGTAATTATAACATAAGGGCACTAATAAAAACAAAAGAGAAGAAATTTGACTAAAATGTTTGACAAGACGAACAAGGAACTTTTTTTTTTTACAATTATTAAAAGAATGTCTATTTCTCTGTACTTGACTTAAAGATCAGCACCTTCTGTCTCCATACCTTAGTATGGAGTGTGCCTCTGATATTTACAATACACTAAACACACTCTATGAAAGTACGAGGGGCCAGATTTACCTTTAGGCCACAAAAACCACAACTTATAAAAATCAAAAATATGAAGTTCTGATGTATAATATCTGTACTTAAAAGTCCCCAAGGCTTGGTCAGGGACAAAGGAATATTTCTGAAGGTCTGATACGGAACACTAAACTTAACATTTTCGTAAAAAGAGGAAGAGTACAATTAGTTTTTTTTTTTTTTTTAATTTTCATCTGTCTATTTGGAAATTATTTTTACAGTTTTTAAAGTTTTTTTGTTTTTCTTAGTCCATTTTGTAAGTCTTCATTGCCGAATTTGAATTGGCATTGGACATTTTTACTAACATTTGACCAACATTTTACCAACTCTAATTTTGTCGTTGTTGTTTTCAACATTCTAAAACTCCTTGCGACAACCTCCCCCCTACCCTTCGCATTTAGTTCCTGAATTCTTCCAAACCTTTAAACCTAGAAAAAAATGTAGAGAAATACCCATAAATTTGGCATAAATCCCGAAGAATAAAACTGGGGTTTTCTACAGTTCAACACTGAGACTCTCCCAACCCCTTTACCCCCCCCCCCCATCTCCTATACTCGCTTTCAGCCTCCCAATGTCCCCACCCCTTTAAAAAAAAAAAACATTCTCACTCAGGATCGTAACATAACGGTACAGAGTGCGATATTTGGGAGGAGGGGGGGATACAGAACACAAAAAAAGTGGGGGAAGACCTTTGAGGTGAGAAATACGGTGAGGAATTAAGGGGTGGGGGGGGGTACGAGAAAGAGGGAAGAGTGTGTGAAAGGTATTGTCTTTCTTTCAGATAGAAGATCACCCAACAGTCTTTCCTGAGACATGCAGCTAGCGATTGCGTCTCGATGAGGCCCTTATTTATTGCCCCATGAAAGAATGTTGGCAATGAAGAAGAATACGACAAAAAAAAAAGGAGATCTCTAGACGCATGCCTCTAGGTGTCTGGCTTAGCCATTTTTATTGGATGCATAGCTGTCTTTTGTTTTGTAGCTGGGTATTTTTTTTACTTAAAGGAAAGTAAATTTAAAAACTTAAAAAAAAAAAATAGAAAAAAAGGCAATGAATATATTCAAATAGGCACTTGCCTTATGACAATAAAATTAAGCAGTTGGGAAAGGAAGAAAATCGAACTTTATTGCCTGTGGTTGTCGGGAATGATTATTGTCGTACGAAAACGCCGAATGATGTCGTTAAATTTAACAAAAACGTGTTCGCCTATAAAGTGCCACGCTAGATTCACCATAACACTTTCATTAACGCTTGGCATTAGAGAGTGCAGTTTTTTTTTTAACAGAATGACGTCATACTACATGACGCTTTGAATTCTTACGTTTAGCGCGTTTCTCAAACCACGACGAGGTGTTCCTGATGTCAATTCAATATTAAAAGGCTCAACGTTATCTACAATTCATTTCTTACATCAGTTAGACTGCAGTTAGCAATAGTCTTTGAAAGTACAAAAGACTTTTTGTATTCGAGTTTTTCAGGCATCCCAGATAGATCGGGATGATTTTAATGATGTGATTTCCAGTCCAAAAGTACTTTATGATCACATGACTGCAAAGTTGCGCGTCGCCATTGGCCACCTTAAACAGACTTCACAACCTTCATGTCAACGGCATTCAAGAGCAGGGGCGTAGCTAGAAATTCTTATTCATTCGGGGGCTCGGGGGGACTGACCTCTTTGAGGTTAAAAAAACAATCCTTTGGGGCCCCCCTCAAGTGGGGGCCCGGGGGGGATTTTCAAATTCTCCCCCCTCCTCCCACCTCCCTAGCTACGCCACTGTTCAAGAGAAACGATAAGTACACTTGGTCCATATGCTAGTTCCTGAAACTTCAGTGCGGATGTGGTAAGGTGCTGTGATAGCTAAGTGAAAGTCTTGCTAAAACTACAGAAAGGACATTTGAAAATATGGACATTTGTTTTTGGAGCCTAGTAGGTTAAAATTTCATTTTTAATTAAGTAGATGAATCAAGGAAATACAAACCAGGTTTTAATGTTTTAATATTATGTATAAAAGCTACTAGCAGAGAAGGAAGAAAATTAGGTTAGTTGCATCAGCGGATATAACATTGACGGCGGGAAAGAAAAGAGGCAAATTTTGAAATCTTGTTTCAATAAAATTACATTTGAAAGAGAAGTTCTCAACATTGTGACGTAGTTTGTGTTCATATCAGAGAATGTGATCTTTAACTGACAAGAAAACTAAACTAACACAAGCTCTGATATCAGTGATATATCTTTGTCTCGTATTTACAATGTACTTGCAATTAACAGTTGTAGGTCTTGGGAATGTTACCAGTAACACGAATAGTAGCGATATGTTTAACTTCAGGTTCGATCTTAGTACGATTCTAATACACGTGACGACATTAAAAACACACATCGAGTTAAACACACATACACGAAGGTGGCTGAATACAGAGGTCAACACACACACACACACAGACCCACCTTCTCCTGCTGTTGCTGTATCTGCTTCATCAGGATGGATCTCTTCTTATCCTTACATCTCTTGTTCTGGAACCACACCCTGATCACCCTGGGACTCAGACCGGTCATCTCGGTCAGCTGTTCCTTCATCAGGGCGTCGGGCCTGGGGTTGGCGTTGTAGCATGTCCGTAAAGTGTGCAACTGCTTTTCGTTGAGCACCGTGCGGACCCGTGTGGTCTTGTGGTCAGACTTGTGGCTACTCCTTGACGACTTGTCGCCCCGACCTGGAGTGGATCAAAATTTAGTCAAGGTTAAAAGACTGACCTGTATTATTAAGCTATCAAGAACGATCTAGTTATTGAGACAGTTATCTTTTTGATAACTTTGACTAGTCTAGAAATATATATAGATCAGTATTAGAGACAACATTAATTAATGCGACCCACCCCACTAAAAAAAAAATAGTTTTTGAAGAATTAGCAAAATTTTTCAAATTTCTTTACTTAATTACTTTTTGTTCTTAAAACTACCTAATTCTGTGATGTTTTATTTTTATTTATTTATTATTTATTTTTTTTTACGAATCAAACATTATACCAAAACTTTTTTTTTTCGTGGATATTAGCTTTTACGTGCGTGATCAGGATGGCTTTCTTATTTAATAACAACACACACACGCACACACTATATAATATATATATATATATATATATATATATATATATATATAAACTATTTTAAAGTATGAATTAATAAAGAGTAAAATGAAGGTATTTTTAGATGGTCAAACGATGTTACCAATATAATGTTTGACATATCTTTAGGCGTTATCGAAAACAAGGGAAGACTTTATAAAGAATAAATTGAGCGGTAACAAACCAAAAAAAAAATAAATATTGAAGCGTCAGAAAAAGGAAACAAAATAATAATTTTTTGGACTGTCTTTTATGGTTGAAAAATAAAATACTAAAAAAATCTCGCCTGGGGGGGGGGGGTGAGATGGTTGGGCGAGCGCGAAGAGGGTTATATTATTATATCTGTATAAAGAACAACCCAGATCTAAAAAGAAAAACTCATATTCGTAAACCCTGCCAATAGAGTTAGTGTAACAAATAGGAAATACTAGTTGCGTGCGATAAGGTGTGTGTGTGTTCTTGTAGAGGTGTTTGCATGACTTAAAGGTCTAAAATCTCAGAACCATTACTTCGGCTCACGTCTGCAACGACAAGAAACACAACCAACGTTCCAGCTTCCAGCATTTATTTAGCTTCCCATCTGTTTATGTGTGAGGACCGCTGATCGAACCAAAAGCAGGAGCCATTAACCAGACGACTTCCAGGTTTATTTCCCTTTGCTTGGCGGAGAAACTGGAAAACCAAAACTCAGGGATGACATGTCAGATTGACACAGACGTGTTGTGCTTGCTGTAGCTCCCCTGTCACTCTTTTTTCCCCCCATACATACTTTTTAGGTAAAAAAAAAATTGGCAGAAGTGAGAGGAGGCTACAATAATATATATTTTTTTTTTTCCAAAGACATATCTCCCAAGACACATATGGGGATAAAAACAAATTAGGTAGACAGATTCTCGCAGACGAGAGAGAGAGAGTATGTATTAGTGCGCGTGCGGCTGACACACGACATACTTATAAAGCGCATGTGTAAAGTCACGGAACACAGGACCTGATTTACATGCTGCCGCCTCGGGCCTCACTTTTAAAGGGAGGCATCCATATTTCATAAATTAAAAAAAAAACAAAAAACTAATATGCATGTTGAATATACAAAAATAAGGGACATGATATGAAATGTACAAACAATATCACTAATATGAAATTCTTATAGGTCCACTGATAGTAAATAAACTGATACTAATAAGCACATAAGTGTAGTCCAAAGAAAAACTGCTACGCAACATACAAGAATGAACCGGCCTCTCTCTTGATACCCTGCTGATGAAAAGTGGAGGGATTTGGTTACACAGCACCCTTACAACGAAAGTCAAGGGACAGATGATGATTTTGATGATGATGATGATGATGATAATGTTCATTTGTATTGAGGCTTTAAAAGAATAAGAGATATCATGTAAAAACAACAACAGCCTAGAGCCTCCCTTTACTCAACTCGGGCACTAGAGCCTCCCTTTACTCAACTCTGGCACTACATAACCTATTTTAAGTACATCGTTCTGAAAAACAAGACCTACACACGGTTCGTCTTTATTATTCTCAAGATCCGGACATTGAAAATCTTTTCTTATTAAATGTACAGATGGCCTAAAACCTCAACATGTTCAAAACCTGCTCTTTAGGTTAAGTACGATGTAAATAACTTAAATAGTTCCATATACGTAAATGCATTGAAATAATATCTCAAGTAAACTGGGAATTAGTACGTAAGTACGATACAAAGATCCACTCAGGAGCTATGCTGCCCTCACTGGCATAGAAGAAAGTAGCTGATGGCTTCTAAAAGTGACGGAGAGCTGTATAAAATAGGACTAGTGTAAGTGTAGTGATTTCTTTGGAATTGATTTCTCAAGTAGGGGAAAGTGGGGTAATATGAGATACTTAACTTTAAAAAATTATAAAAATTATAATTGATATATTTTTACCAAACGCTAATATAAAATTGATTCAGTATATATGAAATAGACTTTCCACTAAAGATCAGATGGATTCGAGCATTACTTTTTAAGTTATAGAAATAAAATGAAATCATTTTAGTATCCCATATTACCCGCCATAAATGGGTAATATGGGATACCCAGCCATTGTATGAAAATTATAAGAATACAAACGAAATATAATTCTGTAAATCAAGTCAACAAAACAAACAGTTTAAACCATCACAAAAATTGTATTATTTTACAAATATTTTCTGTTAAAGTCAATTTAAAAAAGTGGGTGTGTAAAGTGAACCGTGGGTGCTCCGGAGCTGATGAGAAAAAATAATTGTCTTCATTTTAATTAATATTTTTGGCTAATTCAGTTTTTATAGGAGCTGATTATTTTGGGTTTTCTTCTGTTATAACATTCACCACCAATTATGATCTAGATGTAATGTTTGAGCAATTAAACATTAAATAAACATCGTACCTCAATTTACCCCCAACTTGGTATCCCATATTACCCCCAGGGTAGAACACTGAAAAGTTAGTTATTACAACCATATCACTGTACTGAATAGACATTTAAAACTGTTTTATGCTTAATATGTGCACATGTATTCATTATATACCAAATACAATATGATGACTTACTTTTTAAGCATTTAGACAACCTTAAAAAAAAGTGATCTAATGTAAAGATAACCATCAATTTTTTAAAAACATTTTATTAGACTAATATTGCGATCCACAATGTGAATTAAAGTTGCGAATGTTGTTTCTTAGCTTAAGCCTCATTTCCGCTTCGCCAAATTTTGTACAATACCGACCTATGAAAAAATACCACATAGGCCCATATTACCCCACCATCTCATATTACCCCACTTTCCCCTATGTCGGATAGATGAACATAATTAGATACTTTCTGGTGAACAGATTATGGGTAGTGTTTACAAGATTTGTATTTTAAAACCCGAAAGAATACCAGAGAACATAGGAGCAAACATTTCTTACTAGCTAAACATGAATGCTATGAATTGACGACGTAGAAATAGATCTACATCCGTGGAGTCGAAAAGCTCAAGCGAAATCTGAATAGAAGGATGTGCCGAAGCAAGCCAAAGCCCTCCACTGGGATCGATGGATGGATGGATGGATGGATGGGATAATTTCTGTGCACTTTTAGCACTTCAAAATCAAATTTGGAAACTCTTTCTTTTGTAGCACAAAGTAAATTGAAATCGTCAGCGGATAGTTCAACGCTGAGCCGCTACGTTTACTTAGTCTAATAATTTCATCATCATTTCATATATATATTTTTTTAGCTAACCTTATACCGCTACCACATTTCTTCATTTCGTTTTCTCTTCTTTTCACTACGCTACTGCATTTTATAGCTTCAAGAAATATGCCGTCATTATAAGCATCAAAACTGCAAACAAAAAGAAAAAGACTGTTTAAAATGTAAGGGGCATAACCGAGACCAACCGTCATAAAAGGCCTGTACACCGACCCGCAATGTCACGCTACCTGTGGGCCAGTGTAGACCAATGGCTCGACGTGGCAAGTCAGTATTAAAGCCTACTATAACGAATGATATTGGACAAACACCCAATAGAGAACTTCACTTTGAGTCCTTCAGCGAGTGATCAGTTTGAATCAATGTGAAATATGTTGGACATGCACTGAGAATTTAATAAAATAAAACAGATAAGTTCGGGCTCAAAACTATAAAAAAAAAAAAAAAAAA
>JADKLZ010000003.1:42167317-42188398 GCA_021533235.1 Biomphalaria straminea | reverse complement strand
AGTATCTAGCGAAACACATCTCACAGTCTGAGTATCTAGCGAAACACTTTGCTAATTTAGATTACTTCACGCGGTGGCCTACCAGTTAATTATTCTATTAGTTCGTGGACACACCTATTCAGGTCTTGGGGAACACGCAGAACGCATTTTGGGAAGCACTGATATACGCTATTTTCGATTTAGATGAACTAGCAGTTGTCAACTGAAAGTTGAAGCAACATTCCGATAAGTTTTTTTAAGAAGCTTATTTTACCTGTATCTAAATAAAGAACTGACACGGTAGTTCTTCTAATACTGTCAACAGATATTTCAATTGTATCTAGCATGTATTTAGCCAGATTGACGCCAAAGTCTACAGTCTGGAGGTAAATATTAGTGTGGTTAGCACATGGGCATCTATTATAGATGTAAAGATTCAAGTTCATTATGTATTTATTTGATCCCCATAGCTGATTAAGTCAATGGACCATTAATCGAATATGTCAGTGATGCCCTACCCACCGAGGGTTATATCCGGCACCTAAGCTGTGAATAACGCCTCTCGAATTTTCTATTTACGACGCATAATGAAGCTGCAACGTCGAGATTTATTTCGTTTACCCTGCCCGTGACATGGGTGTCGTAAATTAATTTGACTTCCGGACCGGAAAAGGTTGAGAATCTCTAGGATACTAATGTAACCTTAACCTTTAAGTAGAATATTACCATTAAGTCCATTGGCATAGAGAACACATTGACAGTCACTGTACCTTTGTGAATTTTTGGAATTCTTAATAATAGACTAAGGATTGGAACCCTGGACCCACAGAAGTACAACGTTCGTACTTACCGGATTTTTTATTCTCCGTCTCTTTCCCTCCGCTGCCCACTGTGTTGTTATTGTTGTTGTTATTGTGACTGTTCTGGTTGTTGTTGTTATTATTATTACACAGTCCGCTGTTGTTGTTGTTGGTGCCGCCGTAAGCGCTGCCCGGGCTGCCTATGTCCTGGCACGGGGAGGCGGTCACCGAGCGGTCTATCACGTCGTGATCGGCCCGGCAGAACAGTCCGTCTTCGCGGATGGCGAACTCGTCGCCGGTGACTAGCGGCTTGTTGCAGACGATGCACCGGAAACAGTTGAGGTGGAACACCGTGCCTTTCGTGGGTCTCATGACCACGTCCTCCCGACAGAAGCCTAAGCCACACCTGGAACATTTGGTGCCGAATAATCTGAGGAACAAAACAGGAGAGTTTAGAAAACTAGTTTAAATAATAGAGATTTTTATACTTGCGTTAATCATAGTTATCTGCTCTTTGTTTCCAGTTTCATTTATAGGATCCGGTGTACGTTCTTTAAAGAATAACTTAATTAAAAGACAAGCGATATGTAGAAATATGGGGGGAAGGTAATGCAAAATAAAGAAAAACGTTAAAAAATGGAATATTGGAATACATTATGAAAAATAAAAGACAAAAAGAAAGTTGAAAATACTTAGGGCCATCAAAATATATCAAGACGCCAACTAACTAACTAAATGAATGCTTTAGAAATATGATAGAGATGCTAAAAATGAAGAGTAAAATGCTTTTTAAAATATATACCAGCTTGTTGATACTTTCGTATTCGCAGTGGTTATAGGTTGGCGTTAGTGAGTGTCCAAATTTGAAAATCCGCCCCGGCTCCCCACTAGAGGGAGGTCCCCAAATGAGCGTCCTAACTTTTTGCATTGACTATTAAACCAATGCCAAGTTATTTTGCTATTCATGTTGTGTAAATTAGTGATCATGTTGCATGTTACACTTATGTATTTATTAAGTACATTATCTCATGTCATGATGATGAATGTCATAATACAGGAGCCACTAAAAAGGCCAAGCGCCTCTCCCCTCCGCCCCCAAATCCCTTGCTACGCCGCTGCGTCTTCGGAACACCAGATACTTAATTTATGAGAATCCCAAAAGTAGAAAGCTAAAGCAAGCAACCAAACAGTTGAACACAAAGCTTATATTTCACACCGAGGCTTGCAGATCATGTGTAACAATTTAGCAACCAGCCCTTACAGGAACAGTATATGAATGAGCATGAAGGATAAGTACGGAGCACGTGAAACGATTGTTTCTACTCGTGTGAATAACTCAAAGAATGCTTTGATTGACAGGTCTTCATGCGCTATGA
This sequence comes from Biomphalaria straminea, assembly GCA_021533235.1. NCBI lineage: Eukaryota > Metazoa > Mollusca > Gastropoda > Planorbidae > Biomphalaria > Biomphalaria straminea. The sequence goes on along the minus strand of JADKLZ010000003.1, from coordinate 42,186,243 downwards.
TTATCTCAGCCCGTCAAAACAAATATTTATGTGTTGTTGTTTTTCTATCTCGTTCTAGAATGCTTCAAGCGTTTTTTTTTTTTTTTTTGTCAAATGTATATAATTTATATTTTAATTAGAAAAAATGCTAAAATTCTTCCACCTTTTTTAAACCCGAAAAGACTGTTAATCTATTTATAGAGCGACGCCATTACTCTATCTGTACATATTCTCTAGCAGTAATCTGATATTTGATTTCGTTTTCAATTTTAGGATTCCCTTTCCGTTCTTCAAGCAATCAAATAGAGAAAAAAAGAAAGAAAGAAGGAAAGAAATAGAAGATATAATGGAACTTAAAGAGAAACGTAAGAAAAATACGATTCATTGACGCTACATTAAAAGGTCACTGTCACCAACTAAAAAAAAATTCTCTTTGAGCTCCTAGTGAAATAGCTTTGAAACTTTTACATTGCCGTAAAGTGCAAACAAATAAACAAAAAAAAAAGACTATATTGATATGTTCAAATACGTCGCTAATCAATATTTCTGTACAACGCATGTAACTATGTAGACTAAATTTAATGCGATTTGTATGTGCCTGTTATAGTGTGGGCCAAGATTGTTTATTAGATGCTAGCTAGAGAGAATGGTCTAAGTCGAGACATTCAAAACTATTTACAACCCTTTTGTAAAAAACCAAGACTGTACCCTTCTGCACAGGGCACCCCCCCCCCCCAAAGTGTGTTGCTCCGCGCTTCCCCTCATCTCATTAGACCTATTAAAAAGACATGAGAAATATCGTCTTACGTGCCATGCAGGGAGCAGCGCCCCAGGTCTGACGGGACCACCATGGTACGTTGCAACAGAACACCGGCCTCAATTCCTTCTCTAGCTAATTTGGATGGGGATCTAGTCGAAGGAACCGCAGAGGAGAAGTTGGCGGATACTTTTTTTTATGAACAAAAATTCAGAGGCGTAGAAGAAAGGGGCTCGAAAGAAAAGGTCCAGTTTTCTTAGAATAACTGTATAGGATGAAAAAAAAATGAGAGGGGATGTATATAGGTCAAGATGTGTACCAATGTCTCGATACATGAAAGACGAGAATCAAGACGATAAAAACAGTTTATTTAACTCATTGCTGCCTGGTTAAATTTATTGTGTTACGTCAGACTCTTAGTGGATATTAAACATAACTAATCTAATACTGAACAAGCAAAAAAAGAATCCTTAAAAAAACAAAACATAAGGAAAATAACTCAGCACTTACACCTATATCTCTTAATAATGTAGAAGCTATTTCCCCTATTTAATGTAAAAAAAAAACAACCAATGATTAATTAACTATTTGGTTAATGTTGTTGTTTTTTATAATGAGTCTTATCTATGAAAATGAATAATTGTTTAACGTTTCTACTTCATGCGTGTGGGAGAAATAACTTGTAGAGAGAGAGAGAGAGAGAGAGAGAGACAGACAGAGAGAGAGAGAGAGAGAGAGAGAGAGAGTTGATATAAGCTTTGTAAAAAAGTGGTGTTTAGTGTTGAACTTCATTGAGACTTGTGCATGCATAATATACATTATCCAATTAGAACTAAAAATAAGTAAGAAATGTCTACAAGACAAGTAGCTAACTCTTGTTCTGGAATACAGTGTGATATATTTTGTGATGACATTATGTCCATATCGTTACACATTATCTTTGAGTACAACGAACTACTTATCTAAGGATAAGCTATAACTCTACACACTAGGAGCTTATCGGAAGATAACATTTGACATTATTCAATAATACAGTATTACAACTATTTTTGACAGACATACATACACACAGACAGACACACACCCACATCAGTTTTGATGAATTCCCCTCCACCACCCAGCACCCTCTCTAACCATTTATTCTTCTTCTCACTTTGAAAATTGACTGTATTTTATTTTTCCCACATTCCGTTCGATTCTAACGCGGCCACTTCATCGCTGCTACTTTCTGTCAGTCCATTCTTCCGGTATGAAGCTATTTATCCCTTCAAATCCCTCCTCTCCCAGCCCACCTAAACGAACTAATTCTGAATTAAGTTATTTACCTATCAGTATTTATCCTCATCACCTGTTACACACAAAAAAAAAAAACCCGCATCTTTTATTTTTTTCTACTTAAAGAGCCGGTTTGTGGTTCCACGTAGCCAATAGTGAACATCGAGGGTCTGTCGAGATGGGGGAAATAGAGAGTAGAGGATTAGATTAGCAACTGTTTTTATTTCTTGACAGACTCCAGCAGACGGACGAACAGACTGACACTCAAACAGGGAAGATACAAAGTTAAAAAAAAATAACCAAGAAGAAAGAAAACAAAACACTAGGTTATGACGTGATAACCACAGATCTAAAAAATATAAGTTTTAGTTAAAGAGTTAGGGAGAGAAGGAGAGAGTAAATAAAAAAGGAGGAAAAGAGGCAGAGAGATTGGGAGAGAGGAGTGTGTGAGGAAGAGAGTGGGTGCTTACGTGAGAAAGAAAGAGGAAGGCAGAGTAAGAGAGAGGGGGAAGAGAAAGATGGGGAGGGAAAGAGAAATAGGAAGAGAGAAGAGAGGGGAGATGGAGAAAGAGGGAGGGGGGAGAGATAAAGAGACTGTGAGAGAGGGGGGAAGAGGAAGAGAAAAAGAGTGGGAGATAGAAAGAAGGAGAAAGGGAGTGAAAGAGAAAGGGAGGGAGAGAAAGAGAGAGAGTGGGTGAAATGAATGGAGTGAGTGAGTGTGGTTGAGAGTGACGGAAGGAGTAAGTGAAGAAGAGTGTGTAGAAGGGAGAGGGGAAGTCAGTGAATGAAACTGAGAGTGAGTCTGCGAGAGCCAGAAAGCGATTGAAAGAGTGAGTGAATAAGTTGTACATAAGTATTTATCGCAGAAGGACGCTGTTGATGCTGTGGTGACGGTGGGTGATGCCGGCGGCGTTCTGGGGGCTGCCAGTTGTTGCCGGTTCCGCCAAAGACGCCCCAATGTTTTGGCACGTAGCTGGCATGTTTGATCAAGCACAAGAGAATGAGGGCAATTGGAATGTGGGGGTCGGAACCAGGGCTTCAAGACTCTCAGAGATTGGTTCAAAAAAAAAAAGTAAGCAGGAAGAAAAAAAAATATTCCAGATCTTGAAGGCGGGGAATTTATTTAATTGAGAAGGCAATGGAAGTTTGATGACGATTATGAAGGGGAGAGAACCACAAGGCGCAGACGAACGAATGATGCAGACGAGATAAGATCAGGTGGAGATAATTCGTTTTAATGATGAATGTCAATCTGTCAGGAATGTTAAAATTTCAGAAAGAAAATCATTAGATGAGGCTGCAGTAGGATGATAAAATAAAATAATATAATATATACATTTATAATTTAGAAATATAGTATATAGTATAATGCGTACAATAGTAGTGGGAAAATCTAGTAAATTATGTCAACGATTCTTTTCGAGCCAATTTATAGTAAAAATTGTATTCAGAGAAAAACAAAATAGAAAGTAATGACAGACGTCATATACAGTACACTAAAATCCAAACGAATAACACATGCCATATGCACTATAATGTCTTAATAGTAACAATACAGACCAGGATGATTACGTGGATCTATTTGAAGAATTTTTAAGGGCATGTTTTGTATAGATAACACCGTCATTGGTGAGATGTAACGAGGAATCTTTTAATCACGAAATCATTTTACTTTTTTTAAATTGAAAGTTCTCACTGAACTCTCTCTCTCTCTCTCTCTCTCTCTCTCTCATCTGATTTCGATTTCTATATTGTTCAACAAAAGTTAATTTAAAAAGAGATCAAACGTAACTCCACTTGGCCACTACATCAGATAGTAGGTCATGTCAGATATAGTTTCTTATTACCGCCATTAACTGGTCAGCAACTCGGCCAAGAGTCAGATGTCCAAATGGTTCGAGACTTCGTCCCTTTAATGAACCATGTGACCAGAGAAAGGCTTTTATCTCATGGCCAGGATGAGAGATAGGCTCTTCACCGACCTCTCTGTCTGGAGACCCCCTGCAACTAGGTGATCAAGAATCACACCCGTTTGGTCGTAGGACACGGCTCCTTGAGCCTGCACGAGTGCCCCCTCCCATGCGAGGCCGGAGGCCGAGCCCACGGGGGGGCTCTCCATATGCTGTCCCACCGAACCCGTGCGAGGGTCCATCACCACCCGTATGGCCCCCGTTAGGGAACGGATCGGTGGGGGTTTCGGACTGGTTAACGAGCCTTTCTTACATCCCTACCACGTGTAGTGTATCCTCTCTCGAGGATACGTGTGGTAGCCCACTGAGAGCTATGTGTGCTACCGTTCTTAGCCTATCCACTTCCCTAGATGGACGTTTCCACGGAGGCGCCACGCTGAGGCGACGGTAGCCGATTTCCTCCGACTCGGCCAAGAAGACCCATTCAACCATCTAGGAAACAACGTTAACAAAACAAAATTTATTGTATAAAACTCTTTTAATTTTGATAGATTGGGTAGGGGGGACAGGATGTAAACGATTCTATGACTCCCCCGCCCCCGCCCCCCCCCCCCCCGCCCTGCTCCCGTCCACCACCCTTCCCCCCCCCTGGGAAATCATTCTAAATGTTAGCCAGTGTGCTAGAAGAAACAAGTCCCTCGTTATCGCGGCATGATCTAACATTGATGTCCTAGTGGGGATAATGTCACCCAGTGGCGTGCCGGGTGTGCGCGCTTGTGGTGCGGCACGTACAGCACATTAAATCAAGTTACACGCCAGAAGAGCTACACATTAAATAGCCTAATCAATGAAACAAAATTTGCACGTCTCGGAAAGTGAGTTTTCTGATTAAATGTGAAGCTTCTTTGGTTCATTTTGGTCTTAACTGCATTGTTTTCAAAGAAATCGTTAATGTTAATTTTTTTTTTATTTTTACTTAAAAAAACAACAACAAACAAACAAACAACTAAGAAACAAATAAATAAAGAAAGCTTCAAGTGTTCAAACTTTCAGGAAAAAAAAAAGTTGCTTTGAGTTTGTTTGTTTGTTTTTTGAGTTAATATATCTATCTATCTGTCTGTCTATTTGTCTGTCTGTCTGTCTGGTCTGTCTATCTATAATATAAATATGTATATATAATATAACCCAGAACCCAGGACCCATATATATGTACGTGTCTGAGTGTGTTGTGCGGGTGTGTGTGATTTTTATGAATAAATGGACCAAATTTTACATATTTACTCCAGAGATAATGAAGATACTTCTAAGTTCAGTTCAAAACAATAAAAAATGCATTATAAATAATTGAACTCTTCACTTGAACATAGTCTGTACGTAGTACTGAAACTTTATAATCACACATATACACATACACACACATATAAAACTATCTATAGGAATACTGGAATATGTATTTAATATTATTTAGTTAGATAAAGCTCTTCTTTGATACCAGCGCGTGTGTGTGTGTCTGAGTGTTTATTTTTTTAATGTACAAATATTTTTGTGCTGAGTTGTTTTCTTTGTGTTGCTCAATTTGACCACTCACTCTGGGCTACACCAAATGACCACTCACTGTGTGCTACACCAAATGACCACTCACTGTGTGCTACACCAAATGACTACTATGACCATTCACTTTGTGCTACTTCAAATGACTACTATGATGGACCCACCGAGCACCTAAACGACCATCCACACTAACAGCAGTGGCGACCATGGCATATTGACTTGCGCTATTATTCATGCCAGTCGCCATTTAGTCGAAAAGGTTCGGTTCAATAGACCCAGGTATTTCACGGGGGGGGGGGCGGCCCCCCCGTTGTTTCCGATCCCAATGGGGCAGTTTGAATATTCACGGGTCGATATTTCACTATCTTTTATTTCCATACTCAGCGCCAACCGCCAAACCCCCCACCTCTTAGGACACACATACAAACAGCACACCATCATGGAATACAACAGAACTCGCTCTGAGCTCATCTTTTGCACGCGCGGGCGCTTCGTTTCTCCCCTATTCCATTGGAGAATGTCATTAGGCTTCATAAAGACACATCAGGGAGGGACGGAGTAGAAGAAAAAAGTTAAAGGAACACAAAGTAGGGGGGAGGAATGTCAATACGAGGTAATCGATATTAATGAGAGATGTATCTAGTGATTGGACTCCATTGATGACAGGTGTGAGCTCCACACACAAGGGAGACAATTTGGTATCAAACACCTGACTAATGTAATTATTCAAATAAAATCAAACATTACAGTGTGGATTTTATTTTTACGTATAGGAGAGGAAGGGGAGAAGACTAGGGTGATGGGTTGGTTTAAAAAATCAAATGATTAGAGCTTCTAATGCCAGCTGTAAATCAGTAGTGAAGTACTTTAGAGCTAGCTCTGTTCATACATCGCTAGATCATACAGTTAGGATAGTGAATTGCAATATGTCATACCTATGACTGCAAAAGCCATCATTCTACTTTCATAATACTACGTTATGAAAATAAAATGATTTGCTTCCCCTTGTTTGTATTAGTTCATTATGAAGGGCAAAGAGAGGCGCATGAACGCATCTTCATGGATCTATCTGCACAACATAATCCTTTAATGAAGCTACCGTAGCGCGTTCTCGGGGATTGTTTAAATCTAATAATCAAACGTATTTACAGTGTATGACAAAGGAAATTTTTTTAATTGGAATTTTTAATTAAGATCTTTATTTTACAAGCACATAGTTTAAAACAACAAAAATGATATTCAACACTGCACAAAATTCTATACTATGCGTGGTAGCTTTAATCGAATTGAAATTATAATTGTTTATTTTACAAAAAAAAAAAAAGAAAAGAAAAGTAACTATCAGACATACGGAATAATCACACGGGTAGGAAATTCAGAGTCACATTCAACGAAACAAGCATTCGATCAAAACCTCTTGCTCCTAAAAAAAAGTAAAGTAAAAGTAAAGTTCCCCTTTCAGACCTTGTGGTCTATAGGGCAGATGATGTAAAGGTCATCTGATTCTGTGGCCCACGGTTAACGAGGGTGTCGTGTGGCCAGCACAATGACCAACCGCCCTTACTTTTCCCCCGACTAATGTCAGGTACCCATTAGAGCTGGGTGGACTCGAGGGCGCCCGAAAATCCCGAAATAAAAATCCCAATCTTCAACAGGATTCGAACCCGGGACCTCCAGTACGGAAGCCAAACGCTTTTCCGCTCAGCCACCGCGCCCTCTCCTTAAAAAAAAAAGGATTGATGTTATTTCACGAGAAAAGATAAGACACAAATTAGTGACAAATTTTAAAAAATACCCACTGCTTGATATGGACACCACTCAAAACTAACTGACCATTGAGCAGCACAGACTCACCTGACGTAATCCCTCTTGCAATAGGTTTTCCCGTCTCTGACGAAACAGGTGCAGGACTCGTCCAGGTACTGCTCACAGTCGGCACACTTAAGGCAGGAGGCGTGCCAGCAGAGGTCAGGGGACACCTGCATGATGTACTGGTCAGTGATGTGGGACCCGCAGCCCACACACACGGACACATTGCGCTTCTCTGTGGACATAGAAAACAGCATAGGAGATATAGAGGAAGATATATTCTAGAAAATATGACGTACACTGTATTTCGTGTGCAAAAAAACACACGCTAATACATGTATTTAATACTAATACGTGTATTTTATGCTAACACATGTATTTTATTCTAACATGTATTGTTATGCTAATACATGCATTTTATGCTAATACGTGTATTTTATGCTAACACATATTGTTATGCTAATACCCGTATTTATGCTAATACATGTAATTTATGCTAATACAAGCATTTTATGCTAATATGTGCATTTTATGCTAATATATGTATTATATGCTACTAGATGTATTTTGTACTAATACATGTATTTTATTTATTGAATATGTAAGACTCTTGTAGTATTTCCAGCAAAAAAGTATTTAAAAAATCTTAACATAAATAAAAAATCAATATCGGTTATCTAAAATTTATGAATACATGTATATGCAAATATGCGTTGGAGTACCTATTCGGAATAGCCCCTCACTCACAATCTTTTTTTTCTTCATCCCAAACAGATATAAACCAAATATATAATACAAGAGTTTAAAAAAAAAACAACTACATATATTTAATATGTAGGACAGCTTCAACACTTTAAAATGATAAAAAAAACTGCGTCATTTCTTATTGAGTACATTGTGCTAAAGGGTTTAAAAGCATAATTTCAACTAATTAAAACGGCCTGATTCACTCATTAATTCTTTCTCAGCCTTTGAGCAACAAGCAGACACATTGAACGTACACACCTCACATAAGTTACAAGTCCTTCTCGGTGCCCAGATCAACGGGATTTACCGATGCGCACCAAACAATACTGCCATCATACATTGGGTCTTTTCCGTTTTTTAAATTCTATTTTTAAATAAGGCTATGTCAAGATGACATGTCTAAGTTCTTCTGTTCCCGCATTGTGTACAATGACAGTACATCTGCCAGCCCCACCATTGTATCTATCCAGAAGTCGAAGAAGCGGTCAGCCATTGGGAAAGATTAACAAACTAGCACGCTTCAGATGATGATAGGGATGTGTGGACATCAAATATTCCATCACTCCTTATGGAAAGCCATAATATTAAATTAACTTTCTGGAGGGAAAAAAACACGCTAAAAAAATGATCAATGCTATTTAATTTGTTGCTGTCACTATTTTAGCCTGAGAACATTTGATTCGGAATGAGAGAGCACAGGATATCTTAACTTTATTGATACAGACGTCACTTCAAAAAAGAAGATGATTATGTCCTGAGCGTCATGCATTTAGTCATGCATATCAACCAATGCCCTAAATCCTGCCAAGTCACTGTTTTTTTCTGGATAGCTCCGGCAACCCATTCAATGCTCTAATAGCGCTAGGGAAGAAGGATCTACATCTACATCTGCGTGTAAAATTAAGTAGAAAAATATTTCTATACATAGTTTGTAGGACGATTATAGGGATAATAGAATTCACAGGACACAAGCATGTGCGAGAGAGTATCAGCTAGTGAATATTTATACATACAGTCAGTAGAACAGAAATAAATCTTGAATTAAACTTTCAAATAAAAGTTGGCATGTTTTGGTGATCTGACCAGAGGGACCATAGTGATTTGGGTGAAAAGGGGGGGGGGCGGAAACTTTGTGCAAGAAATACCACAACAATACTTACAAGAGTACTTATCAAATCGTGAAACCATATTGAAACATTGGTGTCTTTCTCTTGAGAGTTTTTTTTATTTTTTTCCTCTAGGGTAAAACGTTTCAGAGAAAGAATCTGCTCTCTATTGCTATTCAATAATTCCTTTATATCCAGTATTATAACAGCAGTATTTATACAATTCTCAATCGTTACCATGTTTTCAATGGTTTCATTTCAGTTGTTCTGATGGAAACATGAAATAATTATATAGATCTAGGTCTGCACTATTTCACAGTCGTCTGCTTGCCAGCGTGTGAGCAGTTACCGTTCTTAGAGCCAAGATACAACGAGCCAAGAGAAGCAGGCGCCAAGAAAATGTTAATGTTGGGAAAGACGAGCAGCTAACTCGGAGAGGTGGGCGCGGCCGGCTAACTGGTGTTATCACCCCTTGAAGTCGCCGTGTTGCCTGCTAATTTTCCTAAGAGAAGGAAGTGATGAGACCGCGAGAGGCTGTCGAGTGAGTGAATACCGTATGTAGCTGATAAGGGTAATATGGTGTGTGAGTAGATTTTTTTGTCCAGGACAAGAACTCTGATTTATGGAAGGAAATGAGAAGGTATAGAGAGACAGGAAGGCTGACAAGCTAACCAATTTCCAAAATAATTGTTTCGATACCTGGAACTTAATCAAATACAAAGAAAATTGTTTCGTTTTTTATTATAGTATTATTTATTACAGTAAGATTTTTCTTATTGAAACAAATAATTTAAGAACTCGTTGTTGGAATAAGGGAAACTTTGTCCAAATTATTTCAACCGTGGCAACGTCTATTGCTCTGAATGTTATGCTCACCGGAATCTAACCTTAGCATATCCCCCATTTATAAGGTAGCTTTTTAGGAAGGGGCGTTCTAACATATCCAATATCCTTCTCCATGCTCAAAGTTCTATTCCAGTCAAGTATCATTAAGGTAAATCAAATTATGTGGAATTCTATTTCAAAAAACATCCCTATCACATCCATATATAAAGAAGCTCGCTCTTCTTTGTGTGAAATATGTTTGTTTGATGAACACATTATTGTATTGAGATAATTAATCCCTTCCCCTACTCTATTTTTTTTGTTTCACTTCATCCTTCCAAACAACCCATCTCAAACCTGCATGCGAGCGCAGGCTCTTTGAAAAATGACGGCTCCAAGCCATGACAGTACTCAACTTAGAAATCTGTGCTTGGAATTTTAAAGCACTCACAGATCGATTGACCCCGCCAGGGTTAAGTGAAAAATCATGTTACCACCGATGTCTTAGGGGGTTGTTATCCCCCCCGGCCTCTCCGCTAGCATAGCTTATCGTAGTCTCCTGCCCACCCCCAACCCCCAGTACACACACGCGCAGACTCACACCTCTCAACCTAGTGGTGACGTTGCTATCTGTGTGTGTGAGTGTATGTGTGTGTGTGTTATTGTTGATAGTGTGCCTGTGATTGTGGGTGTGTACTAGAAGAGATGAACTCTTCTCTTTAATTTCATTATTTTTTAATGATGTCAGATCAGTAAGACAAACAGAACGTGGCGGGGGGGCCCCCCCCCCAACCTCTGCCCTGCATCTAATCTCCTCTCTGGACGTAGTCCATCGCTGTGTTGCGCTATGTACGGACAATTTGTGTTTCAAAAAGTAGATTACCGCATGATAAATAGTTGAAACACTGTTTTTGAAAAATACTTTGCTTCCTGTTTCTCTACATTATAAACAAGAACGATTCTTATATATATATGCATATATATTATGATGATTAATTTCTTGAAAAAAGCTATTGAACAATTTATTAATTCCTTCACCCATAAATGAAGTTCTAAGAATATAAACTCTATAATTAACATTTCGAGTGCCTAAAATTTGTTGTATATTAAATGTATTGTGTTAGGTATTTTTAGCTTGTAGCTTGTACAAAACATAAATAATAATTCAGAATTAAAGCTAATTTTTTAAATATGTACTTACAGTAAATTAAGCTTATTGTAAGTCACTCTGTCTGGTACAAATCTTGTACACATTATTTCTCCCACCCCACAGTCAAGTTAAAACCTTGTAAATTATTCACTGTCAATGACATCACACGAAACAATTTAAATTAACCAAATAGTTAATTAATTTGTTTTATAGAAAAGGGAGATAAATCTTTTAGTGTTGCTCTATACGACAGCAATGGTACGGTTCTTCTCTTATTATAATTTTTTTATAGTATTTATTATATTTTGTTTGTTTTAATTCATGTAGATGTCAACAGTACATATTCTATAAAGAGAAGAACAAAGGTTTGTAGTGAAATCCGGCTAAAATAGCGGGACAGTCTTGGCTAGGGTTTTAGTCCATGATCCATTGACAATGTAACATAAAGCAATTAGTGAGTTTGAGATCTGTACCAAAAAATGACACGCACACCATAGAACACACACACACACACACATAGGCCTACCTACGTAGTGTTAAAACATCATGCTTTATTAACACGAACCAAAACATTCACGCGAGTGTCCAGACTACTTTGACCTGGTCCCGGATTTTAGTAATTCGTACCAATACACTCTGCAGCAAGCAAAACACCCCCAGCCAAACACAGGCGAAAACAGACTCACCAATCAGACAAATTGTTCTGCTAATGTAAATTATTTTTTGTTTTCACCGAAAGTACAAAAAGTTTTATATAGATCTAGTTTTAATTCAAAGTAAAAATTATCTTAGTGAATTAAGTAAGGCTCACCTTTGTCTTTCAGGATAGTCTCCCCCTTACAGACCACAACCTCTGTCCCGCCAGCCAGGCGGCGCTTTTCTGTGGAATAATATGCAAATTGTTGACACATATATTTAAACAAGGTTAACAACTATATAAAGACATTCTCACAGATGCAACACATACTCATACGTACAACGAAATAGCTAATGTGTTCACGTACATAGCAAAAAGAGATTATTAGGAGGGAGAGAGAAGTATACAATTCTTCATGCATAAAAATTATTATATAATATAAAAAAATATTTGTAACTGTAAGTATACTTAAGAAGTACATTCATTTTTAAAATGAAATTTTAGTTTATGACTTGTAACGACTTAATACTATAATAGATCTACACTAGCACCGTCTAAATTATTGGAGTGACTATATGCTTGAACTATTTCATTAAACATAAATTCATACAGCTAGGGCCGGATTTAGGTATGTGGAGGCCCCGGGGCAGAATTTTCGGTGGCGGCGCCTACACCTTTTCGTAAGCTTTAATAAAAATACACTTTATAATTTAAACAAATTATAATATCTAAAAAGCTTGCCATTTTATTTTTAAAAGTACCTGTATATTAAAATTTCCTTCGTTTAAAAAAAATAATTAAAAATTACATTATAATTGTTTTTTTTTTTTTTTAAAGTACAATTGTAGGGTACTAGGGTTTAAACAATGTATTTGGTTTATCCGAAGTATATTACGAGAATACGGACACACTGTAATCAGACACTTTTTAACCTCGTGACAGTGTTGACAACTGTAAGATTTAAAGTAGTGTTGGTAAAAAGGCGAAAAAAAAAAGTTTTGTGGGGGGGGGGGCGCCCGAAATGTAGATTTTGTATATTTTCTGTAGGCTCCTTTCTTGTGGATTTTCCCCCCGGGATGTAGCCTCTCCTGCCTTCCCTTAAATCCAACTCTGCATACAGCTTTGATCCCACAATCCCACTCAAGTTTTCTCCGTTAGAACGAATTTCCAATGATCTACAGTCTACACACTCTACGCCACGGGTGTTGAGCATGTGTTTCAACATGATGTAAGGGTCATAAATATTTCCAACAGGTGTATCATTTTACATCCACTGGAAGTGATCCTCTGAGTTTATTATATTTATTATATATTATGGGCAAATATTGAGTGGTCGGATAGTATATCTGCACTGGCCGTATGTGGTCCGCGGGCCGTAGTTTAGATATTATCGGTCAAGAATCTTTTTGCGACAAAGACAGTGGTAACAACGAGGTATATAAGATATATTGTTTACGTATCACAACAGTTATGAGAATCTCAAGTGCACACACACAAACACGCTGCGCGCGTTCGTATAGTGGCGTATCCATGGTAACTAAAATATACGACACATACAGTAAATATCATGACAAGTAAAGGTAATTCTGGGGCTCCAATAATCCAGGGCCGGATTTAAACTTAGCTATTAGAGATGAAGGGCCTTTTGTAAGATAAGTTTTACTATGCTCTTTCTTCAAAATGATTGAAAATATCCCTGCAACCAGTTTTGGAGGCCCCCAAGCATACGGGGCCCTAAACTATAACTTTTGTTCCCTATAGGCGATCCCAGCTCTGATGGCGCACAAACTCCCCCAGGAGAGAAAAAAATAGACGCCCCATTTGCTTGATTACTTCAGGTAAGCAACAGTCACCTGGAGACCACCAGGTGCAACATACCCCTCCAGTGCAAGGCGGGTCACGTTGATAACCGGGGTGTCTGCATTGTCGTCGTCTGTCATTATGAGGTCATTTGTCGCAGGGGCAAACTTATAGTAAACACTCCCGTCAAGTTGACGGCTCCGTTGAAATGGAACTGTCACTTGGCATTAGAGAATGTGACGAGATTTGTCATTTGTTGAGTTTGAAGAGTGAACATTTGCAATCACAACAGATACTAAAGAGTTGGACTGTAGCACGAGTAGCGATGTGTGGAATGTTTCAGTCTGGTCTCTTTTCTGCGTCAATAGTTTTATTTCTTCGAAACATTGCATTCTTCTTTGAAACATTACATTCTTTGAAACATTACATTCTTTGAAACACTACATTCTTCTTTGAAACATTACATTCTTCTTAGAAACATTACATTCTTTGAAACACTATTTTCTTTGAAACACTACATTCTTCTTTAAAACATTGCATTCTTTGAAACATTACATTCTTCTTTGAAACATTACATTCTTCTTAAAAGCGGGATGGTTATTTGCCCTAATTTGCATATATGCTATATTATATAACACGAGAGCGTGGTCGCTTGAATATGGCTTGGCTTGGGTACCTATGACGGGGGCTCGAGGTTCGACACTCGACTCAAGCAGCACGGAAAACTTCTCCCAGATGCCCCCTCCACAAATGAGATTGGACCATAGCGCTCAGAGCATTCTATAAGCATGAAGGTAGCGCTAGATAAAAGTTATAAGTATAATAATGATTATAGGCATGCACATATGTAATTAGAGCCCACGCTGTATAAGTGGAGGAAGCTGCCAGAAAGCAAAAACTTCTATTATAATAATTAAATTTGCAAATATAATATGGTTTAATGGTAGCGACTTGTACTGACCATGGATTGCCTAAAAAGAATTGTATGTTTCAGCAAGACTTATTTACATGTATTCCATAAAGTTTTGATGATTATCATCTATAATCTCGATGTTATAATATACATATATTACTTAATTTGTGTTGTTTTTTTTTCTCATCTTATTTCTGTACGCAACTTGTAAAATACTTGTAAAATGACGGATTCGAAGACAATTATCATTTTATGAAATAGAGATTAGACTTCTCTTGTGTATATGACTCAAGTCATTGGTAGGTAGTCTCATGCAGAAACAATTTTAATGAGACATTTACATATTTTTTTTTCTCTTCCAAACTTTGTTTGCGATAAGATATGCAAAGACCCTTTTTGTTAATACCGCCACCCCCCAATCGGTGCATTTCTTTTTTTTTACCCCCCCCCCCAGTCCCCTTGCTCTCTCATTCTTTGAATTTTGTTTTCACTCAACTAACACGTCCCTTAAGTTCACCACTGTTCACCACTGCTGTAAATAAATGATTCACGGAGATCAAACGAACGGACACCGGGTGCACTGTTGCCTATCTCTTCTACTCTGTGGCGTAAACATGGGGCGCACTTTATCACCACCCGTAGGAAGGAACAAAAGGGACGCATACAGAACTTACTGTGAGTCACGTTTTGGTTGGGGGGGGGAGGGGGCTGAAGGAGGGGGAAGATGTTGGGGCTTAACATACCAGACACATGCCTAGAACGCGACCCAAGAAAAGTCATAAATGAACCCAGAGGCGCATGCTTGTAAATATTTGTGTCACAAGAGGGCGCTGTGTGTTTACAATTATTTAAATTTTTTAACCTCGTTACTCTATGATGTTGTTGTTTTTAAATTACCAAGTAAAATGTTTAGATTTCTTTTGTTTCGTATCTTCTTAACTCAGCTTGGTAAACATTTTAGGTTATTGTGTATGTTGCAGGGGTGCAAGACAGACCATCTGCTTGCAGGGAATAGTCATTAAAAATGCTTACAATTTTCCCAAGGTCATCTGATGCACTAACTTACATAAAAATAAATAAATAAATAGACTTATCCTCTAAATAAGCTTGAGGTGTAATTAAATCAAACTTAATAGACTTCCACACAGAAGTAAGCTATTAGCTGTATTATGGAGTGGATCATCCTTAACTCCTTGTGAGCGAGGCTTCAGAGGCTATATGCCCTGGACATAAAAAAAAAAACAACTTGCGTTTGTGCTAAATGGACGACTCAGGATTATTAGTTTTCGGCTCTGGAGAGCCTTACATTTAGCAAATTTTTTTTTCACCAAGATTCAAATCCAAGACCCACGGTTCAGAGGCCAAGAGCTTAACCAGCTAGCCACCCTACACACAATTTTCAAAGATACCTAGATTGTATGTATTTTTTTTACTAACCATTCTATTGTTTAATATAATTTAAGAGTCTTTTTTTTTTAAGTTAGTCTTTGGAAATGATGGACATTGACTTCAACTTTGGCATTACAACAAAAATATATGCCAAAGACTTAAGTCACTCACGACCAAGTCAATATTTTGAACCCTGTCAACTCGCTCCATTGATCCAGAACAAATACAGAGGGAACAAAAATCCATAGTTCATTGTCAGTATCAAAACACTCACACATGCAAGCCCTGACCGGCGCCCTCCGCCACCGCCACGTTCTTTGAATGTGTAACAGCCAAAGATTCCATGTATGGATCCATACATCCGGCCATCCGTGGTTACCTTGTTGGCCCATCCATTCATCCGTGTCTCCGGGCATTGATCCGAGACCCTTCACTCTGCCCCATGTGTACAACAGTTCTGGTTTAGAGTGAGATTGAAACAGAGAGTCTGGGTTTTGAACTGCAGCCCTGTATGACACGCCGAAGGCAATACGACCTACAAGTCTCACCGCGATCGTTATCACATAAGTCTTGTGTCATTACCACAGGGTTAAGAGATGGGGCAACAATCATTGCCACCTTCCTTGGTAATTGGCTCCCTTTTACCTCACTTGATGTTTAAGTGTGTCTCACCAAGCGATTTCACTTATCAGTACGCGTGTGTGTGAATGAGTGCCTGTTTGTGACTCACACGAGAAGGTCACTTGTCATGTGGCAAGAAGATCGTCCACCAACTTGACATTTACTTCCAAAAGTGTCAATGTTCGATCATAGTAACCGATGACATTTGAGGCGTGGGTCCTTGCGGCGGTTTTAAGAGACGGAATCATCTCAAAAAGGTTCCGACCCCTACCCACTCCCTGGCCACCCCCACCAGCACCAAGATTAAACTCTCTACGTTCTAATTAAAATCATTTTCCTTCTGTGGCTGGAAGCTACAGTCTAGCTGTTCCGCAATATAATAATATAACACTCCATATAACAATTAGTCTAATTATTTTAGTGTTTTCTTTGAAGGACCTAATTTCACAAATAGAACTAGAGTTTCCTTAGAATTTACAACTGATGAGGAGATCTTGAAATCATGACGCACTAGTAGGCCTAATGTCAGCCACAACCTTGTACGATGCCTTACTTTATGTTACCAGTTTAAATATTTCTGATAACATGTATGGTCTTTACATTTTAAACATATTCTTTTGATAGATATAGCTGTAAATATAAAATTAAGTGAAGTATTTAAAAAGTATCTCAGGTGATATAATAAACGAAGTGTCTGAACGTTAGGTATGTATGAAGTGGATGAGTCCCGTACCTGTGCATTGTTGAGGTATTAAAACAGGCCATGTTCAGTGTGAGTTCTATTATATTTTTCTACATATAGACGCGTGTAGACGTCTGCTCGAATTGCTTGCTAGTGCGTGCTCCCACAGCTGTTTAAACAATGGGAATGCACGGATTAGCAATAGACCTTGAAAAACACGCAGCCTATGATATACACAATGCGCCCAAAGAGAAGCCTATAACACGTAAACTTGGATCCTTTGTATTTCGTCTAGAGCAGACGTAGAGAGTATATTTACCTTTGGAACTCCAAGGTGGGGGGGGGGGGACAAAACAACATTTTTCTTTTTAAAATTTTATTATAAGCTAAGACAGCATAAAATAAGGAAGGCTAGGAAAATGTAACAAGAATATGTACTGAATATCTGAACCATCTGAAGTAGAGATTTTATAGAGAGGATAACTTTAAAAAAAACAACAAAAAAAACCCAAACTTTAAAACTCTGGAGACGGCGGGGGTCTGAGAAAGACGGGAAGAAAAGAATAAGAGATAGCTGAGGTACTCACGGCCGACAAATTAATGTTATCAACGCTCACGTTCTTTGGAGCGATAACATTCTGGCACTTTCGATTTGGTGGTGGTAGTATTTTTTTGTGTTGAGGTTTAGTCTCTGACACTGAACGTATGGAGAGTACAGGTAAATAAGAAATGACGTATTGAGGTGAGGGTTCAAATCTACACATATAGGCCGTTCAAGCAGAGAGTTAGTAGACTATTTGCATACTGTTAAATGGAACCTATATGGTTACCGATCATTACTTATCTACAAATTATTAATTCAACAAGTAATATATAGAAAGTTGTTTTTAATCATACCCTTTTCCGTATAACTGTTGCATGCCAATGAATTCTCATTCCATTAATAACCTGTAATGTTTTATAATTGCAAGGAGTCTTACCGCTAAGCTTCGCACTTGTAAATCTAGAATCTAGTCAAGTCTTTAACATTGGATTTATATTTGAAAACGTTTTTTTAATTACATGCATTGTATCTCATCAGTCTACAGAAGACAGCGCACACAATATCCATGCACATTATTTATTTATTCAACTTCTTGTTAAATACTAAGACAAAATTTGAGTCATTCCCGCTGAACTCGTGCTCGGGAAGTAACCCAACTGTAATGTTTAAGACGAATCTATTTTTCAAAAATTATAACGGTCGAATGTACACAGTGTGACCAATCAGCTAGTAATGTTTTTTTTCCCGCATATCCACATAAACTGTCAAAATCTAGGAAAACCGTTATGCCATCTTTCGATATACCCAACCAGCTTGAAGAGAGTGCAAGCTTATATATAGCTGCTATAGCAGATAACAATTTCAATCTTTTCGCTTTTCTTCCATAGTGGCACGTTAACAGACCTGTTATATTTTGTCAAATATGTCAGAGAAATATGTAACATAGTGCAGATCTCTTGTGATCTTCATAATTAAATTCATAATTTCAGAATTGTAGCCTTTCTCGTTTTTTTGTTTCTTATTATTTGGAAATGTTTTAGGAGCAATAGTCTTTGTCTTGTGGAAGGTCACTGCTGTTTAATTCAAATATTCTCTAGGGGAGAAAACTTATTTCAGAAGTAGAGACAGCGAATGCCCTTTGCACCGAATGCGTGAGAGGATCTAAGTCAGTAATGTCAGTAAAGTCAGTAATGTAAGTCAGTAATGTAAGTCAGTAATGTAAGTCAGTAAT
>JADKLZ010000003.1:42154942-42167307 GCA_021533235.1 Biomphalaria straminea | reverse complement strand
TCAGTAATGTAAGTCAGTAATGTAAGTCAGTAATGTAAGTCAGTAATATAAGTCAGTAATATAAGTCAGTAATATAAGTCAGTAATATGCGTTAGTAATGGAAATCTGTAACTAATAGAATCTGAAAGAAAATAATAAAAAAAAAGAGACTACGAATTTCTTTGTAGAAACTTTGTTACACAATTTGCTTCCAGTCTTTCCATTGAGAGAGATATAAAATAAAATGTACGATACACTTTCGACTTACCACTGTGAAGGCTGAGATTTCGCAGTTTTTATTATCATATTTATTAAATAAATAGAAAGTTTATTTCTACTGATAAATATTGAAAGAGCAAGTCTATAGTTTTCACTGTTTAATAAATTGTGTGTGCGTGTGCCACACATGTGAATGTTGTTAATGTTTGCAGCTATATTGATATTGTTACAGTAGTAATAATGATGTGGACGATTATAGCCTAATTGAATTTGTTCGGACCAATGAAATTATCTTATCTTGTCTTTAACATGAAATTGTTGACGAAATATGTTATAAGAAAAATACATTAAAACTTTTTTTTTTGTTAATTAATAATTGATAACACCCGATGGTCGATTATTATTTCAAAGAAGACATACTTCTATTGACATGAAACTATTACTCGTTTGGAGCAACTGACTTGAATGCTTGTTGTGACAGTATTGCTTCTAGATGTAGTGATACATATATATGATGATTGAGGCTTAACCACGGCTCTACCTAAAAAGGTTTCCATGGGGGGGGGGAACCTTGTTACATCACTGACTCTACGCTTTTTTGGTGTTGTGTGCATATTTTAGAACCTTCTTTTGTTGACAAGTTCTGCCTCTGACCGAATTGATCCAAAACGCCTCCACCTGTGTAGTCCGACTATCCATGCGGACTCGTACACGATTTGGTCGTCACGGTGAATGGTTTGCGACACTGCCACTGGAGATCACAACCTTGTTATGCTATTAACCCCAAGAGTTGATCCGATTACGACAATCAGGCGATCTCATTAGAACTTGGAGGTAAGTCACCAACAACAACGATTACGACAATCGTATTAATCGAGAATGAGGCCAAGCGTTACGCACCAGACGTTTACGCATCACACATTTACGCACTGTGTCTTTAGAAAGTAACCTTTACCCTCTGGCAACGCCCGGCACTACATTAATGATGGACACATTTACAGCATAGTCAAATTTAAGCTGTTTAGAAATAGATATTTCACAATTTATAATCCCAGCTCTATTGCGTTATGTAAACCTCTGGCACAGAGTTAAGGATAGGAAGTCTGAACTATATTTCTATATAATGGCCAGAGAAATCTATAGGACATGGGGTTGCTGGTCAGATTTAGCCTGTTCGCCAAAGCTTAGTTAAAACCAGTGGAGTACCAACAATGACGAATAGGGGATCAATGTATCCCCATGCTCATGACCGTTATCCTAAAGTTTCAATGTATCGGATTCTACGTAATTTTACTTAGCGTCCATTATCTATTTATCGTTACTAAATTATATTTTTGAAATAAAATTTAGGCATGTAGTAGAAAGCCTTATTGCAAATGCACTGATACCATACTGGACATTTTTTTTTTCATTCTTAACCCCGTGACGGGCCCACACGATCGTATAATTTTAAACACCCTGAGCCTATGGGTACCTCTTGCTACGTTACTGAAACCCATGGGTACCTCTTGCTACGTTACTGAAACCCATGGGTACCTCTTGCTACGTTACTGAAACCCATGGGTACCTCTTGCTTCGCTACTGGTTACGACAAAAAAAAAGATATTGGTAACTAATGAATGATTCATTTAACTGTGTTGGTTGTTTGTTAAACCTCTCGTTGAGCTCTCTGTACTTCATTGTAACGTCTTGTCTTGCTTTCAGTGCTCATGTTACACACACATATAAACAAATATGAATTATGCATGTGACCTGATTTAGAGTTACATTTTACTAATCGCCTTCTTCCCAGTGTGAAATTAACTATCAAAAGAAAATATCTGCGTTATTATCAGACCGAGCTGCGTGCCCTGGGAGGAGAGATGCTGAGACTGAAGATAACATGATAATATATATCGGGGGCCGCTGAAGTGCTAGTAAGTATGGGAGAGTCCAGCTATAAAAAAAAATGTATTATAAGGGGAAAACTACAAGTGGCTTGCTCTAGATATGCCGCCATTGCATTGTAAGCTGATGCTATCTTGGCGAATATATGAATGAAACTTCACATCTGGTGGTGATGCCGATGAGGTGGTCACTTGGACCTGATCGATTTGTTGAAAAGAAACAATTTACGGTAGAGATCCTCTTTTTGTGCTCAAATTAATAAGTAGTTATATAGAAATGGGATTATGTCATTCTTGGACTTTGATAACAAGTTTCAAATTTAAAATTTTAGCGTTGGCGTAGCGTGTGGAAGTTTTGTGTGCAAGGAAGCGAACCAGAAGTACCTACCTAAAGGGGGCAGAAGAAGGTGGCCTATAAGTAAATAAAAGTACTTCTCCTCTCTCCACCCGACACACACTACCAACACAAGCCTTTTTTTTTCTCGTCACAAAAATGACTTCAATTAATTCTTATATTTCGGCCAGACTTCAGCGCGGCAACACGAGTACCCGTGTTCAAGCCAGAGCCACAAGATTTTGCATCCAATCTGCTTACAGTTTTAGGTGTGGATTAAAAATAATATTATAGTATTATATATAGTTCAGTGAACCAACTGCTCGCGTTCCGCCCCCCGCCATAACTCACCAGCGTTACTCCACTGCACATGATGCACATCTAGGGTTGTTTTTTTATTATAATTAAATCTATTGTTCTAGTTTAAACTAGTGTAAGCCTATATTATACAGTAAGCAAGGTGACTTGTGTTTGTTATTTTCAATTTTTAAAAAATGTCAAGAAAGAAGAACTGGTGTTTGTAGATCAAGACTTTGTGAACAATGGTATGGATAACGAACGAAAGTCAAACTATTAAATGTAAAAAAAAAAAAAAAAATTCACACACAACGTCATGTTAAAGTGACCTAGACTCTGGTGTTTATTTAATATACCAACATGAACAGGTTCCTTAGCCAAACGCAGTCTTTCTAAATCTAATTGTTTAGAGATCTGGCTTTAGGACAAATTATGTTTCGACTTATATTTCTAAAATGTCCAAAGTTTATTAAGAATAACAGAAATACATTTTTTTTTGACAACTGTTTTGTAAACTTTGACCCTATATAACATAAGGTTGGGGTTGAGCTTGTCAGACCCTTTGTTCTGGAAATATTGCATACTGTGTGGCCTATGCAGTTTACAGACGAAAAAAAACAACACCTTCTTGCTATATAATAATAATATTGGTATTATTAATATTATTTTTTTTTCTAATGCGTTCGCTACATATACTTTTATGTGATATGTACGTTTATACATTACTTTAGGTTATTTATCTAAAATAAATTGTAAGGAATTTATGGTTTCAAAAGATGAAATAAAATTTCAACTGTCACCAACAAATAAAGCTGTTAAATTCACAAAAAAATTAAACTACAATTTCTATTAACGATCTGGTAAGCTTCAGTTGAATTAAACTGTTGAATATGGCTAACTCAGTGAAGTGCTGGCATTGGATTTAAACTTAAGACGTTTGGAGACTTTTTACAGGTGTTCCCTTGAAATAAGAAACAAAGATAGTATGTGGAATGTGGTTTAAAAAAAAAAAGTTGTGCATATAGAAGAGAAAGTAGACGAGTCTACGAGTCTCATTAGGATATCTCATTAGTCTAGGACTCGTCATTTGTTTGATGTCGTAATTTAATGCGAAGAAACAAAGTGCATTCTATTTACACACAGAAAAGTTGTTTAAATAACTGTTGAAGCACGTTTGATACTAGACACACACTTGTTGTTTACTTAAAATTATTGAAAAATTTGAAACACGTCTTGACGTAATTATGCTAATGATTTCTCTCCCCCACCCCTCTCTGCCCCCTCACCTGATGCTACTAATTACAGTGTTATCACGTGATGAGTGTTGTAACTCTCACGCGCTCCAGACTTCCAGACAGATGACGACGTAAAGGATACAGAAGCGGCACCCAGGTGACGGGCGGTGGGTTCCATCTTTCCAGAGTGACCTATGTGATAGTTTCTCTCGTGGATGACCAAGTCAAGACATTGTGTTAAGTTAGCGTTTCTAAAAGTAAAGATACTTAGATCTATGTGGGCAGTTGAGGTCATTTGTTCTATGGCAAGAGGTTATTGAAGTTGTCATGTGGACACTACATACTTCCCCCAGAATCCCGGCTCAACATCCCCAGTCTTCACCGGGATTCAAACTAAAGAGCCATAGGTTCGAAAGTCAAGCGCTAGACTTCCGGGCCACGTGAATTTTGTTATAGACAAAAGCACCATTAGTTGATTTTTTTCTCTAGTTTCCCGTCTCAATGAATAAAAGGCTTTGAAAACATTGTTGGGGGAAATGACTTCAGGAAGAAAGCAAATGTTTTTGTGGCTGTAGACAAGAGAGGAGAGGGTTAAAGTTCTCTAGGCATAAGGACAACACACAATACTAGTGTTAAATGTAGACAATTACTGAATAGAAATTAATGTATTACAGTAGTGATACCCCACTTGCGGTCTGCGAACTGAATCCGGCCCTTGCTCACAGTGCAGAATAAAACTCTACAAGTTTCCACTGGACTTTTAGAAGTGATGGGGCCGCGACAGCGTGTCGGAAATGTTAATGGCCTCTCAGTCAAAATGTGTTTGATGCCAGTGTCGTCCACAATATTCATCTAACAACGTTATAACATCCTATGATGGTACTGTAAGAGGAAGAGAGGAATCAGACAGGTGTGTCTTTGAAAAAAAAAAGAGAAGGGGAGATTAAATACCTTCTAATCTAATTTCTCGTATTTTAAAGTATTTCCGTTTCTGGATCTCTGATCCGCGAGCTCTAAATCATTTATTTAAAAAAAAAAAAGCACTATTTTTGTTACTAAGTGTTGAGCTCACCTGTCATTTCGTCAGGTTCTTTATGGGACGCTTATTAGACTAAATCTTATGTACTTATTATTGTAGTATTATAAGCATACTTGTTATTAGTATGTTCTAGTCATTTTACGTGGATGTTATTATTTTGACTATTTTTGTTATTTCAGTAACAGCCTGCACATCAGATTCATATCAAAAAATATTGAACTATAAAAAATCTAGATGTTCTCACTTCTAGAGTCAAACACTGAATCACAATGAGTATAAAGAATGGTTTAATGTCGCATCCATTATCTGACCTCAGCTTCACCCAAGGCCTCGTTTTCAGAACGAGGTTAAAAGTACGAAAGAAACTTGATGACACAAAGTAAGACAACTAAACCTTTGGATGCGCGGACAAAGAAAGTTTGAGAAGTTCCAACTTAACATTTACTTTGCTCTGTTCTAATAGGTAATTGTGTACAAAATTGTCTGTCAAAGTGCAAAGAGAATAGTCAACACTTCAATTATTTGTAGTATATATCAATGGTCTAATTAGACAGACTTTAAATATAAACATCTATGTTTGTAGTTTTCGTATTAATGTATGGGGATTTTCATATATGGATTCACAGATGTTTCCGGTGTGCAAAATTCGGAGGACTTGATAAGCTGTGGATGTCTGGTGGCGAGGTATGTGCTTTGTTCTGTCGTCACGATAGAACCGAGTTCGTCTCCGATTCTCTTGCATTCTCGTAGGTTCAATGTATGACTTTCTTAAAGAATGTTGGAACTTTATTTGCAACTAGGAATACTGATGTTATATACTATTGAAAACAATCAACAACTTAAGTTTACTTCTTTAGCATTGCTGAGTTATTTTTCCAAGTCTTTGAGCTTATCATTTCGTTGACAATAGTGATCTTTCATTTGATCGTTTTACCTGTTTTTTTTTCCTTTATTTTGAAATGTCTTCAATTTTTCGCCCCAATATTCTATATTTTCTTCTTCTCTATCAATTTGTTTTCTATTCGCTTTAGAGAATGTTAACCAAATATTTAAAACCCAAAATGTAAACAAAGAGCACATTACTCTGGTTAATTTTAGAATAAAAATATCCTCATTTGTAATTCTCTTATTTTGTAATGGGACTCTGTGTACTAGATTTGTCTGATTGGAATTGCATTCATTTAATGTACGATTAAATCCTATAAAGATAAATGGTAATAGTAATATGGAACATGTATATTACACACGAACTCGTTGTCGCCCTTGCTAGTCACAAATTACGTTATGATGTACACGTTCCTCTTTATTGACTATGCGGAATAACCAGAACTGTCTTTTAAATCTTGTTTTTTTTTTAAATATGCAAAGAACGTGTGCACATTGTGCATATTTTATTTTTTACAAATAAAAAGTGTATGCACTCTGAAAAAAATCTGCAGCCGTACAATATATGAAAAACAAGTTAAAAAAAAAACTTTAAAAAAAAAAAAGTTATCTAAGAGGAATTCAATCACATTTACAACCATATATCTCAGTACTGTATAATTTTTTTCCTTGTCTAAAATCAAATAAAATAATTAATTAGCAATAATTAATTGATGAACCACTTAATGTTTTTATTGGTTCATGTTATGTTAGGTACAATACATAATTGTGTACATTTTCAACTTAATCCGAGAATGGGCCGCACCAGAAATAATGTGTTCAAACTTTTTACCGTCAGAGTTGATAGAAGATTTGTAAAATTATATGAGCAACAAAAGTATGCATATCAACGTTAGTGGGTGTATGTGTATTATTATATACCGGAGTATGTAAATGTGGTTGTTTGAATTATTTAAGACAAACTATTCTTGTTTTAAAAATGGTTTATGTCTTTAATAAAAAAATAATACACATGGAATAGAATTTTAAAAATAATAGAGCTCACTTTCAGAAGATCAAAAGTAGTCATTACACATATTTTAAGCAGTTCTAGGACTATAGATTATAGCCCATAGGCGATGATGAATGAGGATTCATAATTGCGCGTTCTTTATTTTCAGATCTAAACGTGACATGTGGACTGACAGATAAACTGTCGCTTTTCCCTACAATGGTCGCTAAAAATGTTGGTTCTCAACAAAAACAAAGAAACAAAAACGTTAGATATGCAGGCTTTTAGTTTGAAATAATGTGTAAATATCTAAAACCTGAATTAGATATTCACTCTCACTGTTCTTTTCACTATCGTAATTTTTCCTCTAATTCGCTATGCTATTCTTTGCTTTTTTTTTTTATTACCCTTGAATCATTACAAATATATGTGCAAGTGTGGCTGGTGTTTATCTTAACAATCTAAGTAGGTCAGTTGTATGTAGAAACTTAAAAATGTAATGAATTTGAATTTTAAAAAATCAATGGCTTTTTATTTAAATCATCATCTAATAAGCGCTGACACATTGTCTCTCCAAATCTATTCAAATGAACACAATTTAGTAGGCCTATTGTTAACGCGAAAAGGCTCCTAATCATAAAAGTAACCATAGCAACCAGATGAAAGAGATGAGTGTGTGTGTGTGTGTGTGTGTGTTAGTTATGACAAAGGACATAGCTTAATTATAGTTTTCTCTATCGCTTTGCGCACATTAACACCAACCAATCAACGAATTCTTTGGCTCTGATCTGGACTGCGTGACGTGTTTTAGTTGGCGACTATTTGCATGAGGTCATGTCAGTACATATGTGCCACTGGGCGTTGCGTGTCCCAATGTGTATTGGCTATCATCATGTTTGATCTCCACAGAAGGTTTCACCATCAGACCTCATCCCCCCCCCTCACGCATCTACCCCACCTCTTCCACCACCACCCCCAACACCAACACGCACACAAGCGTACACCTTGAAATGTGATCTAAAAGTGGAAGCTCTGACACAAAGAGACCAATTTCCGGTGACCAGATCGGTTCCACTGGTTATCCCTCTCCCCCCGTTTTATGCCGTCTGCTAACACATCACTTACACACACGCGCGCACACACATAAACACGCAGATGTATCAACACTCAGATATAAACAGCACCAGACAATATTACATCACACCGAAGCCCGGCACCCCCTCCCCCCCAAGACCTTTTGTTTTCCCGTGAGGCCCCCCCCCCCCATTGTGTCCCCATCTCACTGTGTCATTGTGTGAGGAAATAGAAACGGGGAGATGAACGGAGGCTGCATCTATCTTAATTTAGACCAGTGTGTGTCCAGGCCTAACGAATTTATTTTTAGCTTTGATTTCATTCAACGCTCCAGTGTTTACAAGTCCATAATTAATACAACAAAACAGACAATCATAGCTGAACAAAGGGCTGTTAGTATTGCTTGGCTTTAACCCTTTCAGTACCCAAAAGTGTTTGTTTTTTTCTTCTACTCTACCAAATAGCCCACAGTAAAATCATATGAAGCTCAGTAGACAGTAGAGAAAGAGTTAATGAAATGCTAAAAGGCTGTTTTTATAATAATTGCTGTTTTTATTATAATTGCTATTCATAACCTTACACTATGGCTTCTGTTTATTTCAGGTTTTTATTTTAATTTATAAAGCTAAATCTGTTTGATGAGCTCCCACACAAATATAGATCTAGAAATCTTGTTGGTTTAATATTTAAAATGAAGTCTGGCCCAAAGTCTTTGTGCATACATCAAACAACGTAATATAAGAAATTCTTCAAGAATATTTTATTAAGACCTAAATATTCTACTATACAGTTTGGTAAGTTAGAAAATATTAATTAGAAAGTAAGTTCTAGCTAGCTAGAAATTCCTAGCTATGAGCTATACATAGTACACATTGGTTTTTTAGGAAAATCATACATTAATGAGATGTTAGTCCATGAAAGGATCTACACTATTAGATCTTATATGTCTACGTTGGTATGTAATAAGTTGATATTTTTGCAGTCATGTCTATTTTTAGAATTAGGTTTAAACCCAGAAAGTGGGCTTACTCATCATAATAGGCATAACAACAAATTCTGAGCTCATTTTCAGGAGGCATTTCAGTAACAAACATTTTTTCGACCTAAACAAAAATCAAGATATTTATTTAGAGCTAAAACTCGATGAAATAAAAATCAAGATATTTATTCCGAGCTAAAACTCGATGAAATAAAAATCAAGATATTTATTCCGAGCTAAAACTCGATGAAATGTAAAAAAAAATAAAAAATTCAAACAACTTTTTTTTTATAATTTGGAATTGCGAAGACCGTCAATTGAAATATTTGCTTGTTGTAGTAAGTAATATGATGTAATATTGTAGTAAGTCTATTAACGTCTAGATGTAACGTAACTCTTAAGTGATATAAATATACGTTTATGTCGTCATTGTTCTGAAGGTTGTAACTAAGAAACAACATTTGATATGGTCGATGTGCTCTGGATTTAAACAGAATATCTGCTCTATTTAGATTTTTTTAATATTGCTTTTTTTAAATTGTTTATTCCTCTAATTTTTTTTTTTTTTGAGCGGTTGGGGGGGGGGTTACATTCAGACTATCAAAGATCATATTGATTTTATTTTAGGCATCAACTCACTTCCGCTAAATTCAGTGTCCACTTCCTATGAAGCCCTAGATCGAATGACCGATATGTCAATGTTTGACCTAGACATGTGTCAATAAACATCAATAGATGTAATCATTACTAAAGGTACCACATAGTACCACAAAAAGGTACCACATGCTACGTGATTTCCATGAAGACTTGAGCATGTAGGTTATACTATGTAATGATTTTTTTTTAATTCACTTTGTATTTTAAATACAATAACTGAATAAGACAAAACAAAAACATTTGAATAAATCCCAGTTCAGACTGTACACTATGGTCAAAGCAGTCAAACGCCTCATTATGTGTACTAGGGATGCATCGTCACAAATATAGCATACCCTTTTTTTTTAAATTCTTTTTTTTTAGCGGAATACAAATTCCTAAGATCCCATAATTTTTGTTTCAATTAAACATAAAATAATAATAAAATAAAATATAATGATAATTATAATAAATGATATATAAATTAAATAGTGTTTCAGACATAAAGAGTTAGAGCCTTAAACAAATCTGGTGTTACTGCGTGTGAAAACCTCACTGAGAATAAGAAAGTTTTTAGTTACCAATATAACCAGACACTTCATTCAGGATCTACTATATAATATATTTTAATATATTTGAACAAGTTTTCCTAAGACAGACCCGCCCACTTATCAATTGCAGACGTTCTTTCAAAACAAAGGATAATTACGTCATATGCGATTCAATGCGTTAATTTTGCGTGCTTGTTAATCAGAGGCGTAAACTCTATTAAGTTAAGTCATTAAATTTCCCGGAGATTTCAGACAAACTGTTCAATAAAGGGATTAGAGAGGAAAGAACGTTTGTACGAATTTGTCCTAGCATTTGGAATAAGAAATATGCCTTTATTTGTTGTGTCTTTCTGAGTATTTTAGTAGGTTGTGTACTAATATAGATTAGATTAGAGAGCCTAGCAAGCATTTAGTTACAATGACTACTGCAATTTTAAAGGTCTATTTGGAATTATATATGTATATTAAACGTTAAAATTAATAAAAGTTGTATAAACTCAATTTCGTTACGATATAGAGAAAAGTAACATTTGTGTTACAATTTCGTATCAAAATATTCCAATAAGAAATTTTATTATCATTATTATCTACTAGAAAAGATTCGGTGTCCGATGCATATAATGTAATGATACACTTAAAATCTCAATACTGTAACAAGTCTACAGACTAAGGTAAGACTTGAACATTACTTGTCCTTCTTGTTTACCTTGCCCTATCCCTTAGCCTGTCGGGTACAGAAATATATATGTTTTAAAATCATGCTCTGTCGGGAAGGTGGCTGAGTGGTAATGCCCTTGGATTCCGAGCCGAGAAGTCTCGGGTTCAAATCTCAGTGAGAATTTCTAATTTGGGTTTCGGGATTTTAGAAAGCCCCCGGGTCCACCCAGAGTGAAGGCGTTTGGTTGTTGTCCTGGCTACGTGATAACCTCGTCAACCGTCGGCCATAGAAACATTATCTTTACATTGCGTGCCGTATAAATCACTAGGTTCGAATGGTGAATGGTTTTTAGCTACGTATATTATGTAATGAGCATAAATAGTTTCAGAAAAACAGACATATACTCACAAATGTAAAATATATTGCCCATATATTTTTAGTATATATTGCCCATATATTTTTACAAACAAAACTACAAATAATAAATATAGACTGGCCGATAAAAGATTTTTATGAAACGAAAATTTGTGACTTGCAATTTTGTGCACTTTATTATACTGCATTTATGAGCAGTATAAAAGTAAAGTATTCATATCTATTTCAGCTATAATATATATATATATATATATATATATTGCAAATAAGGAAGCAGTGTAGTTTTGTTTAATCTCTAAGACTGAAGATCATTCAACTTTTCACAATTTGGAACTACAATAGATATACATGTTTTCAAGTTGCATGAAGTTATTTCCTTTTTCCAGTCTATAATATAATATATTTATAGTGATGAGTTGCTAACAAAATAAGTTCTGTTTATAACATAATAACAAAAGGCATAGACTCGATAGATCTACGAAAGTAATAATAATAATAATAATAATAGGCTTGTCTTCGAATCCGAAGATTAGTAAGGAATACAGTGTTTCCCGTGGCTGTGCAGTCCCAGCTGTGACCTACATATTTTGCCACGAAAGTATTGTGTGGGTTACTCC
Organism: Biomphalaria straminea; assembly: GCA_021533235.1. Lineage (NCBI taxonomy): Eukaryota > Metazoa > Mollusca > Gastropoda > Planorbidae > Biomphalaria > Biomphalaria straminea. The sequence goes on along the minus strand of JADKLZ010000003.1, from coordinate 42,155,552 downwards.
ATTATAAGCTCTGTTGAAGTTTTTCGTTTTGTATTCCTAATATTTCTAGGTAATGTGGATATTAATTAGAAACAAAAAAAAATAATAATTAATAGACAATCTTAATTTATATTAATTAATATTATATGATTTAAAATGTGTTCACATTTTTATCAATAATTTGCTTTTTAATTGCAATTCCTTTATTTTTTTTATTTTTGTCTAAATAAGTAAGCACCTATGTTAATTTAATTTTTAAATTAGTTTGTGTAAAATCAAGATATAATTGTCACAGCTACAGTCTTAGTCTTAACTGTAAATAATGTCCCGGGTCTACATGAATGAAAGACAGATGATCACCGTGGCATTGGTTGTTTGTTGTCACTGTTTGTTCACGCCCATGACATGTGTTGATGCCAGATGCCATTGATCACGAAGGCCACGGTGCACCCAGGGAAATCGGTTTGATTCTCATGAATAACTCATGCGTGTATAGGATGTCTGTGTAGTGGAGACTCTGTTTCCATGTCGTGTGTGTTGCCACACACATCCCCCCACACACACATCCCCACAAATACCTCACATCAACACACTTATACGCCTGCAGATGGTGACCTAGGTTTAATGGACC
>JADKLZ010000003.1:42120622-42131038 GCA_021533235.1 Biomphalaria straminea | reverse complement strand
GATAAAACGATGACCCAATCATTAAGATAAAACGATGACCCAATCATTAAGATAAAACTATGACCCAATCATTAAGATAAAACGATGACCCAATCATTAAGATAAAACGATGACCCAATCATTTATTTCAGCTAAAATGCAAGACAGGTTTCTATCGGGACTGAGGAGAACTATCGAAATTTAAAAAAAAAATGACAGTCTCCTACCCCTAGAGGCTCAAAGGGTTAACTACTTAATCAGTACACCCCCAGTTCTTCCACTCAGATAAGAGTCTTCTTCTTCTAGCCAGCCTTTTATTGCTAAACTGTCAGCTCTTTTGCAGACTGTTCCAAGGAAAAATAGTGTGCTGTTTTAGAGATAAGTTTCTTAGTCTAAACTCTAGCTCATTTCGTCCACGCAGTTAATTTCTTGTACCTGAATCTACACTAACTAGTCTACACATTTAATTAATTTAACAATTTAACTAGTCTTTATATTGTTTCTACAAATTTAACAAACTGAAATAATAATACAAAACAAACAAAGAAAACAAAACCCAAACCTTTGAACGTAACACAAACAAAAACTTTTCCTTTCTGACTTTTAGACCTTTCATCTGCGCATGTCCTTGTGGACAGCTAGCATCAATCATGCATGACTATCTTAGTTCCAATCAAACTGGTCCGGAACTTAATCACCACAGGACATCGCCACTCTTCATAGCAGCACAAACATACACGCACACACGCACAAACATATGTGTATAACGGCCACAGACATATGAGCGTATCCCGTGACATTCCAAGTGAATAGATCGCCCACTAAGTCATCAACTTACTCCGGTGGACTGAAGTAACCAAGCCTAGTCCACAAGTAGTTCTGTAAGCACGTGAGCGTGTAGAGATTGCATCAACGACGTGGACAGGCGCCTTCGACATGGAGGTCACGCGTGGACCCAATCATTAATTCACATTAATTGTGAATTTTCCATCGTTTGGGGGCCCCGGGGCTTGACATCTCTGGGAGTCCCCTGCATTTTTCGTAATATATAATTTTTAATGTAAAATAACATTCATTTGGGGGAGCCTCTCAAGTGGGGGCCCGGAGGGATTTTCAAAATCTCCCCTTCCTCCCCCAACATAGCTACGCCACTGCGTGGATCAGGGTGTCGCTGTTGAAGGGGAGGGGAAGGAATGGAAGAGTGCCTCTCGCGTTCAGTTCGTGGACAGAATGACCACAGGTTTCCATCAAGCTAAATTTGTAAAAAAGTATCTATGGGGCAGATTATGTAAAGGAAATCTATTTCTATGGCCCACAGTTAACGAGGGTGTCATATGGTCTGCACAGCGTCTAACCGCCTTTACTTTTCCCAAACTAATTTCAGATACCCATCAAAGCTGGTTGGAGGCGCCCTAAAATTCTCAGGATTCGAACCTTGGACTTCAAAGACAAACTTCACCCTCCTAATATATATATATACAACGACCAACCGCCTTTACTTTTCCCCAACTAATGTCAGGTACCCATTAGAGCTGGGTGGACTCAGGGGCGCCCTAAAAATCCGGAAATTCAAAATCCCAGTCTTCACCGGGATTCGAACCCAGAACATCAGAATATAATACAGAATATAATGTATGTCCACAAGGTACTATTGATCAGATTGGAGTCCTAGATTTGACTTGTTAAAATGGATTGATATAGTTGACCATTCATTGCTCCTCGCTCCGATCGTGTTCAATGTTCCCTACAGTTGTTTCTGCAACTAATTACTTTAGGCTTGATTGGGTTTAGAAAAAAAAAAAAAAGGTCTGCAGTTGGAAGTCGCCTGGTTTTGTTCTATACATTGCACGTTACTCGCTGTGCGCATCAAAAATCACGATAAGCTCACTCTCCCCCCCCCCCTACCTTATTCATCCACCCATTCGACAGCGCCATCTGCTGTTACGCTCGACAAAGAAGACACCAAAAGAATACAAACACAGAAAGGCATTGACTGTTAAGTGTACCAATCAAATATTTATTCGTCTTATTCGTTTAATCGCTCCCGTTGGAGTTTATTTTCTCATCCATAAATATTTATTAAGATTTTTCTGGATGTTTGAATATATTTTTTTTAGATCAGTGCTACTCGGGAATTACAAGGAAAAACAATTCAATATTATATTTTGTTTGTTGAAGTTTTTACTTGTTTTTTTTTAAATCTTTAAAACAAAAGAGCGATTTTGAAGTACGGGTTTGTCATGGACTGAATAGAGAATTCTTGGAAAAAGCATGTATGTCTTCATAAATAATAAATAGCCGTATTTTTTGTTTCCATACCATCACATAATAGTTGTACATAGTGTATGGCAGGTCATCAATGAATGTCTCACAATGGGTCAGAAATACTTTGCATAATTTGCTTTATTGCTAATTCATTCTTTTTCTTCCTGAAACTATCAGGTAGAGTTGAGCCTTTGGCTCTTGGAACTCTAGACCAGCAAAAGTGAACAAGAGCTCCCTCTCACCGGCCTGAATGAAAACAGTATACTCTGTTCTGTCTGGCGGGTGTGTCAGACTCGCGGCAAGAGGCCGCGAACACTAAGACCCCCGCCATTTTCCTTTTCTATACCAGGCTAACCGTGCAGGACACGTCAATTACGTAACGGCCCCTTGAGGAACAGCGCCTGGATTATGACAATGTTGTGGGAGCTTTTTTACAACTCCGCACAGTGCAAATGAGGATGCCCTCGCACCCTCTTTAGGCACTCCCACGGGAGTCTTGTTTTGCTATCCTTTAGCCTAATCGTTTCCTCCTACGATCGTCTCCACCCTGGCGCCACTCTGTGGCAGGGTAGCATGCCCGGGGGTCCTAATTCCAAGTGCGATTGGTTCAAAGAACAAGAATGTACATAGGCATTTAAGATCAGTTTAATAAATACTAAGATTTTAATCTAGTGAAAGCTGAATTATAACTTAGAGAAATTATTATATATGCCGTTAAAATGGCTCTTCTACCACCAAAACAAATACCCGCGTTACATCTGGACACCCTCCAAAGTAGGGTTCCTCAGTCATATGATTATTTGTTCTACAAGATGATGTTAAGGTTACCTATTATTTGACCAATGGTTAACAAGAGTGTCATGTGGCCAGCACTGGCCCAGCACAATGACCAATCGCTTTTACTTTTTCCAACTCAAAGTGTGCCTTAAATACATGATTATCTAAATGTACATTTTCCGAGGCAGTAAATCTAAATGTCGTAGTCCTAATTCTTTTACATTGGACATAGTACATTCTTATTGGACATAGTGTATACTTTCTTTATGTGCGTTTGAACATTTGGTCTTTATACTTTGACATTTAGGCACTGAGACCGCCTTTTTTAAAATTATTTTAAGTTTTCTAGATCTACATAAAAAAAATGAACTAGGCCTGTATTAACAGAAAAAATAAAACAAGTCCAGCCATCGCCACTCGATATGTTCTTACCACTCCCCTTCCTTTTCTCAATATTTCTTAGGGTAAAATACGTCTCATTTCTCAATTTAATGATCAACATATTTTGTAGCAAATCAAAACTTGTTAGTGATCATAACCGTGACAGAAATGCTAAACCATAGACATAAATAAATATAGACTGGCCAATAAAAGAGTTTTATGAAATGAAAATTTGTGAATTGCGTTTGTGTGTACTTTATTTATGTCTATGAGTTTTGTTTAATCTCTAAGCCTGAAGATCATGCTATTTTTAAATTTTTCATAATTCGGAAATCCGAATACAATAGATATACATGTTTTCAAGTTACATAAAGCTACTTCCTTTTTCCAGTCTATATTTATGTATGTCTATGTGCTAAACAAATTAACTGGTGTCAGAAATAATTTCTGATAAGATTTTCACAGAGACTTTCTCGCACAATCAGCTCTTATTGACTCTAATAAGCTGAATAGACCAGATGTTCTCAAATTATGTGCTGTGAGATCCTGCAGCTACCTGAGCAAAAAAGAAATACAGAATTCGTTTTTTATTTATTGTTTAAAAAAATTGAACCCATTTTAAAATGTCACTATGGCTCTTTAGAAAAATCATAGAATTCAATCGGACAACACGACAATGTATTCTCATCACTTTCAATCAATACTTTATTTCCTTTGTTTAATAGGAGACCAACAATCGTATTTATTGAAGTGATTCTTTTTAGAAGAAACCTATCAAGTTTCTGTGGCAGTGTAGACGGACTCTTTCATGGAAACATAGGACATCCGGAGACACAATAGAGGCGCCATCTGTTGGCGAACATGGAGAGGACAGGCTACCATGTTAACCTTGCAGCGCGGTGGTGACTTTTTAAAAAACAAACATTACAAACGCATCAACAATATTACCAATATATTCTTACAAAAAATACACAATAATTGTAAAAGAATTTTTTTCTTTCAGAGGTTAAACATGCATAACAGAGACGCAGTGGCTGAGCGGTAGAGCGCTTGACTACTGGACCGGGGTCCGGGGTTCGAATCCTGGTGAAGACTGGGATTTTTTATTTCAGGATCCTCGGGCGCCTCTGAGTCCACCTAGCACTGATGAGTACCTGACGTTAGTTGGGGAAAAGTAAAGGCGATTGGTCGTTGTGCTGGCCACATGACACCCTCGTTAACCGTAGGCCACAGAATCAGATGAACTTTGCTTCATCTGCCCTATAGACCAGAAAGGTCTGAGAGGGGAACTTTACTTACTTTTTACACATGGTAGCACGAAATACCGTAACCAGATAAAATCCCTGTAAAACGTATTGCACATAAAACCCGCATGGAAATATTACCATAAACACCCTTGTGACATATTGACACATATAACACCTATTTGACATTTCACCACATAAAATACCTCTCAAACGAATTGCCATATAAAATATACATCCAACATTTTACCACATAATAAATAACATAGTAGGCAAACCTTATAAAAACCGACATCTAACATATTAACATAAGATCTATAGCATATTAACATGTAAAACACTTATTTAACAAAATACTATAAACACCTATGTAACATACAAACACATATAACTCATACCAGACATGATACCACATAAGATATCAAACTAACATCTTAACACAGAAACAATAACAGTACAACATAAAACACTTGTTAAACACAGTACCATAAACACCTATGTAAACATATTAACATATATAACAGATCGGTTAAAAGACTAAAACAACACCAACAATGAAAATGAAAACATCAACCCAAGTCAAAATGTGATAAAACCTTTGACAGGACGATCAGGCGTAGGAACATCAATTTTGCATGTTTGGGGAAGCAAAGTTTCAACAAGGGAGTTTATCGAGGCGAAAAAAAAAGGGGGGGGGGGGGAAGGAAAAGGAAGTGATAGACTGAAAGAAAAAGGGAGGTAACAAAAAAAATCAATGTACGTAACAAGGGAAACTTCGTGTCCGTGTTTCAAATCATCTTTAAAAAGATACTAATAAAATACAGTGTGGCAATGACAAGGGGAAAAAGGTTTTAATTCTCAGAGGACAACTCCAAGCTTAAAGCTTGGGGCTATTCAAAGTCCGAGAGAATTTTAAACCGCAGGGCTTGGGAAAAAGAGGATTGAGATTTGAGAAGATCTCTCTTTCTCTCTCTCTCTCTCACTCTCTCTCTCTCACACACTCTCTCTCTCTCTCTCTCTCTCTCACACTCTCTTTCTCTCTCTCTCTCACACACTCTCTTTCTCTCTCTCTCTCTCACACACTCTCTTTCTCTCTCTCTCTCTCTCACTCTCTCTCTCTCTCTCACACTCTCTTTCTCTCTCTTTCTCTCTCTCTCTCTCTCACTCTCTCTCTCTCTCTCTCTCTCTCTCTCAAATACACACTTATGATAACACACAGACATTCACTCGTTCCTTTTTATTTCGGTATTTAAAAAATTAAAAGCATTGTGGATTATAGACAATCTCATAACACAAGGAGCTAATACTCTGATTCACAATGTAGAAATACTACCCCACTAGTTCGACCTCTCTCTCTCTCACTCTCTTTTACACACACACAGTTTCTCTGTCTGTCTGTCTGTCTGTGTGTCTGTCTATCTATCTATCTATCTATCTATCTATCTATCTATCTATCTATTTCTCGCTCATTCGCTAGCGTCATCTCTTCTTTATCTTGCTCTTTCTCGTTCTGTCCTAATCTTTCTTATTAATTTTCAAACTTGATACATTGACTAGAACATGAGGACTAATGTTCAGTAGAATGAGAAGATCACTAAGTCTTCGGTAAAGAAAAAACTATTAAAGTCTCCTCTGGAAAGTAAGAAGGACTTTTCAAAGACACAAAGAAGGGCATCTTACCTGTTTCATGGTCATCATCGAAAGCTTCGTTACCTAAAAGTTACCAGGTGAATCACTTCCGGCACCACAATCACGTGATGCCTGTTGACCATTTTATATTCCAATAAGAATTCCCTATTCAAACACAAATTGTAGATGCAAATCAACTAGCCTATTCACACAATTTTTTAAACTGAACTTTGTCACTACAATATTTGTTTTGATAAAATAACAAAAATATTAGCAAACACGGATCCTTAGCAGACGTGACCAATCGGAGGTTGAAATTTAATTTATATGCAGATTCTATTTTTTTTATAATTACTATTATTATTATTTGGAAATTTAACAGTGAAAAAGAAACGTACAATTGAGCAAACGGACACAGATAAAGTGCTTGTCTAATAAGAGCATGACCATCATGAAATCTTGCGATACTTTCCAAATGTAACTGTAATGAATCAACAGTAACTAAAAAGGCGAATCGGGAAAAACACAAGTTCCTGCCCCGGTGACCATCCTTGTACACAATGTGGAGTTATTCCCCGTGCCACTCTATTAAGGTAAATTGAAAAACAGTCCATACAGGGCGAGGGTGGACGGGCTGTACGAGGGGGGTACAAGGGAATGACATTTGTTATTTAGAGGGAGTTGAGTGTTTGCAATATTAATATAGATAATGCGTCTGGTGTGGGAGATTCCCCCCCCCCCGCCAAATCAGCCCCAACTTCCCTTTTATCAAAGTGCAACGCTTTCAGTTCCGTTACACTATGGTGTCAGGAGAAATGACATTCCTTTTTTTTCTGCGTTTGTTGAACTTTTTTAAATTCATTCATTAGGTAAGTACTTGGGGATATAGAGTGTACAATAATACAGTCTGAAGGACATAGATTGATCTTCAGTTATGAGAGGGCATCCATTGAGATCTGTTACCAAACACAGGCGATGGGTGCCACGAGGCGCTCCCCACAAACGTGCACCTTTTCAAAGACACAAAGAAAGAGGGGAATGTGAGGAGGGATTGGGAACCACTGGTTAAGTGATGCATATAGTAGGACCCCCGCAGACCGACCAGCGCGAAGAGCCACACGACTGATGCACGTCAAATGTAGCTACATTTCCAGCCTCCCCTCCCCCCATCCCGCTTTCCCCATTCCCTCCCCCCACCCCACCCCCAACAACACACGCGCATAAGGACCCCACCCTACCCCGTAGCTCTAACCCTTGACCTAATTACTTAATGGACTCGTACTCCTCTGGACAGAGCACTTATGGCTGCCTAGATCCATCTCATGAGCGAGGAGATGGGGGGGGGGGATGCAAGTGGAGGAATTCGATTTTTGGTCGGAATGTAGAAGGAAGAAAAATGGAAAAAAAAAATGTGTGATTCAATGTGCATATCATTCTGAGAGTTTCTTCTCCCCCCTCCTCGGGGACAGTTTTTTTTTCTCCCTCGCTATCCATTGTAATGCTGGATTGGAAATGGTGTTTATATAATTTATTTCAATATGTTCAACTTTATTTCATTTCAAAAAAAAAACATAACATATTTTTAAAGACACACGACATTAAGCAATCAAAGAAATACATTAGATTTTACACAACGTAAGATTTAAAAAAAAATAAAAGTGAAGACTCAACTCTAACAAGGCTTCCAGCTTTTTTATTGTATTTTTTGAGGGTGGGGGTTGCCTTATTTCTGTTTTATGTAGCTTTGTCTCTTTTTTTGGGGCTTCGTCCCCCTCTAGTTGGAGACCTACCGTCGATATTAATTGTTTCTAATTAATATCTTGGACATTGAAGTCCCTTTTTTTTTTTACAGATGATAGTATATGATGCCATGTGGTAATGGTTGTCAATAACATTTTCCATACCTTCTTTTGTTAAATGAATATGAGTGACCCTGATAAGGAATACCTATTCCAAAAAATGTTGTTTTTTTTTCAAAGACTAAAGTTAGTTGCAGGATTGAAAATTTTAGACCTTTCGGTGACCTCCAATAATCGTCTTTAAAAAAAAGAGTGTATGACCAAGTTGCAAGATTATCATGACTTGAGAAGACCTTTATACAAGGATTAAAAAGAATAGAGAGTCAGGCAGTAGAAACAATTGGAGACAACTTCAAGAAAACATGGCGTACCGGATGTGACTAAGGATGGCTGGGAGAAAGAAAGAATGGAGAGATATAATGTGCTAATCAATTTCGGTGTTAGTCTGCAAGAGACTTTTTAACAGATAGACTAGCGCTAAACTGTTACAGTGATGAATAACAAGGTTTAAAACATATCTTCTTGTTTACTAAGACTGTTAGATTTTGTATATTCTTTATTTAATGCAAATAGATAATTATGATTAATAAGATGATATACAAAATTGTATTTGTTTCAAGAAAGGTGAAAGTTATGCCACTATATGTTGTTTAACTCTTTGACCTCGCAACGACGCTCCCATCGTTGATTCTATCCAGATATAAAGCTATAAATTCCGTCTAAACGTGGAAAATAATTTCGGTGTCATAGAGTTAAGGTACAGCTATTTAATTGTAAGTTGCAGTTATGATTATAATTTGTCGCCAAGGTATAATGCTCAGTTCAAAGATGGACAGGTCTCTAGCTAATTGTCGAACCCATAACTAGTGTTAGATTTAAGTGACTTTGGGTGCTATAAGTATCATATCATGTGATCTGTTTTGGTGATCTATTGGTTGCTCTTGTCACATGATCTATAAAGTGCTCATGTCATTTGACCCATTTAGGTGTTCGTGCTTCGTGTGTCTGGGCTATAACATGACTATTTAAAATTCAAATAGTATTTCCCCCAGTGACTAAGAGATGTTAGTATTTATGAGAGTGAATGATTTTAAAGGAAAGCACATTAGTATGATGTATCTACGGTCAGGAAAATGATAAGGTAGGTATATATTTACGAGAGAGAAGTGTGATCAGGGATGTCTCCATATGTTGGTCCACCAGTCATTTAAGCCGGTCTGATCTCTCCCATCACTGCTCACGAGACCTGTACTCAGGGAATGAATTACTTGACGGCTAATGGACTGTTGGTTTGCTATGTGTGAGTAGAATAGTGTCACGTTCAAAGTCCCTGCGGTCACCTTGAGTGGACGTCACTGTTACAGTGTCTGATCCAGAGGTTCTCGATAAATTGATTTGGGGTATACTGATACTTAGCATCGTATCATGTTTGTAATGTGTATGTTGTGGCTAACGTCTCAAGTGGAGGATCCACTTATACATAGCATCCTATCATGTTTGTAATGTGTATGTTGTAGCTAAAGACGTCTCAAGAGGAGGATCCGGATACTTTTTTTTTGTTCTTTATATTTGTTATGGAGTGTGTGTGTGTTTTTTTACCATGAGTAAAATTATTTCAGATAATTTGTTTGTATTAGCTGAATACATTCTGATGTAACCACCAGGAAGTCCATTGCAGTTATAAATAGGGAAATGAAAGTTGCAGTGGGAGAACACTTTGGACAAGAGAGAGACGAGTGATACAAAGACGTGTATTTATAAGAGTGACCTGTCCATCCATATCCTAAGCTGCTTTAGCACATCTCTCCATTCTGATCTAACCTGTTCTTTACGTCTCCTTGTCCGGACTTTTAGGTATTGAGGACCTGCCTCTACATCATTAGATCTCATGGTCTGCCTATGGGAGGGAAGAGTGGGGTATATGAATGTTTACATGATCTTTTTTTTTTATAAATGCATAAAAAATGTTCGCTCTGAGCCAAGAGTTCTCAGGGGGACTAACTCAACTTTTACCGCCACATCTGTCAAGTACTATTTCTTTCACTTGCTCAAGATACCAACCAAAATAATTAATTACCAACAGTTAATTAACAAACTGGTAATTTTTTTAAATATTGATTCTTGTGTTGTCAGGTGAAAGAAATAATTATTCAAAACTTCAGCTTAATTCAAGATTTGGTGGGGAGAAATAACGTGGACAAACTTTTTACCACACAGACAGACAGACAGAGTGAGTTGATATAAGCTCTGTAAAAAAAATAGACTGAGATATTGTTTATTTCTGATATATAAACAGTATCGCCGTCTATCATTATTATATATAAGGTTGGCGGGGGGGGGGG
>JADKLZ010000003.1:42102048-42116320 GCA_021533235.1 Biomphalaria straminea | reverse complement strand
TGATCTCTTAACAGGGGCCGCCTCTGAGTTTGTGTATCACACAAACTTTCTTTGTCGCTGCTAAAAATTATATCAAAGATAAACAACAGATCTTATTTAGTGCCCCAGCGGTCAAAATATACATCTTCCGTGCTTTGATCTCTCAACGTTAGCCTTGTAAAGCCGATGTTCAAGGCAACTGCCACACCTCTTTTATGAGTTGATTACTTTACGAGTAAATACTGGTATGTTACTCCTATGTTTGAACAAATGAAAAATGTGAAAACCTATGCAGTATATTAGATTATTAATTGTCTTAAAGTAGGTTTCATTTATATTGCATACTAATTAGGTTTTTTCTCTTTAAATGCTGTTTGCATAAAGTATTTTTAAAAATTAGATTTTGAGCTTTTAGACAAAAAAAAAGTAGCCGTTGCATCAGAAATTTGAATGCTCTATATTATCGTGATGTCAGATTTTCATTTTCTCTTCTACTTTCTGAGCACTAAACGGGACGGACGGACGGACAGACAGACAGACAGACAGACAGACAGACCACACAAAACTAATAGCGTCTTTTCCCCTTTAGGGGGCCGCTAAAAAAGAATCTCAAGTACTCTGGAAGAATAGTGAAAAAAAAAACATTTTAAAAGTTGCTCTAGTGATGATCTTTAAGTACATAACGTGTAGAAGTTCTATTTGTCCATATCAACTGATAAGTTTCAATAATCCACCAATAAAACTGTTCCATTGTTACAATAGTTGAACTGAACAGATATGATCCAGACTGTAGTACGGAAACAACACATGGTAGGTAATGCTCGATGGCTTGGTCAGCATTACATTTGGCAAACTATGTAGGTCTCAACTGGGACTTCGTGGTCACGTGACGTGCTGCATCCTTATTCTTCGGAATAGAAGGCAATTACTTATAATGTACTCAAGCAGATACAGGCTGAACTGAAATCTAACACCTTAATATGATGGAATAAAAGGCGCGGTGGCAGAGCGGTCAAGCGCTTGGCTTCTGAACCGGGGTACCCGGGTGCGAATCCTGGTGAAGACTGGGATTTTTATTTCGGGATCCTTGGGCGCCTCTGAGTCCACCCAGCTCTAATGGGTACCTGTCAGTACCTGTTAGTTGGGGAAAGTAAAGGCGGAAGGTCGTTGTGCTGGCCACATGATACCCTCGTTAACCTTAAGCCTCAGAATCAAATAACCTTTACATCATTAGCCCTATAGACCACAAAGGGTTTCTGAAAAAGGGAACTTTACTTTTTTTATATGTTCTATTATAATGGAATAGTGAAAGCCTCCAACTTAATAGATTGAGGTTGAAACAACTGACAGGTGCTAAAAATAAGCACGAATCTACATAGAGGCTATTGCTAACATAACATGGCAAAAACAACAGTTCTCTTGTCAAGATCAAGTGATAAGTTCAAATAGGCCATCAGTAAAACTGGTTCCTTGTTATTTGAACTGGACAGATCTGATGCAGACTCCGTAGCACGGAAGCACCCCTTGGTAATTCTCATCACTGGACAAATCTAGGCCCAGTTGTGTGGGTCGCGTGAGTTTGTCACACAACATGAACACATACGCTACTTGCACACACAAAAAGGAGGGGAGGGGGTGACCTTCCACAATTTGTTATGTATGAAAACAACCGATCAGAGGTCGCGTGTTGATCGATCTTCCGAATATCCCTGTATGCATGACATCAAGATTGCCCAGGTCATTAGGGCCGCGCCTAGTAATTGCGGGCTTCGGCTATTCCTCTTCCGGTTCGCGAGCTTGACTTCCGGTCTGAGTGTATTGGTTACCGTCAGTTGTCGAAGCGTCGCGCGAGCTCACTCGGGGGGACCGGCACCCCACGACAGCTTCTCTCTTCGCTTCGGAAGGCCGAATTCATTTCTGTGACGGCCAGGTCGGTCCGGCCTGTCTGTGTGTAGAATGGATTGATTAGTCTCGTTCTATTCCCTTTCCGTTTGCCTCAAGGCCTCTGTCGAGGGGCGATTGTTTTGTTTTGATGTGTGACGTATGATGGGAAGAATTAGGATGGGGGCCGTGGGGGCGCCCTTTCGTGTGACGTAGAAATTAGCGCGTGGAGAAGCTAAAAAACCAGGAACTTAATGACAGGCTAATCTGAACCAGTATCCTCAGTGATATGCTCACAATATTATTTCAACTATATGTATCACTTTTGGAAATCTTCTTTCCTTATACTAGGCTTTTTATCCACCGGTTACGCCCGCTTGCTTGATCCTTATTTGATCCAAATTTTAAGATACGCCAACTCTCTACATAATTGAGCCTGATTCCATCCTTCTCTCCAATCTGAAGACTTGAAGAAGAAAGGCCACAAAGGCCTTTAAAAGAGAAAAATCCACCTTCGGTCGACAATGGTTTTGACTTGGTTAAATCTGGCAAAGTTCTGGATGACACGAGAAATACTGAACATTTCTTTAACCTTTGAACTCGAAGACAAGCTTGTATTATAGATAATAAAATCGTGTGTTGATTCTTTATGCTATATACATTATTACACCGCTTAGACTGTCAAGCACGACATGGCCTAAATTGTGTCGATGTACCTAGAACTCAAAACTCAAAACCCTAGACTGTCAAAATAAGTTTTAATATTGATTTAAAATCAGTAACTATTGATCACATTCAAAAGACATACACACAGATAATTAAACAATACTGACTTCATTTGTAGTTACGTAAATATTCAAATACTTGTAAACCATATAAAATGCAGAGGTAGATCATGAAAATTGTAGATGTCAAAAATATGAAATGTATTCACCACAACAGTGTCCTAATTGATAAAAACTATTGCTTGCTATTCATTGGTCGGTTTGGCGGATCAACAACTCCTGAAGATACTAGGAATCAATAGCGTCGTTATTATCTTCATTTCTTCGCACTAGTCTCCTGATAATGTCGGCTTTTCATTCAGGAAGCAGTTCCATTTACGGGTGCGCTCCCTCGTGACCAATAAGTATCGATGGGAGCTAATTGAAGTCAATTATTGACCAGCGTCACAGAGCGAGTCTCGTCACCGACAAAATGTGAGACAAACCGTGACACGAGGGCCAGAAGACAAAAAGTTCAAAGACATTCCCTCCCTCGCGCTTTCCTTACTTCCCAGGGAGGCTGGAGGATCAATTATTCACTCACGGCACACCTAAGAATTCCGAAGGTGAAGAAGACCAACGCCGCAGAGTGCAGAAAAGTGAAAGACATTTCCAAGGGGGACAATCCTAGCGGAACAGCAAGGGAGACAATATGCCAATGGAGGCTAAGAAATGTATTGAAAAGATGCTGGATAATAGGTTACAAAGAGGGAGAGGGAAACTATGGAATAGAGACATGATTTTAGATCATGAGTAGTATATGGTGCAGCGAGAGTAGTACAGATGTCAGGTAGCAGTAATATACATATGTATCAACAATTGATGTCCAATATATATTTGAATTTAATCAAATTGTATATTTCCCTATAGTTCTAATAATCGATATGCCAAAGCTTAAAGGGAATCTCTCATAGTTTCTAAAATTTGAGTTATTGACATATTTAAATTCTGCGTAAAAGGTTGTATTAGTAAACATTATATCAATTTTTATTTAAATGCTTAGAAACATTTATATTTAATAAATTAGACAGTAAATTCGCCACGCCTCCTAAAAAACCGGGTTCTTTAAGATTTGGTTTTTATCTTAGGCATACGTCACTTCCATCAACCATACTGAAAGGGAAACTGGATTTAACCAATAGTATCGCTTCTTTCTTACAGTAGTTGTCAGGCTCTTAGGCTTAGTGACGGTATAGTCCAGAGCTATGCTATAGTTTTATATATAGAGAGAGGGAGATGTAAAAGCATTAGGATAATCAACTCGAGAAAAAAAAAACATTCTCATCTAAACCTCTCCCTATCCCAAGAAGTAAATATATCGTGTGTCTGACTGATTCGAACAAACTGGTCAGTGTAATGCTAGTCTAGACTACGTGTAGTCGGTCATGACAAGACAACCAAGCGATAATGTTTGTTGTGTGTTTAAGTGGTCAGGCGAGAAAATATACACTGGCGTGGTTAGTCAAGCATGTAAATCTACTTTCAACAGGCATTTTTTTTCTTTGCTTACAATATTTAGATCTAACTGCATAGAGTCATAGATGAAGATATATTTCTTTTACGAGAATGTAAACTTGACTGTTTGGCTTTCCGTTATTCAGTAGGTACTTGGAGTAGTATAGGATTTGTGTATCTGTTCGTGACGTCACATAGAAATTCCGTGAAAATCTGACCGTTTTGGATGCGCAGAAATATTACGCCTGAAAAACATCTATTACTAAGTTATTCTTGCAAATTAAAAAAAAAAGAATAATATATTCAGTATCTGTAAATCAAAACACATATTATATCAAAAATTGTCAAAACCATGAGAGTTTCCCTTTAAGATTGTCTTATTAATCATTACAATCTCTGCTTGTGGTCCGGCATGGGGCATTGGCTACCAGCTTACACCATGCGTCGTACTTGAGTGTGGATCAGTCATGGAGTGAAATTTGTAATAGATCAACACCAACAATAAAAAAAAAGCATTTATAATTTATTTTTTTAAAATGAGAACGACCTGAATTTGAACTCATGGCTCAAGCGCCCTCAGGCTTCTCCAGCCAACACGGAAGATTGCAGAGTATCTATTGTTTCTCTTGTCTCGTCCTAGTTTTTCAGGTTTGTCTTCACTAAGACTCAGACGTTGACCTATAAAGGGGAGGTTATACCACCACTTCAGTCAGTTACAGTTTCTTTCCCCTGTTCGACATTTTAAAAAAAATATTACCAATAATTAATCAACTAATTTGTTATTTTTCAAATTGATTCTTGTGTTGTCAGGTAAAAGAAATAATTGCAAAATTTCAGCTTGATCCGAGATTGGGTGTGGGAGAAATAAAGTGTACAATATTTTTACCAGACAGACAGACAGAGTTGATATAAACTTTGTTAAAAAAAATACATGTTCATGTAAGTCAAATTTGTACTTTTGTTTTCAAATGAAAATAGATATGCTTATGGACTTTATATCGTTGCATCCCTTCAAGTTAAATCTTTGGTTTCATAATATAAAACAAGTTCGCATGAAATTTAACATTTATGAATATAATGAGCAAATTGAAAGTTGTCATTGTTTCTGGAATAAAAATTTTATTAAACACATATACTAAACTAAATAGAACTATTGAAAATGTTCTCTCTCTTAAACAAAAAAAATGTTATTGCACTCCTAGTCTCCTGTCATATAAATTGTGGTCGGACACGGGAAACCTTTTAATGCGTGTGAGAGAGACTGGGCATGGGGACAAATTGAGGGGAGAGAGAGAGAGACAGAGAGAGAGAGAGAGAGAGGATTGAAGTGCGGGGGTCAAGATGTTATGATTGTTTTCAATACACAAATCAATACAGGTTTTTCATCTGTATCTGTAGAAAAGATTTGTGTAGGCCTGCCTTATATGTTTGTATTATTTCGTTTTATTTGATGATATTGAAGCTTGATTATATGTTGATATATTACGTCTTCGCCTTCACCCACCCCTTAGTTTGTTTGACCGTTGGGGCACCACATATGATCAGTCGACCGTCACTCTCTTTTTTGCCTTGACTAGAATCTCAAAGATAGGCCCGCTCCTTCCTTGCCTCGCTTTCTCTGTCTGTCGCTGTATGAATTTGTGCTGATTAAATGTAATAAGTCTCTACGCCTAACGCCAACGCTGGAACATCTTCATTGCACTATTTTCTTATAGGTGGCCTCCTTCAGCCGCGAAGGGACTATGAATCAACTGCTAGAAATGAGATGAATGCCATTCTCCTCAAATCTTCCCAATACAACCTGTCGTTTTTTTTTCACAGGACACATAATACAGTGAGCAAATTGGTGACCCGTCAAAATAGCGCGGACGAAATAGCGCGAAATTTTCCGACAAAATAGCGTAAGACAAAATAGCGCAGACTTAAATATGATTTCCGATAGCATTATGGAATGTTAGACATCGTGTACAGGACAATGTTCCAAGAACAAACAAATCAGTGGAGGCATGGCACCATGCATTTCAGCTGTCTATTGACGGTCATCACCCTAATGTGTACAAGTTAATCTCTCACTTCCTCGGAGAACAAGAGAACACTGAGAACAAGATTCTGATGTACAATGCTGGAGAACGAAGTAAAGCTGCAAGCAAAACAAAGTACCTCCAACTTAACAGACATCTTGCAGCTATATTGCCAATGTACGGAAACAAGCCACTGATGAAATTTCTACGTGACATTTCCTACAATTTAACTTTATGAATTTTGTGTGTGTTTTTGTATGTGTGTGTGTTGTGTGTGTGTATAAAAATTTGACAAGTATCTTTGCTTGTTTTCGAATTATTTTGAAATTATTCATTTTACCTTATTATGATTTTTGCTTATTTATGTTTTAAGATTTCTAAAGTGTTTCCTGCAAAATGACTGACAAATTATGATAACATTAAAACAAAAAATAATATTGGCTTTGTTCATATATTATGATCTCTAAAGTATTTCTATCAAAATTTTTCAGCGCTATTTGGTCGACGCTTTTTTGTTCGCGCTATATTGTTGGCGCTATTTTGTCGACGCTTTTTTGTTCGCGCTATATTGTCGGCGCTATTTTGTCGACGCTTTTTTGTTCGCACTATTTTGTCGGCGCTATTTTGTCGACGCTTTTTTGTTCGCGCTATATTGTCGGCGCTATTTTGTCGACGCTTTTTTGTTCGCACTATTTTGTCGGCGCTACTTTGTCCGCGCTATTTTGACGGATAACCGAGCAAATGGCTTACCTTCAGTAATTATTAGACAACGTTTTTAAAGAGTTTCGATTCTATTATATATATTTTTTAGTTTCTGACATTGTATCATTAGTTATGACATAGTGTATCATTAGTTATGACATAGTGTATCATTAGTTATGACAGTGTATCATTAGTTATGACATAGTGTATCATTAGTTATGACATAGTGTATCATTAGTTATGACATAGTGTATCATTAGTTATGTCATAGATTAAAATTTAGGATTTTTATATTTGAATCAAATTTAACATCAACTGAACATGCTTTCTTTGTCAGACTTTAAAGAGCTACAAACGGATACAGATTAACATTATAGTGTTAGTTTTGTGCCGACGACGAGTTTAAATGTATAAATCTGAACAGAACTTTAAAAAAAAAAGTGTTATTAAGCTTAACATTGAACAGTGTATGTGATGCTATAAATTTACAAATTAAAAGTGTCCTTTTCAGGATTACAAATTTAAGCTTATAATAACATTAACTTCAATATCTTTTGCGATTTCTCTTTCAATGGACTGAGTTATCTGATTAGAAATTCGTGTTTCAAAGTTTTCAAAATAATAATAAATCTTAATTGACCTCAGTTTTGAAACGCTTCTTTTACATGACGTCACGTAGACATGTATTTGGTAAGAAAGAGTTGAAAGCTTATTCAAAGGGCTAGTCGACTTTCTTTGAAGTTCCATTTGGATGCCATTTGAATTGTACAGTGCAAGTACTTCCAAGTTTTAGCTTGTTGAAGATTAACCCTTTCCTGCCCGTAGATACATTCTCTATTTGGTATTTCTGTTATTTCATCTTGTCCTCTGACTCAGTATTAAAGGGATCATAGTTAAACTCTTGTTTTCTACTTAAACAGTGAATCCGGTATCTTCTAATTTTTGTACTGACACTTTTATGTGTAAACTTTTTTTTTTCTGTTACAATAACATGCTAGCTTGATTTGACAAGAGTTATCCCAAAAGCATCTTCAGATAGTCCCACTTTTCGTATAATAAAGATAGTTTGGGTGTAATTAGCCCACTTTAAGTCAATATTTAAACCTTTTATTTGAAGTTACTTTAGTGTAGTGTTGACTTTTCCCAAGTATATCTGCCCAAAAGAAAGTAAAGCTATGAAAGGTATACATGTATTTATAGACAGCCGGCAATTATCTTTGAGCTGCGTCTCTAGTATCTGTATTTTCAGATTCATCAAATCTTTCATGGGTCTAGCATCAGGACATAAACTTTTTATAGACATTTAAATGACTCTTCAGTATTATTACTTAAAATATCCCATCGAATGCTGAAAGCGGCGACGAAAGAAACAGAATTCTAGAGTTCCAAGAATGTTATGCAAGAAGCATTTTCTGATGCATAATTTTTAACCCTAAAGTCTGTGCAAGATGTTCCACAAGTATTTCTTCTTCTTTTATACTTTCATAGTGGTATTGACTTCCCTGTTGTTGTGGGGGTTTTTTGTAGCTTAAGTTCGGTTGCAAAAGTTTTCCAAATGTTAAAAGTCTGATAAATGTTCATCATTCTTCTCGTGATTTTCTCGTTTCGGACATGTTCACTACTTATCAAGTAAACAACATCAATACGTCATGCCATTGAATATTTCCGAATTAGTACTATTTTTTTTAAAACTATTTTTATACTTTGAATCTTGCTATTTTATATCGTATTTTTTAAGGTTGTCTGTTTTTGCAAATATGCATTTTTATCCATTTGGGTATCACCCCTAGTGGGTGTCATCAGGCGCGGCTCCTGCACCCACCTAATGACGCCCCAGTGTGTGTATTGGACTACAGTTTCGTGCTGAGTCATAACAAAATAACAATCTACATATTGTTTCATTTTCTCTTTATTTTTGGTGTTATATCCCGAGTGGTCGCCCCTTCCTTCCAGTATTGTAAGTTTAAAAAAAAACTAGATTCATTTAATGTATTTAATGTATATTTAACATTATTTCTGTCTGTATTTGTGATGCATCTTATGAATGACGTAGAAGACTTATCATACAGGAAGCTAATCCCAGAGCAGACGAAAGCTACAGTAAAAGAAAGACTTCCAGGGAATCTCACGTTCTACAATCATCTTCCTACACACGTGTCTGGTCCACGTTGCTCCCACCTAAGCATTGAAACCTCTCTACAACAATAAGGGGAAAGCTCTGGTCACGTCGGACAACTCAACAAACGACCATTTACCTTTACAGTCAAACCTGCTTCGTATATTGAGATACAAAACAGCGGCCGTCGTGTCCGGGAAAGGGGGGCCGAGCTAGGATGCGTAACACTCGATGTGCACTGAGTCCTTGAGTATGCGAGTGAGTTGCGCGCCATGGTTAATTAGGGCTTTTAGCACTTGCCCTACATGAGTACGCACGTGTCTGCACGAGGGCGTGCCCGCGTGTCCTGCTAGCACCGTGAGAAAGACCGCTTGGAGTGGTTACCTTTGTAAGTCGCCCCCACGCCCCTGGGTAACAGACCTGTGGATGTTGATCAACTATTTGTAACAATAGAAAACTATTGCCTGTGTTGTGTTTTTTATTTGAATTCAACGGCCGCTGTTGAATTGTGAAGGAAGAGGACGAATCCAGTTGTGAGTTTTCGGTTCGATTTAATAACGTACTTTTATTCTGTCCTGATGTTCTGAGTGCTGATAGTAATTACAGACCATGGTTTGTCTATTAGTTTTTACACAATGTCATGGTTCTTATTCTTATGGTTCGTCCTAAACGTAGGTCACAGAATCAACCTAACTTTAAAGGGAGTCTACTGATTATTTAGAGATTAAAGGTAGCTAACTAATTATTTTCTCGGTTTCCGGTTTTACCCATGCCAGGTAACTTGTGAATCATTATGAATGCAGATCTTAATAAATATATATCGTCTCGTTTCCATGCACAATTACCTAATAAAAAAAAAAAGCAGAGAGGCAGAAAGAGAGAGAGAGAGAGAGAGAGAGTTGTAAAAATATTTTTAAGAATTGAGTTGTGAAAGTTTAACACCTAAATCCTGAGTTCTTATTTTCAACATTTAGCAATTCAACATATTGCAATTCAACATTTAATATGTCAACAATTAACAATTCAATATTTAGCAATTGAACATCTTGACGTGAACAACAACTGCTATATTGTCCTATCCCCACTTCTATTAAATGTATTGGTATAAAATGTGAATATCTTGACTTTAGACTGCGTCATCGTTTATCCTAGTACTGAATGCGGGACATCAAACATACGACATTTAACATCTTGTTGTCAAGCCCTTCTGGCATGGCATAAATCCTCCTGACATATAACATCTTAAAATCAAGTCCTCCTAGCATGCCATCAACCATCCTGACATATAACATCTTGACATCAAGTCCTTCTGCCATGACATCAAACATCTTTATAATATCTCGACATCTAGCCCTTCTGGAATGACATCAAACACCCTGACATGTAACATCTCGACATCTAGCCCTTCTGGCATGACATCAAACACCCTGACATATAACATCTCGACAACTAGCCCTTCTGGCATGACATCAAACATCCTGACATATAACATCTTGACATCTAGCCCTCCTGACATGACATAAAACGTCCTGACATATAACATCTTGACATCTAGCCCTCCTGACATGAAATCAAACATCCTGACATATAACATCTTGACATCTAGCCCTCCTGACATGACAACAAACTTCTTAATACCATAGTTGCCATCAAACATGGTTTAGTTTTCATTGATCTGAACATTCCCCCCTCCCTCTCCCCTTTTATTTGCTATCTTTCTCCCCCCCCCCCTGGATTCCTTGCATTCAAACACAAAGGTTAGAGGTCTAGGTCACAACATTGAAACTATTATTAGAAGTATTCCAGCAAGAGAAGACTATCCATTTATTCCTAAGACTGTAGACTTTGATTAACTCTGATTCAAGGGGAGCGAAGTAGTCTCGGAGAAAGCAGCAGAGACTTAAAGCCGTAGCAAGCCTCAGAACGGCTAAAAGCATTTCCATTGATCGGTGCGCGCCACTTCCCTTCTGCTGGTACAGCCACGTTAATGGACCTCTCTTTCGGCCTTTGTCTCTGTCTCATCGATCCAATGTTGCTTTCTCTTTTTTATATACATATTTTTTATTTTTAAACTTTTCTTCTGTCTTCACCCTCAGAGGTAGACTGGATAATGCAAAGTCTTTTTTTTTAAATTCTATCCCCAAAAACACATAGACAGATAGATAGATAGACAATTCGACAGACAGACAGACAGATAGACAGACAGACAGAAAGATAGATAGATAGATAGATAGATAGATAAATAGACAGATAGATAGATAGATA
Organism: Biomphalaria straminea; assembly: GCA_021533235.1. Lineage (NCBI taxonomy): Eukaryota > Metazoa > Mollusca > Gastropoda > Planorbidae > Biomphalaria > Biomphalaria straminea. Next base: position 42,105,137 of record JADKLZ010000003.1, on the reverse strand, counting down.
GATAGATAGATAGATAGATAGATAGATAGATAGATAGATAGATAGATAGATAGATAGGCGGATAGATAGATCCCTTAATATAATTCCGCCACTTGATCTCCTTGTAACATAAACTAAATAACAATTCCATATTGAAATATGCAAATTTACAAAACCCAGAGATAAACATGCAGTAACCGATCGCTCAAACTGTTCATTGTGTGAACCACGTGACTTATCAGATCCATCATCCGAATTGTCCAGAAGTTATTTACAATACAAACGGGCAATTTGTCTAGTGCAAAGGAAAGGAACAGAGGGCGCCATACCAACAAGCCACGCCAGCGCAATCGTTGCGTCTATTAAACTTCTTCGCGCCCCTCGCCCCCACGACTTGGAAAACGTGGGGAGGGGGAGGTAACGCCTTTGAATTTACGCGCCGGCACGTGCTGGTCCCATCTCGGCGCGTGCGTGGTGCAAACATACGTCACTGTCGCAGGTCCGGAGTACACGGGACGAACCGCCGACGCCCCTGGTGCCGACCGTGAGCTTTTGTTATTTCAAAGGCTCAATAGGACCAGCGCTTTAGGTCGGGCCACGGGCCTCACGTTCACAAGCTTGGATTGATGAGTTCAACCTTCTTTTTATTTCTTTCTAAAGTTTTTTTTTTCTCCCCCCCCCCCCCCAACGTTTTTTTTTATTTATTTCTGAATCAAATCTTGAACTTTTGGTCTTGTGGGAAACTTTTAGCAATCCCACGGTTCCCAGGTTCAAGGTCAAATCATATTTATGTGTTTTTAAAATAAGTGTGGATGCTTTTTTCTTTGATGGTCTTCCCTTCTTGTTGATTTTCAATAAGACCCAGCTGAAATATTTAATAAATAAAAGAATACAATGGTGGATAAAACAAGCTTACTGTATCAAGAGTATTGATTCACCAAAATGAGTTTTACTATCTGGAGTGTCGTTTGGCAATGAGTATGCCCCCCACCCCCTCATCCATCCCCGTCCTCCAGCGAGAGGGGGGGTTGGGCTGGGGTTAGATAATCTTCGGAGGCGCGGTAGCTGAACGGCAAAGCGTTTGACGTCTGAACCTGGGGTCCCTGGTTCAAATCCTGGTTGAAGACTGGGGATTTTTAATTTCGGGATTGGGCGCCTCTGAGTCCACCCAGATCTAATGGATACCTGACATTAGTTGGGGAAAAGTAAAGTCGGTTGGTCGTTGTGCTGGCCACATGAAACTCTCCTTAACCGTAGGCCACATAAAGAGATGACCTTTACATCATCTGCCCTATAGACCATAAGATCTGAAAGGGGAACTTTAAATAATCTTCTATTCTGAGGGAACATCCGAAGCATGTTAAACAAACACATGCAGAAACATACAATACACATGCACTCAAATACACACGCATATACACTCCTAGACACTCAAAGTATCTTCACCCCTTGAAGAACAACAAAAAGAGTTATTGTTTTTTACACAAACTCCTAGGGTCTATGGGTCCGCTGTTTGTTATGCTCTGAGGGTCAAAAGTCAGATTTCAATATTTTAGCACGATGATAAAAAAAAAGTTTAATTAAGCCAGTGGATATTTTATAAGACAAAATTATTTAATGGTACCTTCATTACACGTATCTGATTTAGAACTCTTATGATCTAGTCTAGCTCTAGATCTAGATATACTTCTAGATTTAGAATCTAGACGTAATTTGTATCAGATTTACGTAAACCTATCCGAAAGCTTAAATAATCTATCAATAAACTTTAAGCAACTTTTAATAAACAACTCAGTTAATCGGTTCACTACGGGATGACTACGCTATGCTTTTTTTTAAAGCCAAATTTATATTGGATTCATTTTTTACTTGAACAAAATGGCAATGGTCAAACTGGAGTTTTACTCGAGTCACTAACGAGCTAATAATTCTTTTCTCCAACGAAGATCGATGTCTACAAAGCATTGGTGCTCTCCACACTCTGTAGGAGGCATATAGTGCTCCTAGAATGACTCAATCAATGGCAAGATCATCTTACAAATAGACATGTAACATTCGAAAGCTGCTTTTGGTCGGACATCTATTCCGTGCTGGCGATCTCTGCAAGCAAAAGGCTATCTTTTTTGGCGAACTTAAAGCAAGACAGCGTAGGAAAGGTGTCCCCCGGAAATGCTATAAACATCGTTTTGCTCTCACTGACGTAGAATAAGGCGTCTGGCAGCAGATTGCCTCTGAAAGAGACAGATGGAGAGTTCTCAAGAAGTTCCAGGGACACACATTTGAAACTCACAGAAGTGTCCTTAGCGAAGATAGGTGCAGAAGACGAAAGAACTTAATTAAGTAGACATCCCATGGACAACGGCTTTGTCTGCACTAGATGTGGCAAAATTACAGGTCATAACTGAGTTTGCGTGTTAATGTTAATAATGCACTCATCCTTAATCTTTGGAATGGAAGAAAAAGCCTATTAGAATTACGTGTTCCGAGAAAGTATAGAACACATTTTAAACATGTTCTATTTTTTTTTTTTTTACAGCTGAAAAGAATCATTGCATCTTCAAGAAGCCAGATGAAGACATTGCTGGGATGATAATGACCGAGATGGATGACAAGACCCATTTGCACAAATCCTTAACCAGCTCATTGTGAAACAGGTCAAATGGACCCTAGGGTTTACGGTCCCAGATTTATAATGACTTGTTTCACCAGCAGTCATCTGTCCGGCGATGACCAGTCCTTGGTCCCTCGATACAAGACTAAATGTATATGAGGTCAGGATGTGTGTGTGTGCGTTTCGGTGAGTTTCTCAAGAGAAGTGATGCAAGCACCAAACGTTTGTCACAGTGGTTCTCGGCCCGATCAACAGACACACGTGCGCACCAAGTGAAAGGAGAAACTAACAACCGCCCCGCGGGGGGGGGGGGAGGTAAGGTTGGGTCGATGATTAAATTGGAGGTGCTGATGCGTGAAACATGGCAGACTACACTCTGAAGGTCAAGGTGACAGTTTAAATGTGAGCATCAGGGACAGGGGACATAACTTAGGTTGACATGTACATTCGTCTTTCCAACTCGCGGCTTATAAATTAGAAAACAAATGGGGGGGGGGGG
>JADKLZ010000003.1:42063042-42085465 GCA_021533235.1 Biomphalaria straminea | reverse complement strand
TGTACAGCTTCATAAGTTAAAGTACCAGACCTAGACACTATTCCTAAATACAAACACAAAAACAATGAAAAAAATAGCTTCTGTTAAAAATTAATTATAATTTAAAACATGATAATATGTAAAATTAAATTTAATACTTTTGTGTTATTAAAAATTTCTTTAACATTTTTTATTTGAGAAAGAAACTGAACTGTTTAGGCACCTATGAAAATGTAAAATTAAATGCTAACAAAAACACATTAAAAGGTAAATAATTTGTGTAGAGGTTGGGATACCTATTTTTCCTGGTTTGTGTATGTGTCCTGGCATAATACCAATTTTACAAGCACCAGGCTAAACAAGAAAAAAAACAACATCAAAGAAACAAGATTTAGGTCATGAAAAAAGAAAATTGTAAATTAAATATAAATTACCTAATGCAAATACATCTTTATAAAGCAATAAAGGAACAATGTTTCAAGTAAAGTTCCCTTGAATACTAAGCAACAACCACACCTGTTTCTCAGATTGAACTCTTTTCTCAACCATATTATGCTTAGAAAGTAAATTGTTTTGGTTACTTTCCTCCCAAAATGTTGTGAATTGCTTATAATTTGATCTCGAATAGTTTCCCTTTGGAAAACATACATATTTTTATCATCTTTAAAGTGTTTTTACCAAGACAATGTTTTTAAAAGAGTGGGTGCTAAAAAAAAAGGCTATATTTTTCTATATAAATTTTCCACATGGTAGTGACACGGGATAGTGAGCTCAAGAGAATAAATTATATTATGCATAATATATGTAATACGGTATATTAAGTTTTGTATACAAAAGTATTGCCTAGATATAGTTTTAAAGAGATTTGTGCATAAACAGAAAGTCTTGTTTTTAATTCCACTATTCAAAATAAAATTTCATTTTGGTTTTATAAACATCAATGCATTTATCCAAAAAGGGTGTGCAATCCCCTTTAATTCTATACCAAAAAAAAATAACATTTTCTGATAACAAACAAAAAAAAAGTTATTGAAGTTTAATCACAACAGAGTAGTGAAATACTAATGAGCGAAAGGAATAATTCTGTTGAAACTTGTAAATAATTACAGAGTGAAAGAGGTAAGATGACTGGCATGTCCTAGCACAATAAAAAAGAAATTCTGGATGTAATTTTACTTCTACCAGTAATGTTCTATTTAAAATTGACTAGTGCTGATAAAATGATTTCAGTATGTATATACCTTTATAATGCCAGGGCAATTAGGCCCAATTAATCTTGTCTTTGCTTGACGAACAAGTCTGTGTTTGACCCTGACCATATCTTGCTGCGGGATACCTTCAGTAATGCATACAACAAGAGGAATCTCTGCATCCATGGCTTCTAGAATGGCTGCTGCAGCAAAAGGTGGAGGCACAAAAATAACTGAAGCTGTTGCACCTGTGGCATCCTTAGCCTGTTAGAACAAAAAAAATATTATTTTATTTTATCACAAATAAAAAGGGAATGTTTTTGTTTATTTACAGCATTAAGTGGAAACTCTCTTACCATAAGGGAGTGTGATACATAATAGAGAAATTAACAGTATACTAAAAAAAATGATGTATCCATGTCTTGAGAATTGTGATTTAAATATTCAAGTGAGGTTCATAGCTTCATATGCATATAAGAAAACAGATATTAAAAGCATATATAGAAAGAAAAGAGATAGGGTTACAAACAAATAGAATTAGTTTGTCAGACAATTTTGGTTTTGAAAACTAGTAATACATATCTATACAATTAAAATATACCATTAGACATTCGAATAATATTCTAGTACCTCTTTAACGTTGGCAAAAACTGGCAATCCAAGATGCTTTTGTCCTGCTTTAGCAGGAGAGACTCCACCAACAAAGTTTGTGCCATATTCAATAGCTTGTTGACTGTGAAATGTGCCCTGTAGATATTGATAAGTATGTCAACTAATGAAATAATCTAAAAAAAAAAGAGGAACTATGAAAAATCAATAAAATATTTTCTTTCATACATGCATATCTAACATGGTGAAATATATCTGCTAATTTTTTATTAATTTTTTATTAATTTTTTACAAATGGAATGAAAAAAAAAGTGACAAAAAAAAACAAAACAGAAAAGTTTTTTACTAATGATCTAAATACCTGTTTTCCAGTGAACCCTTGACAAATAACTTTCGTATTTTTATCTATCATCAAGTTGGGTCGTGTGGCTGTGTAGACACTACGAGAAACAGCTCTGGCAACACCTGTAGTTGACAATCAATGTTCTTTTTTAATAGTAAAAAGAATTCACAGGTGAAGAATTTTAGACACAGGAAGGTAAATATACTAAGATACACATTTCTTATCATCATGACTCAATAGATATATGTATGTAGGTGCAATTTTCACAATAATCCTCACTAACAATGAACATTACTACCATACTGGCTGAAGGGAGTGATGGCTGAACAGTCAAACTCTTTGTTTCCTAACCAAGGGTCTCAAGTTGGAATATCGGAGAAGATCAACAATGATTTTTAATTTCAGCATTTTTAAAATGCCCCAGGTGTTTACTCAACTTTAGTTTGAGAAGGTAAAGGCTGTCGGTCATGGAATAGTGCTAGCCACAAGAAACCCTCGTCATTGGACTGAGTAGAACCAAGAGAGGTCTAATACTAGAGACGGTAAATAAATTTAGATAGATTGATAGTAGACAATGGCGAAATTTCTATAAATCAAATAAGAACATAAAACTAAAATGCTATTTAACCTTGGTTAGGCCAATAATAGAATATGCATCCTCTGTTTGGGACCCCTCAACTCAAGAAAACATTAAGAAACTAGAAGAGACACAAAATAGAGCAGTGAGATTCATAACAAACGAATATTCACATTTCACTAGAGTAACACCTTTAGTAAAATCACTAAATTTAGAAAGCCTTCAGGATAGAAGACAAGAGTAAAGTAGCAATTAGACACAAAACACTGAACCATAATCTCCAAATACAAAAACAAAACTTAATAAAATACTCAGAAAGACACAAAGATAAAGGCACATTCCTCGTCCCATATGCTAGGACAAATCTGTACAAATGCTCTTTCTTCCCTAGTGCCATTAGAGCATGGAATGGTTTGCCTGGATATGATAAAATAACTAACATATGAAACTGTCAAATATTTATTTAGATCTATAACAATAAAATGTAATTACAGAAAAAAAAAAATGTATAATCTATTACCATTTTATATTTATAGAGCTACTAGAGTCAATAGAGACATAGAGTGTGACTAGAGTCTGGATCTAATTAAATCTAATAGTGACTAGTCTAGTAGTACTAATACTACTATTTAACTTAAGTATTTTATAATCTTAGTCTCTACATCTTAACCTACTGGCTACTTCATCTAGATCTAGTAGTAACTAGTATTAGTATAGTGTATAGTATTAGTATAGACTATCATTGTCATAGACTTGTGACTTGGACTTGTTGAACTAGGAGTATGGAGGATAAATATAAAATTCATTCAGTCATTGACTGATTCAGTCATTGATTGACTCATTGGACTCTTGATGGAGTCAAATTGGAGTCATGGACTGGACAGACTGGAGACGACTGAGTCTGAGTAGTCACGAGTAGTGAGTAGTTCTAGAAACGTATTTTCAATAACTTTAGTGATTTCGCAACCTAAACTGATTAGCATACTTATTGGAATACATGATGATACTCTAAATTATATTTTTAAAATATAAAAATTGATAATTTCTACTTAAAATAATTGTGTTTAGCATACCAGGCAACCTTGCAAGAACCTTGTTGTAGGCAGACATGTTGATAGAAGCAAAGTTCAAGGCTCAAAGTAAATAATGTACTCTAAAGATGTATTTCTAAACAAAAGAGTTACTCTACAAGACAGCTACATTTGCATAGGCATACATATTTACTAATGGTACATTACTACATAGATCTATCTACAAAAAAAAAAAAAAAACTTTTGCTTTTAAGTTTAGTTTAAAACAAATATACAATAACTATTCTTGTTTAACTTGTTCTGTTTTAAATTCGTTAGCCAGTTGTTGTTTTTTTTTTTAAATTGTGGGTCCCTCCCACAGATGGAAGAATGCATATTATGCTGACAAAACGGGGGAAAGGGGCGTGAAAGCGCAGCGGTCTTTTATTTTTTCAATGGCAAAAAAAGTTCTGAGTATTAGCGGTGTAGTAGTAATTCCAAATTTCCAATTATGAATATTAATCAAGCAGCAGACGCTTTGGATGGCGTGGTCACGTTCATGGAATACCAGTAGGTCGACTTAAACAGAACATTTTTATGGTGATCTAACAGAAGGCAGGAGAGCCGCTGGTCGTCCACTTTTACAGCGGAGTTAAACAATGATGTTTCCTGGCCCCAACTTTCTTCGGAATACTATTTTCACAGCTAATCCACAAAACGTTTGACTAATCCACCGAAGGCATCTATCTCCTTTCCAGGTTTGATGGCAAACTTCTAAATATTGCCAGACTGAGGGCCAAAACTAAAATTAGAACCACTCTCGTAACATGCTATTAGCGAACTATGCAGCGGTAGTGGCACACTCACAAGAGGAGCTTCAGTCACTAATGTTCTGCTTCTCTCAGGCATGTAAAGAGTAGGCCTATGACCTAACAATATAGCACGAAGAAAACAAATACTTTGGGACCACCTGCTACAGCACCACACTCCATCCTCATAGACAATGACAAGCTGGATGCCGTAAATGAATTCTGCTATCATGGATCTACAATTCAAGTACACCTGTCTCTGGAAGAGGAGACAAAAAAAAAAACGCATAGGGAAGGCTGCCTCGACCTTCGCTAGACGCAGGCAAAGATGTTGGGAAAACCAGAAATCACCACAGCGACCAAAATGCAAGTCTACAAGGCATGCATTCTGAGTACGCTACTCTACGGCAGTGAGTCGTGGGCCTCCAAAGGATCTTGAAAATCACACGGAAAGAAAGAGTGTGCAATACTGAGATCATTGCGCTAACAGGTATTCCCAGCATCTTTACAGTACTCAAACAATGCCGCCTGCGTTGGCTTGTACAAGTTCGTCGGATGAATGTCAATCGCATCCAGAATGTCATTCTCTAATGGCAACTCGCATCTGGCTCAAGAAAAACTGGTCGCCCCCACCTCCGTTACGTTTAGCCGCTTTGCAGCAGCACCATAGTTTCCTCCCCGGGGCGCATTCCTGGGCCTTAGATAAAGGGGTCATGGGTGGCCCATGCGTCATGATCCCTCTCTCGACCTTGCTGATGAGTGATGTGATCCAAAGGTTGTCATGGCCAGGGGTGTCCATGGGGATAAGCTCCAATTGTCCGTAAAACACTCCTAAAAGGCATGCGTCTCAAATAGACTCTGACGAATAAGTCCAGCACCTAGCCTGTTCGTGTGGCTTAGATATTAAGCCCGGAAAAACGGCTCTTACTAACAAGGGAAGGCGGATACCTGGCGCCATAAAACCGGGAGCTTCGGGCAGATGGAGCTCGTCAGCCTAGTAAGGCAGTTCATTTAGGAGAGGGTATTCTGACTTCAGAGGGCGCGGTGGCTGAGCGGTAAAGCGCTTGGCTTCCGTACTGGAGGTCCCGGGTTCAAATCCTGGTGAAGGCTGGGATTTTTATTTCGGGATTTTCGGGCGCCCTTGAGTCCACCCAGCTCTAATGGGTACCTGACATTAGTTGGGGAAAAGTAAAGGCGGTTGGTCGTTGTGCTGGCCACATGACACCCTCGTTAACCGTGGGCCACAGAATCAGATGACCTTTACATCATCTGCCCTATAGACCACTAGGTCTGAAAGGGGAACTCTATTCTGACTTCAACCCCCCGCTGCCTTGCGGTACTGAGGCTTCATGAGACAAACTCGAGGAAAAATCAGGAGTGAAGCCCGTTAGGCGTTGGGAGTATCAGCTATGAAATTCCCTCCGGCAACCTCCGTTACGTATGGATGTAATAAAAAGGGATCTCAAAACAGTGTACATCGATACTGACCATTTGGAAGACATAGCCCTAGACTGCACTAGATAAAGAGAGACGGTGACCAATAAAGCTATCGATAGTGAAAAAAAACAATACGGGCCTCAGCTGTTGAATAAAAGCGTGTCATACGAAAACTTGCCAGCTCCTATACCATTAAAGCGAAAGCCACCTTAATCCTTTACCTGCAATATTTGTGGACGGGAGTCTCTCCAAAATAGGGCTCCACATCAGTCACACGAAGAAGTGTTCGAGATGAACCTTATAGTCGCTATCTATGACTGAAGGAGGTCAACCAAGCATAGTCTACGATTATTTGATAATAGATGTAGATCTATTGTTCAAAAGTGGCATATTTATTGGGAAAAAAGGCTTGCAGAATATTTAAGATTCCCCCCCCCCCGGACGAGGGGAATAGGAATTTAGTGACTGATCTTTTGATTTGCTTATTTTATGAGAGATTTTAAAACTAAACCATTCCTTGCCCAAGCGCAGCCAAGGGGATTTTGAGTTTTTAACACCCCTCCAGGTGGCTTTGCATTAAACCCTCCTCTTCTATAAAATAAAACAAACAAACAAAAAACACAAAAAAATGCAAACGACAATCCTCAAATTCCAAGAGCATAATTTTAACTAAGGAAGATTTTGGATTTTAAACCCCCCTCCGAAATTTGCAATAAACCCCCCCTCTTCAATAAAAGACTATATCCATACATCAGTCACCGGATTCTGTGAGCGTAGCTGCTAAAAACCACCTCTTCAATATAAAAAAAAAGCTAATTACATAATTAAAATTCTATCAGCGTAGCCAAAGGCCGCTTTGAGTTTAACCCCCCCCCCTTTTTTTTTTCAGCGGGGTTTAAAGTTAAAAACCAACGCTTCATTATAAAGAAAAACAGATTACACACTCAAAATTCTATAAGCATAGCTAAAGGTGGTTTTGAGTTTAACCCCCCCCCCCTCTTCCAGAGGTCTTTAAGTTTAACACCCCTCCAGATGGTTTTGAGTTTAAAAATCCTCCTACAGATAGATTTGAGGTTTAAAAAACACCTCTTCAAAATTATTTTATAGCAAACTACAGGCACCAAATTATATGAGCGTAGCTAAGTTTGTTGTTTTTTTTAATCCAGAGATTTTTTGTTTTAAACAGATGGTTTGGACGATAAAACTTCCCTTTTCAATAGAAAGTCTACAGTTACCAAATTCCAAAAAAGGTAGCTAAGAGAGGTTACACATTTCAACCAATCGCTGGGCTCCGATAACAAAGTGCAGTGACTAGCATGGAAGTCATCTGCCGAAATTGACAAAAGACTAAAAGTGGCTCAACAAATATGAATAAGTCATCGGATTTTAGTAGACAGTTATAGAGGGTCTTAATCAACTTGGCGCCACACTTTCATGAAGGCATGAGAGCAGGTCGGAAGAGGCTTTAGACATTGCCTGTAATATGCATTCTCTGTTGGGAACATCTCAACTCAAGAAAACATTAAGAAACTGGAACAGACACAGAATAGAGCAGTGAGATTCATAACAAACGAATATTCATATTTGACTAGAATAACGTTCACCTTTAGTAAAATCATTAAATTTAGAAAGCCTTCAGGTTAGAAGACTTAAAAGTAAAGTAGTAATTATACAGAAAACACTGAACCATATAATCTCCAAATACAAAAAAACAAAATTTAGTAAAATACTCAGAAAGACACAAAGATAAAGGCACATATTCCTCGTTCCATATGCTAGGACAAATTTGTACAAAAGCTTATTCTTCCCTATAGCTATTAGATTCTAGAGCATGGAATGAGTTGCCTGAGCTAGCCTGAAAAAACAGTGACTTAATGGCGGAGTTTAGGTCATTTGGTTAATATGCATGACTAAATGCATGACGTATAGGACGTAAACATGTTTTTTTTTTTGAACTAACGTCTGTAACTTATAAGATAAGACAGATTTTTGTGGAAGCAGCTTGCAGCCAAACGGCGCCTGGGGATCTAAGTAAGAAAACAATAGTAGCTTGGATTTTTGAAATAAAACTTTTAATAGCAGGTGAATGCACTGTAGATACCTCAGAATTTGCATTTTTTTTTTTTTGGCTTTTTTTGGAGCCGGTGCTCCGACCCGAACCCCGCTGGGGGGGGGGTGTGACTGCGCTCCCCCAGTCCCCCTTGTTGGCAAGTTCGGGGTGTCTACAATTTTTCCATTAGCTCCGGGAAGATCCTATACTATTGTACAGTGAGCGTCTTCCGAAAGAATGCCTAGGGTCAGAATGTAATAAACATTTATTATGTAGGCTACACACACGCCATATAAAAGTTAGACCTAAACTGGATCTATAATATATAGATCTAGGCCTAGATATATATCAAAAGTCGAAAAGTGGTCCTAATCGAACCACGATGCACGATCTAGATCTAGGTATAAGAGTAGATACATGTATAGATCTAGATCTATACTTATAGACGATCTAACTATATATCTGGAGTTTAGATCTATCAAATCATCAAATAAATTACTGCTGTTTCGAAATTTATATTAACCATTGAAGTGGTAACCAATCATATTATTATAATTTTCAAGATGGCGACGTAAACGACGGAAGAATAACGAAAACAGAAAATATTGAAGACCCTAGACTGGCCTAGACTCTAGACGGCCTAGATTAGATTATATTTTATCTAGATCTAGATTCTATATAGATCTATCAGTAACTCAGTGTTTTTTTGGGGGGAAAAGAATTGAAGCTTTGATCTAAACAATCAATTCAAATCCAAGCATTGCTCTTTGCTGGTAAGTAATAGATAGTTTAAGTAATAGATCTAGATCTAAGTATTCTAAGTAAATAAAATTAATAAGTTAATTGGTCGGAAATAATTTAGTTTTGTCTTTTTAAGACTTTTAGAGTTTACACTTAGAAGTCTTAAAAATTTAAACTTAATACTTAATCTTAGCTTGTAAATGAGTATCATTATAATCATTATTAGTCTAATATTATTATATGAATGACATAATATATATCATATGATATAATGATTCAATGCTGACACTAGTCTCTTAGTGAAAGTTAGTGTACTGTATGTTACTATCACTATGTAAGTTTGTAACTAGTCTAGATCTAGTGACTAGACTCTAGACTGAGACTCTAAGTGTAGTGTTATTAATTATTAATATTATTAACTTGTTTATTAGAATAATTAGAGTTAGACTAGAGTAATGTATCTAGATATATTGTATGTCTTCCGAACAAATTAAAAGTTATTATTAAGCGCTGCCAACGCGATTTTTGCATTTGAATTTTTATAGCTCCGTAATGGTTAATCCCAGGAAAAAACTACAAACATCTATAAACTCGTCATCCATTTACCCATAAAAATAGCTATATTGTTTTATAACGCTATGCATAGTTACAATAAAATATGATGTTGAAGAGGGTCAGGTAGTGAGGTCCAGCGTAACCATGTAACGAACACCATACTCATCTCTGTACACTAACGAACTTTGCTGTACACTAACAAACACCTCTTCAGGCTCTTGTTTTTATATTTAAAAATAATATTATCTTAATTTTTTAAATTTTAATACTTATTTCTTTATAAACCAACTCAAGACTGACAGATTAGTGTTACTTTTTTCTCTTTTAATTGGTCCCTTCTCTGCTAAACCCTCAACTTTACAAAGGACCATACCTAGATCATCTTGTAGATCTAGAATCTAGTTGACCCAAAAAACAAACAAAATGTGCGACTCCCACGACCCCGCACGTTTAGCCGCTCACTCCAGTCTGTGATTGTGACCTAATTTGGTACCAGATTGATCAATAACTGTCCCTCCTGCTACTTTTTGTTTCTTTGTGGTACCATACTAGGTGCTTAATTAAGAAAGAGAGTCTGAGAGAGAAAGGCAGGATTGTGCACTCATAAAAACATTTTTTTTTCATTCACATTATATCCAAGTCATTAGCACTTGGTTTAGCGATATTCCCTTTCTTTTTACTCATTCACATCACACTTGGTTTAACACCTTAAAGAAATCAACATTAAGTAAGAAAATGTTGTACGTACGACCTATACAAGACCTTAAAAATCTTCTTAATCCCGGATCTACCCTCCTTCTGTCCTAGAAGAAAACAAATGGCATCGTCCTACCAGTGCCCTTTGAACCTGTGTAAAACCCTTGTTTTTCAGAGTAAACGAAATTAGCTGTGTCTGAACTATAAAGAATGGAGTATAAATAAAAATAATAGACCGGTTTCGTCTTAGTTATTAAAATAAAGACTCATTTTAACAAAGATTGTGGGCTGTTCGTTAATATTAGGAAATAGGGGATGTTCGTTAGACGTGATTAACTATAGATCTAGTTAATCTAGAATCGAGATCTAGATTCTAGAGCTAGTCTAATGACTAATAAAGACAGACTAAATATCACTAAATTCTAAATAATAGTAATAATCACTAGATTCTAGTGATTATTGCTATTAGTTATTAATTATGTACATTTATCTAATGGGTCCAAACCCTACATCTGTGAATGGTGAAGGTTTAATTTCTCTTGTTGATATCAAATGACATAAAATTAATTACCAGTATTTAATTTACTAATTGTTTTTTTTATTGATTCATGTCTTGTCTTTGCCAGTGAATATATGCGCTAAGTTTCAACTTGACCAGGGAATTGGTGTGGCAGAAATATTGTGTGCAAAGTTTGTAATTTTTTTTTGTAAAAATATAGAAATATATATATCTATTTTTATTATCCAGAGGAGAAACTATACCACTTAAATTTTCTTTTTATGTTGAACCATAACTGAACAAGCATTTTAAAGTAGGCTACGTTTTTCAGTGCTCTGTTTATGCAATCTATATAGCATTACATTTATATGGATTTATTATAATACATTTATATCTCTTTCAACAGCATTTTATAAAAATGGATCAACAGCGATCTCCACACACCAAAGTTTTTATACAAAGGGATTTTTCCGATGGTATTCCAGTAAAGTTTCAGACCCGCTATCCACCAGAACTGGAAGGAAGGGTATGTATTAAACATCTATTGTTGTATTTTTCTGGGCATTAATTCAAATTTAATCTGGAAGGAGATGTTGAAGGTATGATTAAATTTGTTTGGGTCCTGTTGTATTAAGAAAGAGTTGTAGAAATTCTGTAATTATTTAAGAAGAATGAACACTAACATTTAGTGCCAAGGGAAATTTAATTATTCTAAGGTTAAGAATCAACATTTAGTTATGTGAATATTTCTGTTGGTTGGTGATTATTTTTTTTTGTCCTGAAAAGGTTGATCGAGCAACTTATGAAAGAACTATCAATACAATCAATGAAATGTTTGCTGATGCAGAAAGTCTTGGATCCCGAACATACTGTGAAAGCTGCTTCGCATGCTTGACAGGATATATAGCATTGTTATGTATGGATACATATTATGAAAAGGTTGGTTTAGTAATTAAAATATCTTTATTTTATTTGAGAAATTTAAAAAAGGACCTTGTGAAATTCACTGATAATAATAAAAATTATTTTACTTTTTATTGAAACTCTATTATTATAAGCTTTATAATATATATATATATATTTATTTTTTTTTTTTTCAATAAATATTGCACTTGTCTTTTTTTGTTACAATTTTTTTCTCAATGTTCTCCAGACTCTTAAAAAAGTAAGAATCTATCTAGAGGAACAAAACCAAACCATCTACATGTCTAGAGGTGTGATGCTTATAGATCCAGCTGAACGTGGACTTAGAATTGTATCCTTTCTCTTTACCTTCTTACATATATCGAAAACATTTTAAAATGTAATGGAAAAAAAGAATTATTGTGAGACAGACTTACCTTCAATCTTTTAATTTTTTACATAAATTCGTTTGCTATAAATGGGAATAGCTTTAGCTGTTTTGACATACACATTATCGGGAGCTATTTATATGTGCTGCTTAGTGATACAAATGAAATTAGCATCAGGGGTCATAATATCGCATGCATAATATAGGCGTATTATTGAACTAATAAACTACTTACATAATACAATATAGTTTCCTATGTGTTTTTAAAAGCATAATACAACTAAACATTTGGTTTAATTTGAAGTCTTTATTTACAATGTACATCTTTGTTTCGTCTATTCTTATGCACATTTAGACCTCTTTACAACATAGTTACTTCTATGCAGTGTAAACACATTAATAGCATTTGAAAAATGATGCCAATGTGATTGGACACTGCAAAAAGTTAAGATGAGGCTCAATATTTAGGGAATATTAAATATACTAGCACAAAAATTTTAATTAATAAGCTTATTATGTGCTTTGATTCATTCTTAAACTGATAGATATAGAATGTTTTGTGAGAGTAGATGTATTTTATCAAATTTAAACAAATGAATCTAATTTAAATCTAGGTCTACAACTATAAAAGGCATCTTAGATTTAATTACAAGTCTTTATTTTGGATTTCATTGGATGTAGCTCAAAACAAGTTCAAAGTTTTCAGTCATTGACTATGGCATTAATATTTCTTAGATTCTAAATCTGCATAAAAATGTATTTTTTTTAACAATTACATCAATACAAAATCATTCTTTGCTTGGGTAAACCACTTTCTCATAGTAACCTATATAAGATCTAAGTAAGTAAGTAGGCCTATAAAGTATCTGAGATCATGAGTAGATATAAATGTACATTTATTGTATATATATATTTACCAAAAATGATTCCTTATTTGCAGTTTCTACCAAAAAATTATCTGAAAGCTGACATTTTAATGTCTTAAGTATAAAACGATATTTCTTTCAACTTAACACTGTTAGATGCGTAACTTTCTTTCATTCCATTTTGTTATTTTTATATTTTTTTCACAGATCTAGATCTTTAATGTAATTCTCCTCAAAGGTGTATATAATTGTCAGAGTGTATGTGACGAATTATCCTTAGATCATTGTGTATGTCAATACGGTTTGTGAAGATTATAAATAATAAAGTGCCTTTCTATATCCATAAGGAAGCATTGTGGTAAAGGGGTCCAAGGTTCGAATCCTGGTGAAGACTGGTATTTTTAATTTCAGGATCTTTGGGTGCCTCTGAGTCCACCCAGCTCTATTAGGTACTTAAAATTAGTTGGGGAAGTAAAGACGCTTGGTCGTTGTGCTGGCTACTTGACACCCTCATTAACTATAGGACATTGAATCAGATGACCTTTACATTTTCTGCCCTATAGAAAGGGGAACTCTCTACATCCATAACTGACAAAATAAAAATGTATAGAATTGACTAAGTTGTTAATAGTGAGGTTTCTTTTTTCAAACTGGTCCACAGGAAGGGGCGTTTCATTTGAAAATATTGTGACTCTATTTGGGGGACATAGTAGTGCAGGGAGATGGAAGGCTACAACTGATGTGCATTCTGCATAATAAGGGTTTGCTACTGCATAATAAGGGTTTGCATGCTGTTTGATTAAAGGATGAAAGAGACAAAAATAAAGGGGACTGCATAATAAGGGTTTGCAGGCTGTTTGATTAAGGATGAAAGAGACACAAATAAAGGGGACTTATTGGGGGCTAGAAAATTGTGTCAGCTAGGATATAAGTGACTAGAAAATTGTGTCAGCTAGGATATAAGTGACTAGAAAATTGTGTCAGCTAGGATATAAGTGACTAGAAAATTGTGTAAAGTGGTGGGGAGCATTGTAATGCAGGCTATTTTGTTGATGGGTTTAAGAGGGTAAATTAACATACATACCAACTATTAAACTGTATTGTAGCACAGATATCAGCTGTCAGGGGCGGCCCTAGCAGTGCGCTGGGCCCTTAGCCGTTAAGTAAAAAAAGGTAAACTATATATGGTATCACGTCTCGCTAACGGGCTAATCCGTCTCTAACCTTGTAAAATAACAATCTAAATCCGTTTGCATAAATCTGTTTAAAAAATGGTAAATAGTCATCTCCTCTAAAGAGACCCCCACTCTCTTTTTTTTACTATTAATAGTGAATAGTTCTTAAAGTGATGTTGTTATGAAAAAAACTGCTTGCATAAGTGAAAAGTGATGTATTTTTTATGAAAAAAACTGTTTGCATAAGTGAATTAAAAAATTAGATTTTCCGCTTTCTGAAAAGAAAAAGTAGCCGTTGCATCAGAACTTTGAATCCATCCATACATTCCAGTGGCTCTGGCCTGCTTCAGCACATCCCCCCATTCAGATTCTCCTGGGCCTTTTGTCTCCACGCCCTAACCCCAAGCTGTTGCAGATCTGCTTCCACGTCATAATCCATCGCATTCGGGGTCTGCCTTTGGGTCAGCTGCCTTTTGGTTTTTGCATGTATACAATTTTCGCTCCTCTGTTATCTGACATTCTTTCAAGGTGACCTGCCTAACGTAGTCTGTTCTTTTTTTGTTTCGGTCACTATTGGTGGGTCTTCATACAATTGAACTTTGAATGGTCTAAAATATTATGGTGTCGGATTTTCACTATCTTTTCTAGTTTACGAGATCTAAACGGGACAGACAGACATTCCACATAAAACTAATAGTGTCTTTTCCCCTTTCTGTGGCCGCTAAAAATACTCCAGCGTTTTGCTTTTTTCAACACGTTGACTTTTCACAAGGCCGAACGATGTCAAAAGTTGCATTTATGTTACTACATATGTTATAAATGTCTCTTTCACCTACAATTTTTCATTATGCAAAGAGTAGTTGAGACTTTATCACTACGCATTTTCCTAATAAAATCCGATTAGATGTCTATATTTATGTACGAAATGACAGATTTGGATTGGTTGCTTCCACTTATGTGTTTTTATTGTGAACTTTTAAACGATGATAGCCTCTTAGACTCGCAGGTCATTAGATGCTGTCTTTACCGAAATTAAACGGTATTTCGAAACCGAAAATGTATGTTAAGAGCTTGAATGGCAATTGGTATAATAAATATACTGGGAAAATATTGAGTAACAAGTCCTTGTTTATGAGCACTCAATTAGTTTTCGAAGTTAAAAATAAATAAAATCTCCCATTGCGGGGCCTGGGGCGGTTGCCCCACTTGCCACCCCCTAAGGCCGCTACTGCAGCTAGTATTATAAAAAAATATATATACATATATAAATATGTATGCATAATATATATATATATTCATTTGGGTGCATCCTTTGTCTTTAACATGCCACTTACCTCTCTAGCTTGACTAGGAGTAGACACAAAATCCCACTAAGTGACAAAAACAGAAGCTATAAGGGTTTATTGCATACATTTCTGAATGAAAAAAAAATAAATTTTATGATGCGTATTTTATATCCTTAATGCTTTGATAGCTGGAAATTGATATCTCAAGTATGGACACCCCTCAACGATGATACAGAATTGGACTGCAGACCAACAATCAAGTCTTTAATTACAGATTATTTGATATGTAATATACATAAAAAAAAAAGTGAAAACTTATACATTTGTCAAAATAAATGTGATTTTAATGCTTTAAACTTTGAGCCCAATGTCTGGCATTATAATTTAAACATAAGCAAGGAAGTTGAAGTGGTCACTGCTTGGAAAGCATTCACTTGCTACAAAAATAAATGTTTTAAGAAAATAATTACTTATGAATTTAACAAAACATTTCTTTCTTTGTACCGTATTGTTTATATTCACTTTAGACTTTCTAAGCATCCTTCATATCTTCATCTAGATGTTGTAGCAAGATGATGTGTGAGTAAAGGAATATTGCTAATGAAATGTGAAAATACAAACTTGATTAATTCTAGGAAATGAATAACTGGTAACTCTGAAAAAAATTAGGGAAGGCAGGAGATGGCTTGCCAAATTGGATTTTCACAAACGTGTATATTAATTTATTTTAGCCATAAGCGATTGTTGATACTTAATGTTTTCTCTTTTAATTGTCAGAATCTGTTAACATAATTGTTGCTCACTGTGTGGTTTTTTTTTTTTTTGGTTTTGTTTACATTTTGCTAAGCTTGGCTTATTTGTTCTCCCCCCTTCCATTTAATATGTATTTTATAAGCCACAATTATTCTTAATCAACACACTATAGGTGAGCATTTAAAACATTTTAGACTGCTCTATTGGTTTTTCTATATTATTTTGTATGAAAAAAAAAAAGTAATACTAGCTCATCATATTTTTTTTTCTTCTGTTGCCATTTCATCACTTAATTCTTTCAAACATCTTTTGATATTTTGATGTCATGTTGATCAGTGTAATGTTGTGTAGTAGTTAATTCCCTGTAGATAACCACCTTTAATTAATCAATTTGTATTTAGCAGTATCTTTTTTTTTTTAATTGTGATGGTTTTAGATCTGCACAAGATAGGATTTGAACAAATATTTACAAATTTTAAAACATGAAGTAAAATTAATTTAATTTGTAATCTACAATTTTGTTTTGTTACCTTAGAAAAAAATATTGAGTTATTGTTGATGTTTTCCAAAGTCTTAGTCATAATTAATGTTTTAAATGCAAACATTAAATTGCATGTCTTTATAAAGAGGACACAAGTGGTCGTGATTAGAAAATTATCGAATAAAATTGTTAAAAGTTAGCATGAAATAAATTTTGTTATTGATCATAGAAAAAAATTTATGTACATATTAACTCTTTTATTCTACATGTCAGCATTTATATCATGTACATTTTCTTATCTCATTGACATGTACACCATACATGGGCCTATAGAATTATTGAATTCAATGCAAGCTTATTTAGAGAAAGTTTTTAAAGTTTAAGTTGACATTAGTATTGATTAGATGAAACCTTACTTTTATAGCTTAAATACTGAAGGAAAGCTTTATTTCAAATGATTTTCATTTCTTCTTGTAAAACCCAAACCTTGTTGTTAGAAACAATGTTGTCTATTTACATGTGACCTTCAGTGGTGATAAGATAGAATTGTGTATACACTTATAGTTCTGCTACCAAGAGCGATTTTTTTTTATATGGAATGTGATAGGCCAATGATTGACATGGTTTGCAAATAGTGATGTGGCTTTTTCAGATTTGCACCACATTTTTTTTGTTTCAAATGGACTAGTTAAAATCTGAGTTAAAATCTGACAGCAGAGCCCTCTTGGTAAAAACTGATTTTACACAAAAGTTTAAACACTGTGAAAAAAAAAAAAAAAAACTTGGTAACCTCTGTGATAAGTTCAATCTCCCTTGGAAACTTAAAACTAATAATCTTTAGTGCCATGCACTTTTTGACTTGTAATTCTGTCTACCTCATCTTACTATAAGTTTGCATTGTTTTATAATCAATTCACAAGGCTTATGTATGCTTTCATCCATTTGATGTTTATTGATTATTACTTAATATATAAATATGCTTGAGTTAAGGTAGTACTTGTTTTGTAATAAATGTTTTATAAATAAACACTTTGTTTTGACTTTTTAATAGTAGTTTTATTAACTTAATATGGCTTTTACATCAGTGGAGGAGGAACATTTTGGCTTGTTGCAAGTTTGTCAGTAAATGATTAACATTACAATGATAAGAATGATTTCTGGTTTAATTAATACTTAATTCTGCAAAATATGTATTTTTTTGTTGGTACAGGAATATTCTAGGAGAACTCTTATTTTTGAAATGTTTAAAACATACCGGTATTTAAATGAACTGTTCTAGAACAGAAGTAAAAAGAAAATCATGTAAATAATATTGTTTAATGCTGGAGACAAAAGAAATTAAAAGTAGCCCATTAAATTCTCAACTTAGAAGTGAGGACAATTTTAATGATCAACATTTAACATCAAAACAATATTCCATAAAACAAGTCTATTTTCATGTCACATCCTTAATTTGTGAAAAAATAAAAAAAAAAAGTTAAAAAAAAATCTTTTTAAACATTTTAATGACAATTTTTATGAAAGACAAATATCATTTGTATCAATTGATTTTCTGAGAACTTTGCTCTGTCATTAGTAGAGCAGACACACAAATAATATTATGTTAAAGAAAAACTCTCTATTTTGTTTAAAGATGATTGAATGTCATTGGTTTCCTGATTCTGATCTGTTTGACCACTCTGGCCAGTAGTAGTTCCTTTTTCTTGATTACCACGACGTTCACCAAATATTGTACTGCCAACTCGAACATTTGTGCTGCCCATTTCAATCTGTTGAGAAAAAAAAAATCTAATGAACTATTTTAACTCCCCTTTGTCTAGGACAACAGGCTAGAAGGTTGAGCTTGAAAATGGGCTGTTAAGTATTACTCTTTCTCTATACTGTCTTCAGGATAATGTTCAGCTCTACATTCAATTAACATCACAAGAGAAATAACCAAGGTGTCACAAGAGATTGCTAACATTGCAGATTAACATATGAAAACAGTTGAATTACAGAATAGATGAGCACAAAACAGTGAAACAAATAAGAAGGGTACCTAATGATACATAAACTTCAACAGCAAAAAGCAACTTTTTTTTTTTCACCCAGTAACTAGAAAAACAAAAACTAGTTCTTACAGCATGCTCAAAGTCAGCGGACATGCCCATACTAAGTTCTAAGTCTTTTTCCAAGATATTCAAACTTTGACACACTTCTTTCCTAATATCATAAAGTGCCTGGAAGAAAAAAAAAAAGGAAAGCCAATTAGAAACAATTCAGAATCATAAATATTAATATATAATTCTTAGTAGTAACAAAGTGTATTAACTCTTGCCTGAAAATCTGGATTAGGACCAGAATTGATATCATGATCAAAAGAACCTATTGTCATCAATCCCAAAAGCTGAAGATGGGGGCAATTTTCTTTGATGTATTTGACTAATTGTACTGCTTCACAGGGTGAGCACCCACTTTTACCTAGAATGATTATTAATAGAAAAAAAAATTGATAACATAAGATTGCCATTTTGAACATTGCACAGCAAAAATGATTAAAGCTTACATGTTTTCAAAACGAAGTTGAAAAATGTAATAATAATAACAAAATGAAAAATACAATACATACAAATTTGTAACAAATTGAACTAGATATTTTATTCATAGGATTTAAACTTTTCTAATAAAGTAAAAAGTGAAGTAAAGTTCCCCTTTCAGACCTTGTGGTCTATAGGGCAGATGATGTAAAGTTCATCTGATTCTGTGGCCCACGGTTAACGAGGGTGTCATGTGGCCTTTACTTTTCCCTAACTAGTGTCAGGTACCCATTAGAGCTGGGTGGACTCAAGGGCGCCCGAAAATCCCGAAATAAAAATCCCAGCCTTCACCAGGATTCGAACCCGGGACCTCCAGTACGGAAGCCAAGCGCTTTACCGCTCAGCCACCGCGCCCTCTTCTAATGAAGTGAGTGAAATAAAGTTTACTAACTTGTTTCTCCACTTGTATTGATTTGAGCCATTACTTGCAGATGGCCAGATTTTTTCAACTTTCCCCATGAGTCATTTAGAGCTTTTGCCAACTTTTCACTATCAACTGTCTCAATTACAAATAAATTGGGTACATCTGCATTGGAATAGAAATAACATATACTTTCAAAAAATCGGACTAAATAATCAAAAACTCTTTTACTAGATGTTATCTTATAACATTAGGGTAATTTTCAATTAAAAAAAAAAGCCAGGGTGTTTCAAGGTTTTATCATCACTAAGAAGTGTTGTGTTGCCTTGTTCTGTAGTGTGTATGTTGATGGTGTTTACCTCTATATTGCTCTTGTTCTAGTAGTAATGCTTTGGTGGATGATTGTAGACAAAATGAATTTCTATTTGTTTGGACCAATGAAATACTCTTACAAGATTTTCATAAACTATGATGTAATACATTTTAAAAAGTTCATAAAACAACTCACACCTAAAATTTTTGAAATTTTATTTCTCTGTAAATGCCCAATGAAATGCCATTGAATATCTTGACACCTATCCTGAATCTGTAAAATACAATCAATCAATTAGGTGCACTTGCTGACAATTATAATTCTTAAATATATATATTTATTGTCTAATAACATTATTAAACTGCATGTCATTATTCTTAACGGTTAAGATTTTAGAGCGCTACGAACCGTGCTAATAACAAAAATCATTTCAATTAAAAACCCATTTTTTGGTTATTCACGGAAATCTTTCATATTTCAATCTTTTTGTGCTTGCTTAAATAAATATTAATAATAAATAGCTTTTTGACTCATGATCAATTAGCTCAAAAAAAAAAAATTTTAAACATGGTAAGTGGCGTTCCAACTTGGATTACGTGGGGCATGACAGTTGAGTGGTAAAGCGCTAAACTTTGGCATCTCAAGGTCGAATTTAGGATTTTGAATTTTCATTAACCGTGAGCCACCAAAACAGTTGAGCTTGACATTATCTCCCCTATAGATTGCAAGGTCAGAAAGGAGCACTTTACTACATATTTATATTCTAACTAAAAGTTTTAGTTTAAAAACAAATTTAAAAAAAAATTCTTTCTAAATTCAACATTGTAATATTAATATTGACCATGGATTTTGAATTATTTTGTTCCCTTTTAGCTATCTCTTAACATTTAATGTACCTAATGAGACAATAGGGTCGCTATGCTTAAATATTTCATTTGTAACATTCTACAGTTAGCAACACCACTTTAACTAGAGATTATGATTAGATCAATCTCAATTAAGTACAGTCAATTGTTTCATATATCAATTTAATAAAAATGATGAAAATAACATTTAAGTACTATTTTCAAAAATTTTATTGAGTATTCCACAGAATTCTACAATGTACTTGCTTAGTTTGTGAAATTTTATTTTGAAAACCTAGAACACAAGACTTTTTTTTTTCTCTAATGTAAAGATGCAGTTAGGTGGTGGTATGGTATCAAGGAATTATTCAGATAAATTTGGCATACAACTGATTAGTTGAGGATAGCAAACACTAGCGAAAAAGTAATATTTCAGCTTTGCAGCTTCATAAAAAGGTGATCAGATCTCACATCTCAAGGATTGCCACCTTAAAGTTAACTGTTTCTAAATATTG
This sequence comes from Biomphalaria straminea, assembly GCA_021533235.1. NCBI lineage: Eukaryota > Metazoa > Mollusca > Gastropoda > Planorbidae > Biomphalaria > Biomphalaria straminea. The sequence continues at coordinate 42,064,508 of JADKLZ010000003.1, read as the reverse complement.
CAAAAATAATGTAAAATGGTGGTATAAGATTTTTTTTTTAAATTGATGAGACAATTAATAATTAAGGTAAGGAATAAATTTAAAGAAGACCATTGTTAATTTGCAAAAAAATCCATTTCAAATGTCAGATGCAAAACAAATCACTAATAAATTCAAAAATTGATCCTCAACAGTACTTTGTTATAATTATTAATTATTACCTCTATATCATTAGCTTTCTCATGCAGTTCTACAACCTGAGGAAAAAAAAAATCAAATTTAATGTAAGTTAATCATTCACCCATAATGTATTAATGTGATAAAATACACACTTAAATAAAACTAAACAATTTAATAAGTAAAGTAAAAATTTCAGCCAATTGTAAACCCTAGCATTTAACTAATGATCAATTTTTAGATTCTTGGCACTTAGTGAACAGTGTCACCTTATATGCACATTCCTAAAAAATAAAGAGAAACAACTCAGACAAAATATTTTTGAATATATTTAAGGCTGTAAATATGAACATGGATAAAAATGATGTTAATACAATAATTGTGATACTAACATAATTTTCTCCAAAGTGACGCTGACCTGCATCATAGGCTTCAATAATTAGATCTGTACCTTTGGTTTTAGAAACTGCAACTAATCTTGGAGTAGAATACTGAAGGTGCTGAGGAAGAATTTTTCTTTATCAAAATATTTTTTTGAAAATAAACGTACACAGTGTATTTTATTATTGAACAAAAATACTAAGAGATATTAAAAAAAACATCTCATGTTGTAGATTTGGAGAGTTAAAATTTAAAAAAAATTATATTTTAGAAAAAAAAAACTATTGTGGAATTTTCATGATAAACTAAGCAATGACAAGGAAACAAAACTGAACTTCAAACTAAATAGAAGTTACAAAAGAAAGCACTTATAAAATTCAGTAGTGCTAAAATTTACACAGTGTAACAGCTGATCCTTCATTTGTAGACAGAATACACCATAGAGCTTGCTATTTATAGTTTTTCCACTACGTTTGTAGAACTTCAATAAAAATGAATATAAAATTGTATATAATATATACCTGAGGTCTTTTAGCAGATGCAGCTTTGATTTTGTCATTCACATACAAAAGTTGATTAGCAATGCTGAAATGGGAAGAGCTCGTAGACATTTTTCTTTCAATATCAACTATCTGCAGCATACAACTAAAAAAATACATTTTAATTTAATATTTAATTCATACATGAATACAAATAATACAATTTTAAATCTAAATGTGAAAGATAAATTTTCGATTACAAGCAGAATGTAAGTATAGAAACGTGGGAATCGTGGTCGAGAGCTTGGCTACCTATGAAGGGGCTCAAGGTTCGACACCCAACTCGAGCAGAGTTGTGTTTACTGAGCACCTAAAGGAAGTACAGAAAACCTAATAAGTGTAATATACTTAAATACATTTATATATATATATATATATAAATATATATAT
>JADKLZ010000003.1:42017680-42036803 GCA_021533235.1 Biomphalaria straminea | reverse complement strand
TATATATATATATATATGTATAAATTATCATATAGATTACACATGTAACTTTTAAAAAATCCTTAATTTTATTAGACTTTGAAAACTTTAACATTTAATCAAAATAAATTTATCGGTTTTTATTTTAGTTGAAAACACATATTACTACAGAATGAAGGCTCTTGATGCTTTTTCCAATGCAGGTAAGATGACTGATTAAACACAATTTTGTTTTTCCTCATGTAGCCTGGTTTAATATTTATATTATTTACTGCTATGCTCACAAATTTTACAGAATATAGAACACATGTAATAATAATCTCATTATCCCATGTTATACCTTGGAAAAAAATAGTTTAAAAAATATAAAGGGAAATGAAAAATAATCACTTTAAACATTTCATCTTGGTAAAAGCATATCAAAAGAAAAAAAATTAGATGTCTAGTCTATTGAAATAAGTCTAGATTAAGTTTACAACAAATAAAAATCTTTAAGGAAGATATAGATACAATTAAATTCATCTTATGCTTGTCAGAAACATAATAATTAATGTCTGTAAGCTAAAAATGTTTTAAAATAGAAAATTGAACTTTCTCTAAGGTATATAAATTCTAATTGAATTGGTTCTCTTATATTGCAGTAACAACTCTTCAGTTGAATGATCCTTTATTGCCTCACAGAGAAGCTAAACAGTCCATCCAGTTGTATCTTTTTTGTTTATGTCCCAGTGCTGTAGGAAATAAACAGTCCAAAATTATACAAAGTTTTGCTCAAATGTATATGCATGCAAGACATAGTCCTTTAGTAAGTATTGTAAAGATATTATTGTTACCATACACATTGGAAATGTCTATGAAATGGGCACAAAATATTTGTAAGATACACATTTTCATCAATGCCTTCTATTTCAGTTTACACATGTAGTATATAATTGGAGATTCACAATAATTTTCTATTTGTTTACATATTAATTTTAATTATTTTTATTTCATTCTTGAATGCTAAAAAAAGGTGCAAAGAATTATTTGGTTATAAAAATGTATAGGTTATCAATGCTTAACATATTTTGTCAGATAGATAAAAAAATCTTGCAACTTATGAATTTGTCTCCATTTTATAGATAGGATTATTTTTAAATGAAATTGTTCATTCATAATGTAAATATAAAAATTGTACTGCTTTCCATTATTAAACTCTTTTGTTACATGTAATATACTATTAAATAAGCTTCTGAGATAAACTGGCAAAATAATTTTTGATTGATATGCTTACATTCTTTATTTTTTCTTACATTAGTTGTGAGCTGAATGGGGGTCTAAAGGCTTTTACAGCTCATGATTGTTGTCCCTATGTTTGAAGAGCTGACTGTGACTCTTCTTCTAGCTTTTTGCGAAAAATAGTGTGCTATTCTCTTCAGTTGTTCAGTACTGCCATAAATAGTGTTGGTTATGTTTGGCTGTAGTGGTAGTAGGGTCTGCCTAAGGTGGATAAGTAAGAGGTACTCAAAGAGGATATGGTTTAGGGTTTCCTAAGGTTGGGCGCAGTGTCTACAAAGGGGTAACGGTGGGCTTTATTTTAAGATGGTAATTTAACAGAGTTGTGTGTCTTCTCTGTACATGGCTCTGCCTGTACTTCCTGATGCCCATTGGTTGAGCCACTCTTCTTTGTGAATGTTGACTTATCACTTATCAGACTTGCATAATTTTGAAGAAAATAATATTTCCCAGGTATTTGGAGAGAAAGAGCTTGTGAAGTACATGGAGCTTTTAGAGAAAGTTTTAAGGCTGTAAGTTAAGCATCAAAATTATATTTACTTTTTATAGTTATTTTTGAAATAGGTAACCTTTGCTTTGTTTGTGTGTGTGTTTTAAAGGTTCATCAGCTGGCATAATTATTGAAATTTAACTGTCAACTAATTATTTTGTGTGTTTATACTATTAAATAGGTGTATGTGCTTTGGAATATACACTTCGCTGTATGGTTAAGTATGAAGGTATATACATTTTAAGATGACTAAGATTGGTGACATAGTTCTGCATTTAGAACTATGTTTTCAGTATTGTTGACAGCTTCTGTTTGTATGTGCTGGTGTTTTTATTTTTTCATTTTCTTGTTCAAAAATACATTTCACCGTAAGTTAATCACTACTTTTCAAAGCATTTATAAAACATGTTAACAGTTTAAGTCCAAAACTGCTAAAAAATTTATCAAAGTCTTAATTAATTTATTAAGTCTTTTGTCAATATTTGTTTTCACCTAGAATAAAAATGGACCAAAAAAGACGAAGTAAAAGCTTACAAACTGTTGACTTGGAAGTACAACTCAAGAAAGGCTCCAAAGGCTCTGAAACAACCACCAAAAGATATGAAAATATTTTAATGGAGGAAATAAGACACAAAGGAGGAGCACCATCTTTGGAGATGGTGGATCGTCCTCCAGCGCACAGAGATATGTCCAGTGGATACAGCAGCACAGACAGGTCAAGTAGTCAAGGCAGCGCTGATAGGCTTCTAATGATTCATGATAAAAGAGTCTGAATATATCACTGACTTTTTTTGTCTGTCTCTGGATGTATGGTTATACTTTATGTTGATGTAGCTGGTGCTTCATCAATTATCAAGTTTGTCTTTCTAGTTGAGGACTTGGCACTACATTTGTATTCCTCCATATGGCCTAAAATAGCAGAGAATGTTTTGTTACAAGCTAGACAAAGTATTTAGCTGGGCCTGTGTTCATTGCTGTATCTTTTATATTCTTCCTCTATTTGGAGCCTGTGTAAATTGTTTCTTTTCAAGGCTATTATTGTGTTTTCAATAATTCTCAGGCCAACAGTGCAGCACCATGATGTTTGGTTATTTGTTCCAGTCTCTCAAGAGGCAGAGTATAAAATGAAAACTTTTAAGGATATTTCAAAAGTGTCCTTGAATCATTTTCATTTACCCTGAGATCTCTGTTTGATAGCCAGTAAAAAAAAAAAGTTGCAGGAATTTTTTTTCTACATGTGACCTGCAGTTTAGACTGAATCAAGATTTAATGTTAACTTTTAGCTTTGTCATGTGGTTATGCATAAATGATTCCCAACATTTTGTTGTTGTCATCATTATCATTGACTGTGAATATGGTATGTATTTTACATTATGGTGTATTTTACATCAAAGATTTGACTGTGATAATTTCATATACATTTTTTTTTTCAATGTAGTCTTTGCAATGAATATTCCTGCAATTAACTCCATTGAGCATCTCTAGTTTCTTGTCAAAATATCAGTACCAGTAATATTTTCTGAAAATGATTTAGTGTTTAAATTTATTTACAGGGGTTTATATATGGCAAAAAATCAATTTTTGTTTTTTCTCAATGTGTAGAAAATCTGTTCATAGTGGGCACTGCTAGTGAAAGTCCTTTGTTACATGAATATGGCAAATACTTGGAGGATGTTAATTTTCAAGATCTATAAAATGACAAACTGTTCTCTTATAGTATTTGGAGTAAAACTTTTTTTAAAAGAACTTTGTTTATAGTGAACTTAGACTTACAAATTCAGTGCTCTGCTTGCCAGGATCAGTAGCTTCCAATTGTTATAAAATGAAAAATTGTTTTTAAGATGTGTTGCCAGTTGTCTGATTACATTCTTCAAGATTTCTTTGTGACTCCTCTTTGATTATTTTTTGCTGAGATACAAATAAAAGCTCCAGCCTTCTCTTTCAACAATCACTAGAACTACATGCTCCTAAAATAGCAGCTGGTTAGGCTTCATCATCTTTCCTTCGCGTGGAACATAGGGCCTCATAAAGTAGTTACCCTTTCAGACCTTGCAATCTATAGATGATGTTAAGGTCATTTATTTCTTTGGCTGATGCAGGGTTTCATTCACTGGGTTTGTCCTGAAAGTTCCGCAGACAAACCTCAATGTTTGGGAACTGTATTTCATTAATGAGGTGTCCTAGAGCCATAAATTTAACTAGGGAGGCTGCTCCCAAATGGAGTGATCTTAGCATGTCTGTGTTTGAGCTCCTCACTTAAGGATTCCAAGTTTCCCTGAGGTTTTTCCACGAACTTCCTGGAGGTGCTCACACTATGTTAATTAGTAACTCAAGTTACTTGATAGCTTCTCTATGCTGGAGTGATTTAGAAAGATTGCCTTAAACGCCCACAAGTCCTTGACCTCTGATTTGGCTAATTGATGGTTCACTTATCTATACTAGGTTGCTATGTTATTTTTTTATTCTTTTAGTCATTTATAATGTATATATGTAAATATGGTTAAAAATTGATAATAAAATTTCAATTTATTGTGAAAGTGTGCTTTTTTTAATCATAGACCTTGGGTTGTTGATAAATTATATAAAACGTAACAAAGTAATTTTAGGGATCCCTGTAGAAAAGGAAAATAATTCTAGACATTATTCTTGGATTACAACATGGGTTTATATGTCATAGGTTGTTAGTACTAAACAAATACCAAACACTATTATGACTTAGCTGTCAATCCTTTGTAATAAATATGCTACAGACTAATTTTAAACATTAAAAGCTTGCTTACACTTTGTGGTAAGCTAAAAGGATAATTTTATTGGTTCAGATAAATGAAAATTCAGTTGGACTACAATGGTCTGCCTCAGCATTACACCTACCCTATTACAATATGGATATAGAAACAACCTACAAAAAAAACACATGCACATGACTTCTATGTACTACTACTTCTCGGTGAAGACATATGAAGATATACTGTATGATGTGCTATTTGATTGATGCATTACCTAAAAAAATTAAAAATAAACACATTGCTATCTATAAGAGCAGGTTTTTACAGCCTTAAGAGAGAAAATTTGAGAAGTACCTTTGAATATTTGAATAAACATTTTTATTGAATGAAAACTGCATATAATTTCCAGCGAATAGTACACATTTTCATACAAGATACCCAGTAAAGTAAACTGTATTCTTTACACAGAGAATTAAATAGTTTTAGGCTACTCAAAAACAATATTACACTTGTTTTTGTTATGATGTAATCCCTTGGGCTAATTAAAAAAACAACAATATATTATGTTAATAATATTTGTTTTGACTGATAGCCAACTAAAAAAAACAACTTTCTTAGACTAATCCTAAAAATCAACAGTCATTAGCTCCCCAAAATATTGATAACTCAAAACACAATTTCTCATGAAGGAAATAAATGAGTCTAGTAATTTACTAAGAAAGTTACATTTCCATTAATGATGGTGTATTTTCTTGAACTATTATAAATGATTAGAAAGCCTAAAGAATTGTTTTTTCTCCTCAGATATGTAGGTCAACAGATATTTGTCACAACCTGTTAACAGATATTACTTCCTAATTTCTGAAGGCAATAACTGATTCTTTGTACATGTTTGTGTTTCCAAATTTAGGGCTTTCAAAATTATTTTCCTTTTTTTACCTAAATCTTAGGTTATCTCTTTAAAAGTTTTTAATTGCAAATTAAAGCATCAAAATTCTTAACCAATACTTCATCTTGATACACAGTAGAAAATCACTGGGAATTGTTAAAAAAAATATGTTCACACATGTGCCTGCAAAATGAGTCAATTGTGAAGAAAGGACAGGAGCAAAGGAGCACATTTTGTTTTTAAATTTAAAAAGCTAATAATCTAATAAAGGAATTGAAACTTATTTCAATTTTAACATATTTTTAATTTATAATTACAATTTAAAAATATTAATGGTTATTGCCGAAACTATACATCAAATAATAAATTAAAATTGTGTGTGCGCAAGTAACTTTTTAAGCCTATAATGTCCATAAGTTCTTAACTTGAAAATTTTAGCAGCTGTGCCAGCTGCTGTGGGGAAGAGTGTTTTTGTTACCAGTAATGTAAAATTGCACTTAATTTATAACAGTTTAACATTACAATGAAAAATCATTTGAAACATAATGCTTAAAAAAAAAGTATAATCAATGTAAAATACTTTATGTATAAATGTATTGCAATAACTAATTAATGATGTAAAAAAAACACAAAAAAAGGTTTTTTTTAATAAAGTTCTAGAGTGCATCGACAAAACTTATTGAAGGGTGTGGTATTGTGAAGGAGTCTTATGACAATATATCACATGTTACAACTTAAAATGGTCTTCAAATTCTTAAAACTTTTTGAGGAGCACTGTAAATGTAGAAAATAGACAAGGCTATCCTCACCTTATCTAGTAATCCGCAACTACAGGGTTACTTACTATCGACAGGCAGGAGCAAATAACTTTTAAAACTTCCTTGAAATACAGGGAAAAAAATGCAATTGGAAATCCTGTCGTATGATATAGGCCAAGAGTCAATGGCTGAGCAGCAAAAAGCAGATTAACCCATATCTTACTGTGTACACTGGCAGAGTACGTTCTTAAAAACATCCTAAGAAAAAACTAATAAAGTTTTTTCTATTTTTTTCTTATGTTTTTGTTTAAGAACATGTTTGTCTACATTTTGCCACTACTGTTTGACTTTTACAGTTGCGTTTTATTATTTTATTGCGCTTGAAAGTGACAACATTGTAAAAAATTGAAAAAAATGAAACCAGTTCGGAAAATGTAAGTAATAACACTTTTTTATAATTATTTTCAAATAAAAGTAGTTGATTTAGAAACATAAAGTATCCTAGTATTATCCTATACTATTAAGCGAGCAATTCTTGTATATATATATATTTATATATAAATTTTATTTCAAAAACGGCTCTAACGATTTTCTTTAAAATTTCAAGGTATGTGCGTATTAGTGATAAAAAATTTCAGAACTTATTGGCCACATGGGGAAAACTCGAGTTCGACCGTTATTTCGATATGAAAATGTCTCAATGTTGTAAAATTAATTTTGGTTAGAATAATTTATGAATGAAAGTTTTCCATGACGTAAACGGGAAAAACGCTGCTTACGTCACTGGGCTTACCATAGTACACTAAAATATTTCTTTGCAAACAAGAACGCGTTTAGAGATATGAATGAAGGGATGTATAAAACTAAAAGCAGACCACGGGCTATAGCACCACTGGGATGGATGGATGGCAGAAGCCGGTATGAACTTCTTATTGTCCGACAGTCAGGCTGGGCAGGGCATTTATTTAACCGAGCAAGGCTCGGCCACCTGATATTAATTTATTATTAGATTTAACACTTGTAGCATAGTCTTTTTAAATTTTAATTTTTTGTAACGTATACTCCCAATGTACATGGTAGAATATGCCACTGTAGGAATCAATTACTGATATATGAATCAAAATTGAGCAAGACTTCATTTAGAACATATATTTGTTTGTTTTAACCAATATTATCATTTATTATTGTTATGTAGCAGAAAGACCCTTATAATTGCAAATTATAGAACTAATTATGATGATTATAAGGTTATTATATAAGGTTATTATTTGAAAAAATATAAACAATAATATAATAATTCCATTTCTATATTTTTGTTTGTTTTGTTTTACTTGATGCAGTTCTCCTATGCTCTAGTATTTAAACTTATTGCTTAGAATAATATTTGTTACATTAGCAAATTATAATCTTGTTGATGTATGTTTATGTGAAAGAAATATTATAATAATAATTATTGAGATTTATATTATTCTTTTTAAGATCTAAAGTAAATATAAACAGTTCACAATGTCAACATTACGAATCAAGATAGTAAATAAATAAATGAATGAAACAAAATATGATTGAGTTTCAGTGGCATTAGAATAATAGAATTTGTTATTAGTTCCTTGTGTTATATCATAGCTTATTATGTCTTCCTCTAAGACACTGTTATTTATTATGTATAATTATGTATAATTATTTTTACCATTTAGTCATAGTTTAGTATAGCTAATTATCACAAAGCAATTGAGTCTATAGACTTTATCAAGTTAACAGTCTTGAAATATGTTGAATGATGACTGCGACCCAATGAAAAGAATTATAAAAAAAAATGGAATTTATGATTATTACATAACTGTATAAGCATTTGAATTTACAGTGGATATTTGGTTCAACTGCACTTCAAATACTAAAATATTTGCTTATGGACATGATCTTTGAATATTTCACTACTGTATTATTATTTAAGATTGTTGTAAAAAAATATATCTGGATAGTACTGGTAGGTACCGGATAATGTACATTATTTCATGCCTTTTTTTTTTACTATATTATTATAATTTTTTTGTAAATGAAGAATTAAAAATATACTTTTTTTGCATTAAAATACTTAATTTGTGTGTTTTTCAATGTTATAACTAATCGGTTTTCAATTGAAGATTGTAAAAAAAAATAATGTTTTTATTTTTATATAATGTTCCTCACGGGGCCTCCTGCTGCCATGTACACTGCCAGTGTACATTCTCACAGAATCGTTACTATTTGGAATTTTTCAATGTTTTTGCAATGTCTTAGTTTGACCAATAGAAATTGATATTTGATAGAAAAAATATATTTTAAGCAATAATAAAGTTTTGGGGGTTAATGGGTTAAAAGTAAAAAGCTGACATTATAGATATATCACACTTATCTTGTGCTAAATGTTAAAATAACATTTAGTACCTAATACATTTCATCAAAAAAAAAAAAAAATTAATTCAAAAATAATTTGAGATCCAGTGGAGTGCCACCTGTATTCTCTAAGGATTGTCTGAATAGCTGAGCATGTTGCCAAGCATTTTCCCCTTGACCACCTTGTAACACTGCAGTGAGAGTCAGGGTCTGGCAGCCATGCACATCAATTGTTATCAGGTTTTGCAAGGAGGATCCTAAAATAAAACAAATTATTTTTTTTTTAAATTTTGCATTAAAAAAAAAGATTATTTAAAGAAATAGAGCCTATAAACTTTTTTCAACTTAACAAATATTGAAAATCTTGGCCACGGCTGTTAAGCAATAGTTCTTTAGATCCAAGGTTTGAACATTTCATGAAGAAACTAAATCAAAAAACTTGTAATAAGTAAAATATAAATAAACACTTAAACAAACGAACTAAACTTATATCAAGTATAACTGTATTAATTTTTTGAACCAATCATGTCATTATTTTTTTATATAGATTTAAACTAACCGTAATAAATTTTTGAGACTGTAAATATTTGTATCAGTTGTTTTTGTTTTGAATTTTCACATATTTAGCATGATCATGCGCTATGGCCCAATCACTTGTGTGGACCATTTGGGGAGGGGGGTGGCTGGAAGAAGGTTTCTGTGCAGGCTTTTCAAAAGCTATTTAACAAAAATTTGCTTGAGTCTGAATTCAAACTTGAGGGCTCAAGCCTCCACGATGGAAGGCCATTGTGCTAGCCACTGATGAACTAGCCAAGTAGTTATGAAAATAGAAGGTTTTTATAGTGTTAGATTTTAATTTTTAGCTGACAACCTAATTCTTTACAAAAGGCTTATCTCCCATTAATTATGACTAATTGATAAAATAACTGATCAATTGTTTGACTACCCAATAAATAATTGTGCAAAGTTTCAACTTGATCCAAGGATGGGAAAGGTAAAGTTCCCCTTTCAGACCTTGTGGTCTCTAGGGCAGGTGATGTAAAGGTCATCTGATTCTGTGGCCTACGCTTAACGAGGGTGTAGTGTGGCAAGCACAACGACCAACCGCCTTTACTTTTCCCCAACTAATGCAGGGTACCCATTAGAACTGGGTGAACTCAGAGATGCCTGAGGATCCCGAAATAAAAATCCAAGTCTTTACCAGGATTCAAACCCGGGACCCCCAGTTCAGAAGCCAAGCGCTTTACCGCTCAGCCACCATGCCTCCCAAGGATGGGAAGTGGGAGAAATAACATGTAGAGGATTCCATACAGATAGAATTGATGTAAGCTTTGTAAAAATTAAGCCAATGAGTTCATGTGGCTTAGAAAATAAAAACTAGTGTAGTCAGCATGCTATAGAGGGTGGACTGCTGATCTACATAGTAACATATTTTGTATACTAAGGCAAAAAAACATGAGACAATTGGTCCAGTTAATGCAACCTTTGAAAAAAAAAAAAAGGAAACTTTTTGGAACATGTAAAAACAATTGAATTGATGCTACCAAAAATTTGACTTAATGTCTTGACTAACTCTATAAAACTGACTAGAGTTAAATGAACATATCAATCTTTTTAAATGCAAAATAAAAAAAAAATGTCTCATACTTGCATGAACTAGAAAATATCAGAAGATAATATTTTATGATTAATTAAGAGATAAACATGAGGGTATGGTGGCTGAGTTGGTTGGTCAATGTACTGGCCACATAACATTCTTAATAAATGTGGGAACAAAAACAGAGGACTTCACATAGATTGCAATGTTGCATGCTTTTGGAATCGACTAGGACAATGCTGAGAAAACAGAAATTTTGAGAATGCTGGCATGCAAAAGACTAGTTAACTCTTTTCATATGATTGGTGATAAGGCACCTGAATTTTAATCTGCAGAGCTAATATACCTGAATTTAATCAAGACTTCAGAAACTTGGATTTTGAATTACATTTGGTAGATGTTTATGATAGTTAGAATATTGAACATTACTTGGGGAAAGTAACAGGTTTGTCACCTAGAGAGGACCAAACATAATCATGTAAAACAAAGCTAAAAGAGTGGTGGAAAAAAAAACAATCAATGGCTTCACATGTCTTAAAAGACATTTGGATATTTGTTTATTAAATGCTGTACATGTTTAAAATATTAAAAGTATGCACTCGCAAAGTAAAAAAAATATGTATTATTAACTTCTTTTTTCTTACCAGTGTGCATAAAACACATTTCTCCTGCACAGATTCTCCAGTTTACTGCACCAGTTTCAAACACAGCAGATTCTGCTTTTAATTCCACTTTACTAATTCTTAGATCTGTACCTAAAACGAAATTCATAGAAAATTTTTTTTTATTAAACTTAAACCTAATGATTTGGTCTATTAGGGAGGTACTGTAAAAGAAAGTTACTTTGTACCTGTTATATCAAATTTCCAAACTATTTCTCCATAAGCAGATTCCTCATGCCGAGTCAAATATACCATTTTCCAATCATATTCTTCTTTACGAAAAATATCTTGGTTAGTAAAAACACATGTCTGCCATCCTTCATATTCTTGATTTCCAGAAGATAAACGGACATATTTATCTGTTGCACAGTTATAAACTATATGAATCATTTCACATTCTCGTTCTGCTTCAGTTGGAATAAAGACAAAATTATTTTGTACTTGTGATTGCTGTGATGCGCTATCCCCAAGTTCACCACGAGCTGCCCTCCATGCAACAGAACCAGTTGTACGACCAGGAAGAGCTTCAGCTGTATCATTCTTCTTTGTAATAAACTCTGTTAATTCACATATAAGTCTTTGCCAAAGTTCTTGCTGCCTTTCTTGAGAAAGTCTTGATATTTCTCTTTTCCATAGCTGATGAACTGCTTTTCGCAACCAAGATTCTCTGCAAAGTGTTCGCCTAGCAAGAATCTCATTGTGCTTAGCAGAGTAGCGCCATGTAACATCCTGGATTTCATCTTTGGAGACAGCAATTACATAGTTTAGTTTTTTACCCCAGCCACTTTCATATAAAAGTGGTTTATCACAAACATTTTCACATGCATCACAGTGAAGCCAACGAGACTGTGAGTTTGAATACACTTCTGTCCAGACATGATCTGTCCAGTCCATTACATATCTCGCTTCAAAATCAAGTGCTCTGCAGCACAAGGTGAAGCAATCAGCCCACTCACCACAGCGACCACACCTTGACATCAACAGTTTCTCTGCCTCTGTATACCTTGGAAATCTGTTTACATGATTACATGAACTACACAAGTGGGACTCCACCCTTCTAGCCCCCCATCGTAGATCATCAGGAGTTGGGGTTAAGTAACCAGTGTTTTGAGTTGAACCATGGCAATGCTCACATGGTAATGTGTCCACCCATTTAAAAAATGAAGTCTTGAACCAGTTGAGTAAAGACAGCAACAGAAAATCTTTCAATTGCCAAGTAGCTTGTGCTCTGGATCTTGTGTCATACCTTTGCTTTGCATTGACTTCAAGTTGATTAACCGGAATGATGTCTCTTACTTTCTGTTGCAAAGCTTGATTCTCATAGCGTTTGACTCGTCTTAGTCCATCTTCCATGCGTGTCAAGAATTCAGCTTCTGATGCCTGTGCAAAAAGTAATTATAAATCTTACAATTCTAATATGTTGAAATGTTAACATTTTCTTTGCATTTTTTCTGAATACTAAAATATCTAATTTTAAACTTCATTTTAATCATAAAGATTTACATGTAAATTGCATATACTATAAAAAATAAATAATCAGTGATTGACACTAGAAGAAACACATTAGAACTATTTTTCTATCCTAGAATTTGGTTTTAGTTTGATTTCCAGCATTTTCAACTTTCATTCTCCAGTTGTCTATCATAACTGAAGCACACACTTTATCACAGTAAAATGAGAGAAATTCAAGTATAAATAGGGAGAAGGACGATGGGTTTAAGATGCAAACATGGACCAATGTTGACATGAGAGATGATTGAAGCATATACAATGTGTTTAATCATTGTTAGATCAAAATGATTATTATTATAGCTTTTATATAGCGCTACTTTCATGCTTATAGCATGCTCAGAGCGCTTTGGTCCAATCTCATTTGTGGACCAGTTGGGGGGAGGGGGTATCTGGGAGTTGGTTTCCCGTGCTGCCTTTGGGCGCTCAGTAAACACAACTCTGCCCGAGTCGGGTGTCGAACCTCGAGCCCCTTTCTAGGTAGCCAAGCAAGCCAAGCTCAAGCTGCACTCAGCCTCTCGACCACGCTTCCCACATGATGGTTAAGATCTTAACATACACATTTCAGGAGAAATTCAGATTATTTTTGCATGAGAAAAATAGGACAACCTTTGTCTCCTACTTTGTAAAACATTAAAACTAAAGCATTTTGACAAAAACAGTAGGGTAGTACCAATGAGGCAAGTGTTTGCAAAATGAAAGTTGCTTTACCTGTATGAAATTTAGCATGATGAAAACAGATTTCAAAAGTACCAGAGCAATATAAGTGAATGCTTGATCTTAGTATCATATAATTTTACAAGACAACTTATTTCACTACTAACAATATGAGAAACTTTAGGAGAAATGACTGACACCTCTCCAACCCCCAGTTAGCACATCATTCATTCAATATCATAAAATTGTATACATACAAGGTAAGATGAAGCTGGACGAGATACAGTCACAAGAGTTTGAGATGTTGATGCAGAAGCACCTGCTTCCTCTACTCTTTGACTATTCCCACTCACAACACTTGTGTGTTGCATTTTCCTCTGCAATTTTTCTCGTTCCTTATGAAGATTATTTTTAATAGTTTCTAAAATTTGCAAGCTGGCATTAGATGGAAATACTAAACACTCCCCATCCTGAAAAATAGAAAAGCAACCTTTTTTTTTAAACAGGAAAAAAAACAAAAAACTGATTAGATACAAGCTAATGAGATGCAAATACTTGAGCATTAATTAAAGCAGACACATTCAAATACACATGAAAATAAAGCAATATGATTAGATATTAGTATCAATTTTTTTTTTATAAAGGGTTTCTCTAAGATATAGAATTTAGGTTATAGATTAATATGCCATTTATACACATCATCACATTATTTTTCATAGAGCCTTGTTTCAATATCATTGCAAAGTTAATAATGCATATAATATGTTTGATTTTTTTTTCTCCAGCATTTTAGTGTCAAATTATTATGAAGAAGAGAAGACTTAAAATGTTGAATTTCACAAGCATGTATTAAGTTTATATTATATATTATATTTATTATATATATATATATAATCCTTCGTGTTATAAGATGAGCACATTTCTCATTTCCTATGGACTCGAAGATAGCTGTAAAATACGATCCCCACTTTAAAAAGCCGGCCGCATATGTGGCATGGGTGGGTTTGTCGGTTGCAGATGGGCCTACTTCTTCTCTCTGCTTTCTGTTGTTACCTCGCCATGAGGAGCGATCTGGAGCTAGTGCTTCCCAGCTGTGAATGTCGATACCACATTCCTTGAAGGCGCTTTTGAAAGTGTCTATGTAGCGCTTGTATTGGCCACCTTGAGAGCCCTTTCCTGCACACAACTGTCCATACAGAAGTCGCTTGGGAAAGCGATTGTCTGGCATGCAGACTACATGTACCGCCCATCAGAGTTGGGACCTTTTTACTGTCGCATTAATACTGTGCATGTTGAACAGTTTTAAAATGTCTGTGTCTGGTATGTGGTCAGACCAATGCACCTTATGGATACTCCTTAGACAGCATAGATGTGAGGAGTTTAGATTTTTGGTGTGGAGGGAGTATAGGGTCCATGACTCTGAAGCATATTGATATAGACTCTATATAATAATATATCATTACAATTTACATGATAATTGATAAGAAGATCAATATTTTTTATAAGCCTAAGGGGTAATTTAGCTTATATAATAACATTCTACATAATCTACATCTATTAAGGACGTAATCATCTTCTTTTTTCAAGTAACGTCTGTATTATATAAGAAATAAGTTATTATTAATATTTTTACGATATATCATATAGTAGTATTATCATATACTAGGTATGTTACAATATCCTGTGACACACCCCTTTTTTTTAGTCAAAAAATTGTTTCGACTTTTTTCTGACATTTTTTGGACACACCTCAAAGGAGCACTTTATTAACCCACTTAATGAATACTTCTTTATATAAGAGTTATAGTTTTTGATTGACCAATAAAAATGGCAACAGGAAGAGAAATTACGGTCTCCCACGTGGAGTAGAAGGTTATTGTTTATTAGACCTACATAAAGGTTCGATTTCCCTGTGTATAGTTTAAGAAGTGCATGATTTCCACGCCTTTTGACTCTCCAGTATTGTAGAGCATTTTTCAGGCTAAATTTCAATGCTTTACTTTTCAAATAACACTGAGCACTTTGGATGCTATTAATTTTTAATATTTAGCAGTTGAATCCAATGCTGGAGGCCATTGTATTTTAGCCATTTTGTTTACAGAGCAAGATAATGGTGATTGGTCAGATTGGTCATGTGACCTCAAATAATTTTCTGATAGGTTAAATTACTATAGCAGTTAAAAAAAAACTTAGACTGAAATGATGTCAAAATGGCTGACATTAGATTTATTTATGCAGTTACGCATTTTGAAATGGATGTAGATTTAGATCTAATGAGTATATAATATGCAGCTTTGTGTTCATGTATATTAATAACAATAAACTTTCATCTGAAATATGTTTTTGGACTAGTTGATTAATATATATGAAATGACAAGCATATTTATTCAACACATTCCAACCTCCTCACAGAAAGCCCATTGGTTGCTATGATAAGGACAAGCACACATAAAAAATTTTTATTCTTTCAACCAGGAATCATACATATACAATTCATATAAATTTAGAAGGCTCTTTCAAATCTACAACATACTGAACAACAGGATTCTTAAAATAATTTTTCTGAAAAATATTGTAACGTCCCTATATCATATACCTCAGCTTCCTGAAATCCCATTTCAAATAAACACTCCATTCCACCAGAAACATTTAATAATTTGTTTTGTATGGTAGGGTTGGAGATTCGAATGCGCCTGTACTTTGATTCAGATGGATTCTCTAAAATGTTCACGGCAAACTTTATCAGAATATTGGATGCAGTCATAAAATTATCAACAGAATTTTCATTTACCATTTGGCTAATGCTATCAGCTGTAGGTGCCATTTTGAGACTTTTCTCTACTTTAGATCTAGAAGATCTAATCTAGATTACAGACCTATATAATACAGTAACTATGTAGATCCATATAATCAAATTAAATGGTAGATCTAGATTCTAATATCATTATTAGACTAGATCCTCTATTTAAAATAGCAGTCAATTGCCATATTTTCCATAACTAAGTTTAACCAAACGGAAGATGACTCAAAGTTTATTTTAAAGTACATCTACAACATTAGTAAGCCTACCAATTTAAATGTACCATAAAATAATGGACCTATAAACATTGTACCAAATCAGTGCCAAGTAGAGTAAACACAATATTATATAGGTAGGGTATCTAAATCTGCATATCAACACAGTTGTTTAATCATGGCGACTTCAAACTTGTTACAAGTAAGTTAAGATCATGTTCTAATCATTAATAAAGATTTCTTCATCTTATATTCTCAATAACAACTATGCTCTAGTATCATATGTTACATGCATTCTTTCTGTTAATGATAGACATCTTTAATAATCAGCCTGCAGGTCTAAGCATTAAAAATCATTAGAGTATTTAGAGTCTATATAATTTATTAAATATATCTTCTCACCTTATACAGACGTTACTTCAAAAAAGAAGATGATTACGTCCTACGCGTCATGCATTCAGTCATGCATATTAACCAATGACTTGAATTCTGCCAGGTCACTGGTTTTCCAGGCTAGCTCAGGCAATCCATTCCATGCTCTAATAGCGCTAGGGTAGAAGGAGCTTTTGTACAAATTTGTCCTAGTATATGGGACGAGGAATGTGCCTTTTTCTTTGTGTCTTTCTGAGTATTTTATTAAATTTTGTTTTTGTATTTGAAGATTATGGTTCAGTGTTTTATGTATAATTGCTACTTTACTTTTGAGTCTTCTGTCCTGAAGGCTTTCTAAATTTAGTGATCACATTATATATCATAATGATAATTTATACAACATTATATGATTAGAAATTATTATTATATAAACTTTATAAATACTAAAAGAGCAAGATTTGAAGAGGCCTATTGATTAGAAAAATAAATAAACAAGTTTATTATATGCATTAGAAATTAAATAATTGATATTGTTTTATAGAGTTACAGAATTAGAAGACAGCAATATGAACTGACTCCTCTCTTGTAGCCTATGTCTCTAGTTCTGTCATGCATCTCTTGTGTATTGATTTTCTGTGCTAATGAGAAAATTTTAAAAAATGTTTTCTTTCAAGGAGTCATCAAAACAATCATCTCAGCTATTTGCCTTGAAGAGAAAGACTGAACAATTGAAAAAAGGAGAACTTTTACGTGAAATACAGAAATTAAATGTTCAGTAAGTGAAAATGTTTAAAAATGTCACTTTTTTCTGTCAATATACCAATATAATTATTTTTACATATTTATGTAGTGTTTCTGTAAATAAAATTTATTGTTATTGTAAATATTTTCATTAAAAGAATTTTTTTTATTTCCTTTATAAGATTAAATGAGTTTACATAACAGATTCAACTGCACGTTTTTATTTCATTGTCTAAAGAATTCAAGCTTTGGAGAGAGAAAAGTTTACACATATTTACAGTAAACGTTCTGAGTTTAGGCAGGACTTTACACCTTTGGAAGATGAGGAGTTGAAAATGTCAGATGAAAGGCAAACAGAGAGTATGTTCTCTATAATCTTTTCATCTTAAGATGTTTTAGTGCTTAAAAACTTGTTTTTTAAATTCAACAACTTTTTTTTTGTTACTAAGCTATGAAAAAAAAAAAAGACCAACATACTAAGATCTAAAAGTTATAAGTGGTTTCTCTATTTATATGTATATTTTTTTGTAATAATATTTATTTTAGAAATCAAAACAAAACAGCAACTGGAAAAAATTAGCCAAATGGTTAAAAAATTTCACAGGGAGCTTCGAGATGTAAAGCCAACTCCAGAATGTAAGTGGACTATGTTTTTTTAATTTTTTTTTTAAATTTTAATACATATTTTTATTAATAAACCAAGTTTACAAAACTCATTCTTTTATCCTAAAATATCAACAGTTTGTGATGTTATTATTAATTTTTTTTTACATTGTAGTATGTAAAATATTTTTTATGAAACTTTTTATTTGTTGCAGTTGTAGAAAAGTTAAAAATGATAATGGAGGAAATTGAAGGAACAATTAGCACATTTAAAGAGCAACAAAAAGTGAAGTGAGTATCCTTTGCTTATTTAACAACAAAAAAAACATAGTTTGACAACAGATTTTGTATTAGCATTTATATTCTTTCAAACAATTTCAGGTATGATGAATTGATGCGTTTTGAGCGTACATTTTTCCAAGAGTTAGAGCAGTTGGAATCTAAATTTGAAAGCTGGAATCAAGCTTCAGAATCAGAAATAAAAATCTCATCAGCTCCTTCTGCTCGCTCTCTAGCCAGTGACATGGATGTCACTAAAAACTTGCCACCCGAAGTAGCAGCTTTTGATGTATGTATTTATTTTAACCCCTGATATGTTTTCTTTATAGTATCTTAAACATGACATGAATTTACTCTGCTCAGAAAATAACTATCATTCTTTTCTTTTATCTCAACTTAATTTTTATGGCCATCCATATAAAAAAGATTTATGTTAATAAAAATGAAATCTCATTATCAGAAATTTGTAGCGCAAAGTGGAGGTCACAGGGGAGGCTGGGACGAACATGACCACCAAACGTTTGTACGCTATAGAAATATGTATAAGGTATGACCTAGAGGATGGATTTTATTTTTAGCTTAGCAATTATTTATTATAAAATGTGTATTATTTGAACTTGATTAGTAATGGAAGACATTTTTGTTGATCAGGGTCGAATAGTTTTCTTGGATCACGTGAAGCCTTTGTTACCCATAAGGACAGAATCTGAGATCAGAGAACATGAAACTTGGTATCAGGAGTACTTATTTTTAAAAGATAATAAAAAATATGCCATTAAAAAGTGGAGGGAAAAAAAAGAGGTGCTTATTAAATGTTTAATTAAGTATTTAAAAATAAAATTAAAAAAACAATTACTCATTGTCTTTAAAATGCAAGTAACTTTTGTATATTCTTTGAAATGGTACCAGTGATAAGCTCTATATATTTATATAGATAAGATATATAATGTTAAATTTGATTTTGAGAATAAAAATTGTTTACAGTAAATAATGTGAATAAAATTTGTTTCCCATTTTCAAAACTAAATAATTTGAAGGAGGAAAGAGAAGATGCTGTTACACAGGTGGAGGAGGAGTTGGTCAAAGCCAAAGAGGAGGAGAAAAAACGAGGACAACAAACTGAATCAGCTCAGGAGAAAATTGAGCGTTGTAAGCAGCTTAATGCATGGCGGGTAAATGAAGACATTTACTGTTTCTT
>JADKLZ010000003.1:41998016-42017670 GCA_021533235.1 Biomphalaria straminea | reverse complement strand
AATTGAGCGTTGCAAGCAGCTTAATGCATGGCGGGTAAATGAAGACACTAACTGTTTCTTTATGATTAAAGTTGGGTATGGTTGCAGAGTGGTAAAGGGCTTGGTTTCCAAAGCTAGGGTTTGGGTTTAAATTTCAGTAAAGACAGGGATTTTGAATTTCTGGATTTTTAGGAAGACCTACATGAACCAAATTCTAATGGGTACCGGGTACCTAACATTAGTTGGAGAAAGTAAAGGTAGCACATGAACCCTCATCAAACATGGCCATAGTAATAGATGACCTTTGACCTTTACAACTTCTGCCCTATAGATTACAGTGTCTGAAAAGGGTAGTTTAATTGCTATTATTAAAATGCATCTACTAGTCAAGAAGTAAGATGAAATTTCACAATCTTATGAAGTTTCAAATTTTTTACTTAATCACAATATTTGGGTTAAAAAAAAGACCTAAAACATTTAATTAGACGAGCTTAGGGCCACTAAATTTGTTCTTTTTTTTAGTAACCAAAATCCAACTCAAAAACAAGATTTGTATTTGTATTGAATTATATTTAGATCTAGTCAATATTTTGACTTAAGATCTAGGCTAGATCTATTCGTATCACTGGCATATAGTTCTAAAAAAAATGGAAGGAGCACAAAGAAAGGGGTGACCAAAGGAAGGGTTGTCCAAAGAAAGGCTAGCTGGACAACATAAAAGAATAAAGGAACTTCTATCTTGATATCTTGTTAAGAACAGCTGGTGACTGGGAAAAGTGTGGGGATATTGTTAAGCAAATTGTCACAGGACCCTTACAATGAAAGTCAAACGATAGGTGATAATAATGTTGATGAAAAACAAAATAATACTAGCGTGGTTCACACTGACTAAAATTCATAATTTCAGTACAGATCAGTTGCTCCTCCAAACTGCAATGATAATTAAATTACTTTAAATTACTTCAAAGTATTTAGTCTTAGCCTCGAAATGGTGTGAAACTATAAAATATGACTTTTACCATGATTTTATTTCTGTCTTAGGTTCAAAAAGAATTGGAAAAAGCAATGAAAGAAGAAAGAACTATCAAGCTAGAAATGGAAAAGAAAAAAAAGCAGGAAGAGGAAAGAAAAAAACAAGTTAGTAATTTCATCAGAACATGGAAACAACTTGCATACAATATTGTACACAGTAAAACATTGTTACAGCATACATGCATACAATATTGTTATATTGTACACAGTAAAACATTGATACAGCATACATGCATACACTATTGTAGACAGTAGAACATTGATAAAACATGCTTGCATACAATATTGTACACAGCAGAATAATACAGATACATTCTATGTGATCTTAGGTTAAAATTAATTTATTTTAGCCCCCTTTTTTTTATGCCACAATGATATAAAGTAGCTGCATATCACATAGAAAAACAAATTTAAAAAGGTTCTTTCTCTCTTAGTTTGACATAAGCTGCTTGGTAGACTATAATTGTTAAATTACATTTGTGCTTGTAAGATGTTTATTAAACTATGTGATTTCCAATTTGTTTTTATAGAAGGCAGCATTGATGGTCCAAAAAGAATATTAATAGAGCTCACCTGACAAGTCGCCTGAAATTGATTTTCCATATAAATCTGTTTTAATTACTTTTTATCACATGGATACTTCGATTTTTCGCACAAACTTTTGTACATTTATATCACACACACACACTAACAAGCACTTGCTTAAAAGACTAAATTGTAATTTTAAATTTAAAAATAATTGATTTAATTTTTTTGAACTTTTTGCATTGAATATTTGAATGTTTTGTTTTTTTTTTGTTTTTTAATTTGTGGATGAATCCTAAAGCAAAATTAATTTCTATTTCAGACCCATGTTGTATTGATGTTTTATTTTTATACCAGATTTATAAGTTGCCCACCTAAGAAAATTTAAAAGATAGTTTCCTTTTTGCTTCCTTCAGTTGCAGAATGATTAACTCATTAAGTAGATTAGTTATAGTCCTCTACAGCTGATAGAACAGTTAAAGTAATTAACATAGGCACATTTCTTATTTCATATGCTAGGACACAATTTTAAAAGTGCTCCTTCTTTTCTAGTGCCTTTAGAGAATGGAATGATTAACATGCATGACTAGATTGACATTGAAATGCATAGGGCATAATTATCTTATTTTCAAGTAGTGAAGATGAGAACCATTACATAATCAGCTGTGTTTGCAGGATATGCCAGAATTTAGCTCTCGAGTTGCAAAGTGCCTAAAGGTCATTGACTCTGATTTTTGCTAAGGGTTGACTCACAAAATTCTTTCTTATGTTGGAGTTTCTTTAGTCAGTTTTCATTCTTTTAGGAAGTTTCCAATCAAGGCTTACAAGTCTCTATTTTGTCAAATTTATCTATTGCCAAAAGTTTTTTTTTTCAAAGTAATGGTTGATAAAAGAAATATTTGTAAATATGTATTTTTCTTTTTACTTAAATATTATTTAAAAATTTTTTACTTTTTAAACTTGCAGATAGAGGCAAAGAAAATGGTAGAGGAGTTTCGTCAGCAAAAACAAATGGAGGAAGAAATGCTAAAAATACTTGAAGAGGAAAGAAAACAGCAAGAAATGGAAAGGAAGAAAGAATTGATTTGTAAAGAACTAAGTAGATTTAGATCAAGAGTAAGTTGAAAGTAGAATTCTTAATTGAAATTGGGAAAGAAAAAACAATCTTTCCTCAGAAGAATAAACATTTTTCTTGTATAAGTAATGAATTTAAAGGATATAATCTGTTGTGCTAATTGCAGTGACTTCATTACATAGATTTGTTCATTGTCTACAACATTTTCAGGATAATCAACGTCTAGTCGAGAAACAAGAAAAAGAGAAAGAAAAAGAAGAGAAGAAAAAAGAGAAGCAACGAAAACTAGAGGCCCTAAGAAGTCAAGTAAGATCTAACTCAATAAATATGTCCAAGTTGTATGCAATATTTCATGACATAAAATACTAGTTTGTGTCTATTATTGACATTTAGAAATAATAACAATATATCTTGAACAGGTTGCAGTGGAGGTGCCAAGGGATCCAGAACGATTATTACAACCTACTGCTGGTTGGAAAGAGAGGTTAAAAGCCCCTACTTCTGTGGCAAATACTCCAGTTATAAATATGCCCCACCGTGCCGTTCCATCCTGGCGACAAGGAATGTTTTGAGCAAATACTTCAAGGCATCCGAAAGGCTCGTTTCTCTCTTTGCACATACCATTTTTTCAAGAAACGGAGAATAGTTTGTTTCAAAGGTTTGACAATGTAAAGTTTCAAATGTTGGACAAAGTAGGTGTGGATGTTCACTGCTGCACAAACAAGCCAACAGAAACCTAATGTTGGGGAAGATTTCACTTTTATTATAAATTTTTATTTATAAAGTTTATAATTTAATAAACCATAATAACAGTAATGTCCATATGTTTTGTCTTTGTGGGCATTGTTTCATTTTGTTTGATTTGTTTTGTTTGTAAAATGTTTTACATGTTTCGGAAAATCCTTCAGAGTTGAAGATAGTTATTTCCTAGTCCAAACCTCCCGCAGGACGACGGGGGATGGGAGCGGGCAAAGTTTGAACCCGGGACCATCGGTAAATCGATACGACAGTCCAGCGTGCAAACCGCTCGACCAGGCAGCCAGCCATTTTTACATGTGTCGTACCAACATCTGTTCATTGAATGAAGTAAAGTACACATGAACATGATATGAATCAAATAATGAACATATGTGTAAGAAAGAAATGAGTTTGAACCAATGATAAATAATCTATATGTTTAATGATTGCAAATGTGAAGAATGATAGTCTTGGATTTAAAAAAAAAATCATATTTTTTAAGTTTATTTTAAGAAAAAGAAATTTATCATTACACATCCCTTTCAAGATTCAAATAAAGAAAAATTAAGAATTTTCAACCACTTAGAAAATATTTAATAAAAGGAAATATGAACATTATGAGTGAACATAAAAAGGTTGCTATTTAACTGGATCCATGTCACCTCAACAGATAAATGTCAGCAATTAGAAAGGGAAAAAAAAAGTCTTTAAAGACAAATATTTGTTTTGCTAATAATAGTTCAAGAAATTATTATTTGTATATCTTCATAACATATATAAATCTTAAAATAGGAAGCCAATCAAGGTGTTACTAAAACTAAAATCTGCACCCAAACAGTACAATGAAATAAATGTCACACTTTTATTAATGCACATCAAAGGTTTCACTATATTTATTGTACCACATTCAGCATATAGTCATGATAGCAAGGTACAGTTTTTGATAATTAACAATAAAAAAACAACAACTAAGTACCGATACTTAGAAGAAACATATATAACAATGAAACACATAGAACAACATAACAGATATAACAATCATTTAAAAAATGTTGTAATAGGATGTGTTATTTCCCAACTAACTCTTTCTGCTGACTGAAATGAGAGGGCAAGTAATAAGTGCCTTCATGTGGGAAAAATGCCATCAACTGCTCTTCATTCACAGTGAAGTTGTACCAAGTCTTTGAATAAAATGAGTTTGTGTCTACAATTGGAGCCTTGAACTCTACCACAGGGGCTGTGTCTTTGTTACCTGTTAAGGTCAAACAAATATGTTAACTACATTCTCAAGTTTGAAATTACAATATAGCTTTAAAGATACAGAGATAAGGCATATTGGAGTTGTCTGTACTTTTAAGGAAACTTTTTTTTCCCTAAGTCACAATGAGTTGTCTTTATGTGTGACTTTATAATAATAAGTAAAGAAAAGAACTTAGACATTTAAACTTACCAAATAAAGATTGAACCACAGTCTTGCCTCTTCTTGCCTGAAAGAAAAACAGAATATTAAAAGGATAACAACTCATGAAATACATTCATACACACAAAAATTGTGTCAACAACTGTTCATGTTTTTTTTTCATAAGCTTACTTTTTTCCACCTAACTGAGAATATGTCATAACATATATAACAGCTGCACTGTTTCCAACATCATCAGTGGAATAAGGTTTGATTGTATTATTAAAATAGATTATTTCTACCACAATCAAAACTTAAAAATAATATCCTTTTAATGCATTGTTTATGCAATTTTCAGATCTGTAATTAGATTTGTAATTAGATCTCAAAGAAAACATTGTTAGTCACTAAATATACTGATCATTGAAGTTTGTAAAGAAAGTTAAAAACATTCTATACCTGCTTAACATTTGTTTCCTGGTCACTTATGTCTCTTGAGTACCTAAACATAGAAATATTTAACTTTTAGTATTTATTCAAATCATTTTATAAATTTTTTTAGTAATAGTTTTTTTATAAACCATTAAGATATCCTAAAAATATGAATTTCTTTGAATAGATGTTTTGTGATAAAATATTATAAAAATAAACCAGAATGATATTGCAAAAGAGTTGTA
Source organism: Biomphalaria straminea (assembly GCA_021533235.1). Taxonomy (NCBI): domain Eukaryota; kingdom Metazoa; phylum Mollusca; class Gastropoda; family Planorbidae; genus Biomphalaria; species Biomphalaria straminea. The sequence continues at coordinate 42,012,245 of JADKLZ010000003.1, read as the reverse complement.
CTATTCAAAGAGTATAGAAATTTATAACCATTTTTAATGAGAACAAATAATTTACCGAACACCTGCTGTATAAGACCTTTGACCAACAGGACTCTTAGCTGTTGATTTCCCTTTTTTGAGCTGCATAAATTCCTGGTACTGTGTGTAATTTTGTTGAGAGAACTGTTTCTGTTGTTTTTGTCTGTTTCTTTGTCTGCTTGAACCAGACGAAGCTTCAAGGAATTTATTTTTAATCCATATTCTTAAAGGCCTGCAGTTATAAAAATATAAAAAGATATACAAAATATGTCAATAAATTTTAACAATACTGATATAAAATGATTAAAACAAGAAAATATTTTATTCATGTCCTTCAGATCTAGCATTTTTTTTGTTTCCTATCTTAAAGTAAATAAAAATTTAACCCCCCTAAGCTTACTCTAAACTAAGTTCTAATGTTTAATCCCCTTAGGATTACTTCCAGCAGTGATGTTTGTGTTGGTTTCAACATAAGTGAAACTGTTTGATCTTGGAGGCCAGTGATACTGATAGACAATCAATTGTTCACAAGTGACACCAGCCCTAGTATTTTAAGTATCTTCATTTCTAACACGACATGAAAGCAAGTTGGTTGTCACACCTTCAGCCTACAGAATCTGGACTGGTAGGAACTTTAGGATGCAAATAAGCATAAAAAAAAGTTTTTGTCTCTTGTAGAAGTAAACATACATTCCACTAACACATGATAAAGTGGGACAAGTGTTAGACATAACATGACAATGAGTCATCTCTTTAGAGTGCAGATGAGATGAAAGCCAGCACATGGTTTGAACTTTGTTGCCCACTTTATAAAACAGCATCCGGAACTGAACAGCTTTTCTTGATTACATTTTTAATGTATTGCTATAACAAAGGTTTAGAAAGCACTAACCTGAGAAACGGTGTGATGGTATATAAATTAAAACTCTGCCCGACAGTTTCTTTTAAGGTCTGATCACCTCTGTGTGTAGGAAGTGTGTCCATAGGAAACCATTGAATATCCTGGGAAATTTAATATATTGAATTGAATTTTCAAATCATATAATGGAGACTGTTTAATAAAAATTAAAATAAGTAATCTTTATCTAGGTTTCTTCTAACTAATTAACAATCTTGCTATTATCACTTTAAAATAATGGTGTGTTTATTTTTTTTTTTTTTTCAAATATCCATGAATATAAATCACTACAATTAAGTAGGTAAGTCATAACACTACAATATGTTAATGGTCTAATTTTATCACTGTGGTCAAAATTCAGAACATACCCTGATCTCTCTTCTTGTTTTTGGGGTGAATGTTGAATTTAGAGGAACATTGGCAACAATATATAGACGGGAGACTTGCTCATTCGAAAACTTTTCTAAGTATTCTTCAGGATCCATGTAGGGTTTGATATCAAACCCTGTTTCCTCCAAAACCTTTACCAAAATAACAAAAGAGGATTTAACAAAATGATCAACTAACCATTGATTATTCTGTTCATTCTATTCTAACCATTGATTATTCTGTTCATTTTATTCATCTCTCACCTCTCTAGCTGCACAATCCTCAGGAGGTTCATTCAGATTAATTTTTCCCTTAGGGAAACCCCAGCTATTTTTACTAGAAAAACTTTGAACCAACAAAACCTAGTGACAAAATAAAATACAATAAATGTTTAAAATCAAAATGTGTAAATTTTATTTAGTTTTCTTCTAATTCACTATTGCTATTATTATAATAATAATAGACAATAATAACTAATCTATAATAAAATGAAGGCTTAAGTTAACTAATTAGTCAAATGATGAAAGTAAAGGTTGGCTTACATGTTTAAGTTCTGGGTCAAGAATAATTGCTCCACAGGTTCTAATTGTTCTTTTGTAGTGTTTCCAGTCCTCAAAGTGTTTGTCAAACTCTGCTGCATAATGTTTCAATTGTGGGCAATGATTTATCACTATTACTAGTTAAAGAATCAATAAATTCTGACATAATATGTATCCAGCAACAAGCAAAAGCAACATTACGACCAATCAAGGACAAGGATTAGCCACAATAAAATATATTTATTTTAGTGATAAACTTATTGGTCTAAAAGTATGAAAACATATTCAGTAAAATAAAGATCTAGCTCTTTCTCCAAATAAAGGTGTAAACAATTTAAGTTTAGCATGATGCTAATTAATAACCTGCAATTTTTAAATATTCCTTGTATATTATATATTAATTATATTTATTAGTGTAAACTGACCCCAACCAAACAGTTTTAGCAAGGAATATTGGAGTAAATAGTACTATAAAAACAAAAGTTGGGTAGAAACTTGGATTACTGAATTTTCTAACGTTTATATATAACACTAGGAACCTAATTTAACAACTTATGTTTCATTAACTGATTGAATTTTCTGGCTTTAAGTAATATCTTCTCAAAACATTTTGAAAACTGGGGTCATTTAATTTTTAAGAAACATAGTCATGACTCAAAAACAATTGGGAACCACTAGTATAGGTAATAAGCTAACAAAAAAGTTTTATACAAATTCTAAATCTGGACTTTGATTTAAGGATACAACTATAAGCAAACTCTTTAAGTGAGCATTCTTTAAGCTGTGTATTTTCTACTCTATGAAAATCCAAGTAAAACCAATAAGCATTCTCAATAAGAAAAAAGATTCTAATAATAGATACAATCTCCTCAGGACGACTGTTAATAATAAAACGGCTGAAAATATAAAAATAATAATTCATTTATTAATTTTTTTCAACACAAAAAAATTAATATTTAAAAAAAAATTCATTTTAGGCATCCAAATTTTTTTTTAAAAGAAATATTACTAAAATAATATATTTTACTAAAATTTTAAATATTTTTTTCTTTCAAAATGTAGTTCTATTGGATTTTAAATTATAAAACAGTAGATACCTGCTTAAGTCATCCAAAACATAAGACGGAATAATTTTTAAGTCATCAGTGGAAGAAGACCTGTGAACATCGATTTCCATTTCTTCTCAACTTTCATTCCTACCTAAAACTGAATTAATAAAATCTTAAATTCACAATCCAATTACAAAATCAAAATGCACATTTTACTCTTTAGACCAATATTATGAATAGAGATGACTAGCTCTACACACTAGCTATGCCTGTTGATTTGTTCCCAGGCTTTACATTGTTAATTATACAGTCGTTTACCCCTGCAGCAGTACATTTTGTTTTTTTGATTGTTAATTATGACTGGAAATTCCCCCTTCTTTTCTTTTTTGAAATTTTAAATAAATGGGTAACATTTTAACGATCAACCTAACATATTTTTTTAGCCCATGAACTCTGTTACAATGTAATTTCATGGCCTCTTTCCTTTTCCTCTAGGACCCCCATTTAGTTTTTTTATTAACCTGCGCATCGTAATTTCTTTGACTTTATTTGAAAGACCCGCTTCATAATGCGCCCCAGCACAAACACGCTCTCATATTTTGGTCCTGTTAATTTTAGTATCACTTTTTTTAACCCCTCCCCCCATGCACGCCAACAACAAAAAAATAGTCCTTTGTACAAATACACATTCCCCTTTCTACTCCCCTTGGTATTTTGTTCTCTAAATTAAAAGAAATATCAATCTGGTTTTATTAATTGTAATTTTTTATTTCACCTCTTTTGAACCTACATTTATCTTTTCAATGCTATTAGGATTTTTTCTTTTTACAGTGTTCCATAGATCTAGTACCATTCCTTGCTTTCTCTTGTCACAGATGTGTGTGTGTGTGTGAGAGAGAAAGTTAACTATTTTGTAGGTGTTTTAATGGCCCACAGACAGACTTGACAGAGTAGAGACAAAGGGTAGGAATAGCGTGACATTTAGATGGATAGCTTGTAGCGAGATTCGATACCCGTAGGTGGGGCAGACACCTGAAGATTTAGTAGCGTTAGTTTTAGCAAGGGGTTAGGTCTCCACCTATATAGGGTAGAGTTGTGGGGCATTCGGGACACAGCGCCATGTAGTTCTAGCAGGGGCGTGTGTCGTGTTTTCTGGTGAACGACACATATAAACATTGGGAGCAAGTCGCCGAGGCTGGCTCGCGATCTCGGCTCCAAGAGGTGTGAGTTGTTTACCAGAGACAGCATGTAGTGAATTAATTCAAAGGGACCAGGGTAAGAAGAAATATTTTTTATTAGTTATATATTTAGATTTAGGTGTTAGTTGATTAAGAATAAATAGAATGGCGCTTTAGCTAGTTGTTAGCGATATTTTGATTATTTCTTTATTTAGAGTGACAGTCAGTCTTAGTACAGTCTTAGCCTGAGTCTTGGTCTGAGTCCTAGTCTGAGTCTTAGTGACAGGCAGCCTTAGTCGAGAGTCGCAGTGACAGTCTGTATATGTGAGGGTCTAATAGATTTTAGGGACAGTGGCGTAGACCAGTCAGCAAGACGATGAGACAGGCAGCGATTGACATCAGATGACAAGGACAGCGGTACTGAACTCTGATGCAGTCTGCGGCGCTGGGTCCAGTGCATGGAGGATGGAGTAGCCGTGGTGGTCTGATTGGCATGGATGGTTAGTTGCTAGTTAGTTATTAACTTATGTAATAGTTTTATTATTATAATATATTATTGAAGCCGCTTGTCTTATTATTTTATGTTATAATTGATGTTTGCAGTTATTAATTCATTTCATCAAACAATCATTACATTATTTCATTATTTTAAAGTGGCCATCGATGCCCTACTTACAATATTAAATGTTAGTTCTACTAGGAGAGTTTGACTTTATCAATTCAATTTGTGGTCATTGATGTTGTGACATTATTGTTATTACTTTAATTTAAATACATTCAAAGTTCTCTAATAATTATGCTGACACGCACAAGAATCATCACTAGACAACAGAGCCAATGAAATATTACTAATACATATATTAGAGATGGAGGTAAAATAAGGTTGTGATCCATGAGTGGGGAACAGGGTCATTACAGAAATCAAGACCAGATAAGAAGGGGTCGTGACATCTCTCAAAAAGTGAGTGGTACTTGGGAAATATATATCATATATAATATAAGAGCTTGTTCTAGATCTAAATAGTCTCAATTTTTTTTCACAGTCTAGACTAATTAGACCATTTCAGAGCTATGAAAATTCAAACTTAATTGGATTGAGAATGGCATATATATTTTACTTTCTATAGTCTCTATATATTACAGTATTATATACCAATATATAATAAATATAGATCTACGCCCTAGACATAGAGATCAATATATTAAATAATCCCACAGTCAATTCTCTTATAAATGTTATTTTACAGATTACAGAGGTTACTTAAAAAAGAGGATAATTACAATTAATTACATCCTACGCATTTCATCTTATCTTATCTTATACAATACAGACGTTACTTCAAAAAAGAAGATGATTATGTCCTACGCGTCATGCATTCAGTCATGCATATTAACCAGTGACTTAAACTCTGCCAAGTCACTGGTTTTCCTGGCTAGCTCAGGCAATCCATTCCATGCTCTAATAGTGCTAGGGTAGAAGGAGCTTTTGTACAAAGTTGTCCTAGCATATGGGACGAGGAATGTGCCTTTTTCTTTGTGTCTTTCTGAGTATTTTATTAAATTTTGTTTTTGAATTTGAAGATTATGGTTCAGTGTTTTATGTATAATTACTACTTTACTTTTGAGTCTTCTGTCCTGAAGGCTTTCTAAATTTAGTGATTTTACTAAAGGTGTTACTCTAGTCAAATGTGAATATTGATTTGTTATGAATCTCACTGCTCTATTTTGTGTCTGTTCCAGTTTCTTAATGTTTTCTTTAGTTGAGGGGTCCCAAACAGAGGATGCATATTCTATTGTAGGCCTAACCAAGGTTTCATGTGTCAATCTAGTTATGAATGTTGATTAGTGACTTAAATTTCTAAGTCGTTGGTTTTCCTGGCTGACCCAGGAAACCCATTCCATTGTCTAATCATCTAATGGCAGTAGGAAAGAAGGAGCACTTGTATGCATTTGTCTTTCTAGCATAATATAATTATTATAATAGAATAGACCGGGCTAGGCTGTCTATGGTGAGTCTAGCCTCTATCTTTGTGTCTTTATGATTATTTTATTAGTATTATTTGTTTTTATATATTAGTAAATTATGGTTCAGTGTTTTAATAAAACTTTTATGTATTATTGCTACTTTACTTTTTATTCTTCTGTTGTGAAATGTCTTTAAATTTAGTGAATTTACTAATGGTGTTACCCCACTTTTTTTGTCTTATTATTTTAATAAGACTATCAAATCATAAATGAATAAATGTGAATATTCATTTACAATTATAGAATATATATATAGATCTAGATCTATACTCTATAGACCAGCGATGCTCAAAATACGGCCTGCTGGCCCTCAACATGGTTCTATCCAGTCCGCCAAAATGTCAACATAAAGTGTTACCCCCCTCCTTTTTTTCCACCAAAAAAATTGTTTTTCCTACGTTAGGGCCCTTAATTTTTCTCATATGAATTGGTAACAAGATCTTTAACATATGTGTGCATTTATGAAATAGGACTCTGAATGTAGAATCTACTGGGAAAAATGAATGGAACAACGTATTGAATTTGTAAATAAAGTGTGGGCTGTTTTTAAAAAAAGAACAACATATTAGTGGCATTATGAAACAAATATGATGGAATTCTTGGTTTCAGTCGCAAATAGACAATTGTTAAACTACGCTTAGAGATTGGAGGATCCATAGGAATATTAAAAAAGGTAAAAAGACAATCTTCAAATATCCCATTACTGAGTGAATGTAAGTACTAGATTTACGGGTTTCTAATCAATTAGTTTTTTTCAAGCCATTTAGTTTTTGTACCTATTCGTTGATGCGGCCCGCGATATGAGTGTCAGAAATTAAAAAGGCCCGTGGGTCAAATTAGGTTGGACATCACTGGTAGTACGAGTATTCTAGTTTCCTTTAGTTTCCATTTAGTTTTTGTACCTATTATTTGTTGATGCTGCCCGCAAAACAAGTGTCGGAAATTACAGTACTAACATAGGTACTTTGATTTTCTGGAATAGTTCGATTTTTTTTGGTTACTGGAAACTGGTGTTTTTCTGTGGCAGTTTATAAGGCTGAGACAATGTGTTGTCTAGTATAATGTGTTTTTGTTCTCAAAATCATTGTTAATCGGATTAATTGTGCCCATTCCTTTCACAAGGACAGGATATCAGTTCATTATTTAGATCGACATCGGCGTGGTTTTATTGTTTTCATGGACATTTCTCGTTTTATAGCAGATAACAGTAAGTTGACCTCAAAATTTTTATATTTTTTATCGCGTGGGGTCATTTAAACTAATTATGGGAGGTAGTTTAACATTAGTCATTAGACCTAACTATTTTTATTAGTTTTATCCCAATAAGTTGTTGCCTTGAGAGCCAGTCGTAATCTCTAATGACGGGGTATCGTTTTTGAGAACGTAGCGATCACGACCATTTTACCGTGACTAACAGTTACTAGATCTAGAAATGACTGACTAGATCATACTAACTTAAGTCTTAACTAACTACTATTTTACTATAAACTAGATTGTCTAGATGAGTAGATCATATCTAGACTCTTATAAAAATATAATATTCTGGAATAATCCTATATATCATTATTCATTAGTGACATTACAATCTAGAATAAGAATTCTAATAATCTACTCAAGAGTCTAGACATTCTACTTTCTACTATCGTCTTTTAGTATTGTAACTATTTTATTTCTAGTCTACTCTGCTCTTACTCTAGTTTCTAGATCTAGTATTCTAGTCATCTATTATGATCTATGTCTATGACTATGACTATAGTCACTATACTAATTACTATTCTATTATTATTATATAGACTAGACTATACTAGATTAACTAGATCTACTAATCAAGATCTAGAAATCTAAGTATTCTAAGTTAGTTATTGATATTCTGGATAAACAACTCAGCTCTCCTACTATATTAACTACATATAGATCTATCTGTATAGATCTAATCTAGAATAGATCTAGATCTAAGTGACAGTCATAATAAGATCAGATCTAGTCTATTTATACATGGGCTTGTTTTGTTCTGTAAAATTGGAATCCAGCTATTTTTTTAAATGTAGATCTAGCTCTATATTTATCTAGATTAGTGATTTCACAGATATTTAAAGAAAAATTACCCAGAATCTAGGTTTAAGAACACAGACCAATATAAAGCTTGTCTGTGCTTAGCAATCAACGCTTTCTCATTTCCTTCTATTAAATATATAGGCCTACTGGTCTTCATTGAATAACCATTTTCTGCTCTGTTTTCATCTTGAATGATTCCTTGTCTTTTGCAGAGATACCTTAGGCCCCAATAATGCAATGCATACACATGTACAGGGCCGGTCTTAGGCCACTGCAGCCTATGCGGTCGTAGTGGGCACCGCGCTTTCATAGGCCCCGCGCTAATTCAAGGTGTAGTTATTAAATTGCAAAATATATACGAAAAATTCATGGAAATCTCCTGAATTTATTAAAATCTCCTGAAAACTCTTAAAAATCTCCAGAAAAAAATAGACAAAATTGTCATTTGTGGATGTCATTCATTGCGGAAAACGCCAATCCTACGCGCGATTAAAAAAAAGATATTGTCAGATTTCATGTAATAAAATGTAATAATCGGACGAATTTTCACCTTAATCGAAAGTTCCATACTTCCAATACTTTATTTACTTTGATAGTCAGTGGCATATAAATATGCCATTGGTTACAAGGTTCGTAAAGTACAGATCGCAATTTTTAAAGAATGAATAAAATTCGAAGTCGATTATGTTGTTGTCTTTTTTCGTATACAAAATCTTAATTTTCACGTATTATCCGTATTCCCACACAGACTAGGCCACGCGCAATCAGTTTCGCATAGGGCCCCGCAATTGCTAGGACTGGCCCTGCACATGTATTCTTCTTCTTCTTCTTCTTCTTTCTCATTGTTATGTTGGAGGGTTCAGATCACTACACCAATATCTGAGATGAACTGCGCAGTGGTTTCCAAGTCAGGGAGCTCTCCATATAGTTTTCTTTCTATTGGGGTGTTTTGCGGCCAGTGTCTTAGACGGGCCTCTTGGTAAAGAGCGCAGTCTTGGAGGACATGGTCGGCATTCTCTGATGACACTCCACATGGGCAGATATCATTGGTTCCAATTTTGAGCTTCCGGTACATGTGTTGTCGCATTCTGTTGTGTCCGGTCCTAAGTCGAAAGATTACACGTTGATCTTGTCGGGATAGCTTATAGTAAGCATCATCTTTCTAGTGATTTGGATGTGAGCTTGTCCATTTCTCATTTATTTTATTTATAATTAATTTCTTCATTTCTTCCAGGTAGAGTGCAGAGTTCATTTGTGAGTATGTGTGAGACATGTATTCAACTTATGGGCTAAACAAACTAGTACTCTCGAACCGCATAGTCTCTTTGACTCATTGGTTGCAGCTCTAACACAGAAAAACGTTTAGGCATGGAATGCTATTTACAATTTTTCTTTGTAGGAAACCAGTAGGCTAAACACATAGACATAAGTCTATGGCTAAATATTTTTTAAACGTAAACCAAGAGAAAAGAGGCACAATGTTAGAAAGCACAAAAGCACGAATATTCGCTTCCAAACATGTGTATCATTATATTTCCTTTGCATAGCTGAGCACCGAAGCACTTTTCAATAAAAAAACTTTAGGGATTATTACCTTTCAAAGGACAAACTCGTGAATAGATATTTAGCAAATGTTGTAACTGACAGCTTCGAAAAAACATTCAATTACAAATATTTTAAAAATATTTCCTACATTTTTTAACATATAATGCGAAAAGTGTGACAACTCCAAGAAATTAGTGTGTAGGTATTTTGAAAAACAAAAAGCACGAAAAACTTCCCACCATCGTTGTGTTCCCGAGGAAGCACTAGGCTGTGTGCGCAGCTATTTACTGAGGAAATGTTCAATTTAATGGAGGAAGCACTGAGGAAATGTTTAATGTAATGAAACTTATTAAGGTTATCAACTCCATTGTAACTAAAGCTCTTTGTCATCACCTATTCAAACATTTCTGATGAGGTAAAGTATGTATGCAGATCTTCTGCTACATTTGATAGCTCGTTGGTTATCGAGCGGCAATGTTTAATAACATTTCGCGATTACTGTTTACTTAAATAAAATAAAAACTTGCATCTTGAGAAGATATGCCGTTTTAATCAATGATCTGTGTATATAACCAAAAGCTGTATTTCATATTGGATTTTAACATCACATCTACAACAGCTTAAACGTGAGTTACAAGGATAAGGAGACATCTTTTTTCGATGCTAGAAATAATTCCATTCGAAAACAAATCGTCGCTATTTTATGAGGATTTTCTTTCCTACCTATGGAAATTGTGTCGATAAAATAATTCTAATATAGACCTTTTAAAACATGATATCACTGTCAAACGTGAAGGAAGCTTTTCTCAGCAGGTCCAAAGACTTAAAAAAAACACAAAGCGATGTTAGTTTTTGTAAATTTCTGGCTACTCCTGTAACAGAATAATTGTTCGCCTTTTAAATTAGCAGCCTTGAATTTTAAATGAGTCACTGAATTAAAAAAAAAAATATCGTGGAGCTCAAAATTCGAGTCGTTGTGTCAGTTTAGAGTCACTGGAGAAATAATGCGGATTAAGTTTATAGCACAATTGGTCTGAAAAATCTGGAGAGGGAAGATGTTTTGATTGGCATTCCTGGTTTTGTATTCTTTACTCGTATGATCGATCACCTGAAGGAAATAGCGTTTGATGTTGTTTGTTTTTTACTTATTTGAGTTTACTTACGAAGGCCCATATAATCAATTATTTTCAAGCATGAACTTTAAAGTTAAACAAAGAAATCGATGTATAGATGAGAAGTTGAAATTGTGTCTAAAATTAGAAAACAATAGCAAAAAAAAAAAACAAAAAAAAAAAAAACAAGATTACAAAGAGAGTTTGTGTGATACACAAACTCAGAGGCGACCCCCGTCGGAGTCGGATCCCTGTCAGATCCGCCTATTCGCAAGATGTTTCGGATGTTCCTTCTAAGTTGAAAATAATTAACTTCTCGCTGGACGATGGAGGATGGTGAGATGCCTTATCTTGATGTTTGCGCACTAGGCTTTAGTTCGGATTTATCGTTGGTCCCTGGCTCAATTCCTGCATGCTCCCATCCTTAAACTATCGCAATATTTCTGAAAGAACAGTAAAAGTTAAATCATATTTTCAAAAGCCTTTAGTGTTTTTTTTATCTAACCGTGACGGACAGACCAACCAACAGACAAAATGCACAAAAATATGCTTCTTTCATCCTAATGGGGGCACTAAACAATTTTTTTTTTAAATCTGATATTTAAAAAAGTTTAAGAAATTAGTTTAGAATCATGTCATGGCTGGGCTTTACGCTAGTGCACGAAAGTCGTTGCTAAAAGTTTATTTTAAAAAATGTGCGTGATATCTACATGCCAAGAGCATTTCTTATAGTAACATTTCCTCCCTTACATTTACGTAATTGTTTTAGAATTGGTGTTTTGTTATTTAAAAATCGCTTGCATAATTAATTTTATAAATTAAACGGTTTGCTTTTAGAAAACTAAAAGTAGCCGTTGCACCTAAACTTTTCAAGCCGCATTTAATGGTGAACAAATATTTTTCGTATTTCTTCTAGTTTTGGCGCCCTGTGTGTGACAGACGGATAGACGGACATTTTGCACAAACCTAATAGCGGCTTTTCCCCTTACGGGGGCCGCTAAAAAAACAAACCTATGTCAGGTCCTTGGAGACACCTCATTGTTCACAAAATGAGGACAGTTTACCTAGCTCAAATTAGGTCACAAGTTATCACATCGGATACCAGTAAGACGCTGAATAACACGTAGTTCAAGGCCACAGAAGGGAAATACAATTGATATAGTTTAAATTAGAAAAAAAAACAGACGAAGAATATTAAAGAGGACTTGTAGCTTGAGCCGTGAGAGAGAGAAAGAGAGAGAGAGAAAGAGAGAGACAGAGACAGACAGACCAGACAGACAGACAGAGACAGAGCGCTAGAAAGCTAGATCTAGACGTCGCTAGTTTGAAAGTAAATAGTTACTTATTTTATTGATTATTATATTATTGTATCCTTTATCTTTACAAACACACACACACGCATTGTACATACATTTATTGCTTTAAATTTGAGTTTAAAAGAATTAAACTTGTAAAAAGCTTAAAATTATAACCACTTTATTATTTTGTTTATTTAAGTATTTGAACTATAATTACGGCACCTCTGAATGAATCCGCATATATCACAACTTTATCTCATCAAGATTATCAAGTAAAACATACACAATAAACAGTACGTGACACCTGACTTTATGCGAGGGGCATAGCTAGGAATTTTCCATCATTTGGGGGCCCAGTTTGCTTGGAATATTTGGTGGCCCCTACATTTAGCGTAGGGTGGAAATCTGGATCTAGGGAAAAAGACCCACATTTTGAAGCGCTTAGAGAGTTAGCCTTAAACGCACAACTTATGTATAAAAAGGAAGCGAAACAATCATCGTAAAAATTAGATTTAGATTCTATTTACTTTTTGTAAGCAATACGCTGATCAATGTTTGCAACATCTCAGATTCTACTCTAGTCAGAGTCTATTGATCTAGAATCTAAATCTAAGACTCTTCTCAGGAAAATGGTTTGTAGAATCTAGATTTAGATTACTAATTTGATTAAATTTAATTTTTTATGTGTTTAGTCACGTTAGTCACTTACTGACTAATTTTAGTAAGTTAGTGTCTTAGTCTTAGTCGACTTAGTTTAGTCAATTTCAATTAGTGTTTGATTCAGTTTAAATTTTTATTAAAGGGAAACTCCCATGGTTTTGACAATTTTTGATGTGTTTTGATTTACAACTTTTTACGAAGAATTTAAATATATCAATAACTCAAATTTGAAAAACTATGAGAGTTTCCCTTTAAATAAATAATTTTATAGCTCGAGACTCGAGCTGTAATCGGTAATGCAGACAATGCCTAAGTAGGCCACTAGATCTATTGATGTAATAACAAAAATTTGTTTTTTTTCTAAGATAAATTACCGAACACCGTTCTCCTCTCTGTACACTAACGAACGCTAAAACAATTTTTCGCTAGTGCATCTTTAAAATACAGGGGTGTATAAATTATGACTGTATGTGAGTGTATTGTTATAAACCTGGTGGTGGCACAGACGGGGGGAGTAGTGGCGTGTGTAGTCAGCCGACACAATTCGCCCCAGGTCAGACAAGCTGTCAAGCGTGACGAGTTACTATGGTCAGCTGAGATGAGTCTTAACATGAAGGCTCGGGAAGATCAGCGGCGTGAACATAGCTTAAAGGCGTCACGAGAATTGTAGTCATCTGACCACCCAGAAACGTCGAGCGGCATTCTGTCCGGTTCGAGAAGGCCCGCAAGGACCCTATATAAAGAGCAGAGGTGTCGCAGTCAAGACGGTCCGGAAAAAGGGGTTCATGACAGAAGGTACCAGAGACGAGTCAGTCACAACTTCCCGATCTTCAGTTCGTTACAACGTCTTAGTACAAGTCTGAGACGAGACGGAGAGACCAGTGCAAGAGTGGATACGGTGTTATCAGAGAGATATTTGTAGTCTTATGTTACGTGCTGCCAATTGTACAATATTGGCTCTTCTTTATTGACATTAAACCTTTACGTTATTTTGGAGCCCTGAGTTGTCAAGTTCTTTCAGTTGGTGGTGTATGTTGCAGTTTGCATAGAGCCTGGATAGTGAGATTCGTAACAGTAGGTTGAACAGTTAGAAAGTTGATTTTTTTTGTGTCTTTTGGACCTAACATTGGTTGACATGGAGCAAGTGAAATGAGAGCTTGTTGCTAGCTCAGCCGGCGAGAGACACCCTTGTTCAAAAAGTTAAAATTAAGTTCCGTAGACAATTGATTGACTTATTTAATAAGAAATTTAATAGTAAATTTAATAGTAGATCTCTAGTATTAGTAGTAAATTACTGGCTCACAAATCTGATTTCATTTATATATATTTATGTCATTTATGAACTTCACTTGTTTATAATCTGTGATGGGAATTTTCCGAAAAGTTTTGGAAATATAAAAATTTCTTCTGATCAGATTTTCTGGAATTTTCCCGACATTAAACAAAAATGAAAAAGTGTATGTAAGACTTTGAAGTGGGGGGG
>JADKLZ010000003.1:41972853-41997916 GCA_021533235.1 Biomphalaria straminea | reverse complement strand
ATATATATATATATATATATATATATATATATATATATATAAATGACGTTGACAGCTTGGGGGTCTAGGGGAACGCTGTACTCAGTGAAAGCTCTCCAGTGGGGTTCGGGGAGAAGCCCCGACGACAAAAGTGTTTTTTTTTTTAATTATTTACTGCAGAGCCACATTCTTCTGACATCTACAACTTCAACCTATTCAAAAAAGGATCTTTTGAATAATGTTTTACATAAAAAAATATTCTAATATAAATTTATAGGACCTTACTACATTGCAAATACAAACGATTTTTTCCTTGAAAAAATAAGATACTTAACATATTTAGATTAAAGCTTTAAGGCTCGCTGCTGAAAAAAATTGACAGCTAATCATTTTCATGCATTTTTCACTGCAGAAACGCATTCTCCTGACATCTGACATTTTTCAGCCTATTCAAAAAAGGGTCTTTGAATAATATTTTACTTGAAAAAATATTCTAATATGAATTTACAGGCCTTTACTACATTGCAAACACAACCGATTGGTTTTTCAAAAGATAAGATACCCAACATATTTATATTAAGACTTGGAGGATTGCCACCAGGGTTGGGGGGGGGGGCTGTTACCCCTCCCTGGATCCGCCAGTGTCTAGATGTAGATTTATTAGATTTAGTAAAATACTAGAAATGATATTTACTCATTGATTGGCACTTTGATATTGGAAAGTGCTGCAAATGTGTCAAGATAAAAAAAAAACTAATGAGGAAGTGCTGCAAGGTGTCAGGACTGTTATCAGTGGTAGACACATGTACACAGAATGTCATATGGTCTACATTGTTTAGTGATTTAAAAGAGGCTATTCAACTCTTTAAGATACATTGATTCATGTAACGCCAACTTGAACTCCAATGTTGGTGAAAAGAAAACAACACAATTTAGGTCCACATGGAGGGCAAGCATAAAGGGAAAAAAAAGGTTAAAAATACTTTGTAGCTTCTGGTGATTTCAAAAGTGGCTGTTTATTCAATAATTGGCCTATTTTATTGTATAGTATAGAGAAAGTCTCTGCTGGTTAGATATTTTACCTTTAGACCATTTTATACTTTCATTTCACTTCTCTTTGCAGGGTGATTTTTTAAAGGGTCTCCCATCTTATAATGAAAACAACTTCACCAGATTCCATTCTGACTCTAGTCACAGATATAATGTAAGTTTTTAAATGTCAATAGTAAATTAGCTATGCACCCCCTTTCAGACTTTGGGGGCAGATAATGTAAAGTAATGTAAAGCTTATTTGTTTTTAATGAGGATGTTAAGTAGCCAGCACAACTGCCATTACTTTCCCTACATATATATGTCCAATACCCATTACAGTTGAGCATTCTAAAAATCCAGAACTATAAAATCACTTAACAGAGGTTTGAACTGAAGACTATTTCAGCCTCTAGGCTTTACCACCATGCCCCCCAGTCAAAATTTGATTTATTTGTCAAACTTGGGAAATATCTTCTTTTTAACATTATTAATATTTTTTGAAACACTAATTGAATAAGAACTTGAGTTTGATTTCTGTCCTAGTTTATTAAGTTTTCAATTCAAATCAAAGGTATGAGGTATTACTTAGTTGTTTGAATATGAAGGTAGAAGCTTCTTTAATATAAAGGTAACATTTGTAAAGTTAATGGACATCATGATGAAAGCCCAAGCATCTAATAAAAATTTAGAATCTTTCCTTACAGTTCATACTAAGTCTACACTCTTGAAGTGATCACAGAGTGGAGTTCTTGACAATTTCTCATAAAATGTATAGAATAATTCATGCATGATTTTTGTGTCTTTTATCAGAAACCAACTGTGTATATATCAACAAAAGATTACCCATCAGAACAAGGTGAGCATTTCATCTCTTTCCTTTCTTGCAATATTGTCATTGACATTTGATAAAATGGCCACTAGTTGGGTTTTAACTAATACTCATGAAAGCCTTCACATACAATGTACACTTAATTGATGATTGAATAAAAGTCTCTGTAATGGGTAGGGTGCAAATTGCATGTAAAACATGTACAAAACATTATGTCAAATAAGTTGTGAAACTCTTCAAACCTATGTTAAATAAGATTAAGCTTATCTTATTTAATTAAAACTGGTATTTGATAGTAATCAGAAGTAGTAATGATTGACAGCATCATGCTGTGGCCACCAACAATTAGTGAACCTACTTTTACAATTGATGCTAGAAAGCAAGTTTGTTCTAAACTACTTGGAGTTTCATTCAGGATCAAAATGTTCTTAGAGCAGGTGAAAAATTCTCTTGGAATATAAAGGTGACTTAGTGCTAGTACAAAAACATTATGGTAGACATATGGTTAGTCCAGTGTCCTGAAACCTTGAAAGATAAATTGATTTGGCAATAAAAAATAACATGTTTTGATTCTATTTTTTCAATGACAATAGCACCACTTTACTTACTTAGACTTAGGTCCTCCCGCGCCGTTCGGCGCATTGGGCGGCAAGCTGTCTCCATAAAGATCTGTCATTGGCAATATCTGCAGCCTCTTCCCACCTGGTGTCCACTGTTCTGAGGTCCTCCATGAAGGTATGACGCCAAGTTATACGAGGAGGTCCCTGTTTGCGTTTTCCTTCTATTGGTCTCCAATAGCACCACTTACACATTGTTTTATTGTTTAAGTATTGAGCACTTCAGTTTTTGATGGTAACCATAGATTGAGCTCTAGAAAGACAATTAGAATTTTTTTTGTCAAATCTAGCTCTACACTGTTACTTTATGAGTTTTCTTTTATGTTTTTTTTAAACAGTAATAACAACAGAGAAGACAAACATATTGTTAAGATATCTACATCAGCAATGGGATAAAAAGGTAAGATATTGTGATAAAGGTCTCCTATTTAGTTTTCAACATTACATGTGATAGGACACTAAAACTGATAACATTTTTTTTTATTCCCAGCATGTTTCTCAAACCGGAGGCAAGAAACGAGACAGCCAGTGTGCTAATTTGTCTGAATTAAGTGAAGGAAGTTCCTCATCTAAAGTTGCCAGAGTTAACTCCACAGACAGCAGCTAAAGTAGATTTAGTTTAGACAATCTTCATTATTGCTCATGACTTGGAACTTGTTCATACTTTCAATTTTGCATTTTTTTCTTTGTTTGTTTGTCTAAGACCCACATCTGTACAAAATATTTTTGAAGTTTCCATTTCAACTACCCTAGTTTTGTTAGACTTGAAGAAACCAGTAATGGTAACATGAAATTTGAAGCTTACATAATTAGCAGGTTGAAAAGTTTGGTAAAACTAAGTGTAGTGTAAATGATCTATAGTTAAAGTTAACAAAATTTCCACATTTTAGCTGATTATGATTATTAGTATATTAATTGCCAAACATTAGGATTTTTTATCTACTAAATGTCATAGTTGAAATTGATGCTAAAAGGCATGTTTTAACAAAACCAATAATAAAATTTTTGATGAGCATCCTTTCCTTTTAACATATTCACATGAGCCAGAAATTATCAGCATCATAAAATCTATTACAGTGTACTGGACTATTTTTGTATCAAAAGACCAACCTGTGATGTGCTTTTATAATGCTGAAAATGTGCACCTGATCTTTATCATTTTCTCTCCTGTAATGTTCACTATTTTATTTTATTAACTTAAGTTTATTAACTTGGTTTGATCATATGTATTCAAATATGTTTACATTGTATTGCATTCGCATTTTTTGAACATATTCTGTAAATATTTACCACATAAAATGTATGATGTATTAACTTATTGAATGAAAGCCAGTCAGTACTTGTAGAACTATTAAATTCAGTTAAGGATTCATGATACAAATGCTATCAGTTATCTAGTAAATTTTAGCATGTTCAAAACACAATAGTAAATTTTGTTCAGCTATAAGCATTTATGTTCAACTAATTAGTCTGGTGAATGCCTGTTTCTAAAACATTGACATGGTAGGAAGAATCCACTCCTGTTAATTGATGATTGAATAAATCATTTGCTCCTATAAACTTCTTTATTTTTTTTTTTATTAATAAAATTAACGAACAAAAAGTTTCATGGAAAAAAAAACAACTTTATTTTATTAACATAGAGTAAAATGGCCTTAGCCCCAAAATGTAAAAAAAACAAAACAACAAATCTATGGCATGTCAAAGGTTGACACAATGTTGTTTCCTTGGTAACTGTAGAAACAAAATAAACTGCTGCTATGTTCTTTTCAAAATCTTAAGTATTGGAATGCCTTCTTGTGGTAGTTTATCTTGTAAAAAAGATTAAAGATCAGAACATAAGTGGCATTCACAAAAAAAATAAATTGTTTAATCCTAAATTTGAAGCTACAAAAGGGTCAAAGGTCAAGTTGCAAAGGTTGACATTTACCAAGGAAATCTTCATGTGACAAGCAGGTTTGAGAGAAATGACAAGATGATGAACACACACAACAGAAAGAAATGGTGATAGTCACAGCCTCGGAATAAATTAAATGTTGAGTTTAGTAATTAAGGCAATTTTTTTGTTGTGTACTGAGAATGGTGGCAGCAATAGAGTGTGAGAGAGTTCCTTAAAGACATGCAATATGAATACTAATGAGATCTATATTAGTACTATACAGTCACTATAAAGGAACTATCAGTAAAATATTCATCATTGGAATAGCATGACATTCATTCTATCCAGCTATAATCTGTATTGAATTCATAAAGTAAAATCTAATATAATTAAGAATACAAGGTTTCTATTATGTTCGCATATATGTATATATATGCAGTAGTTGAATTCTACACCAAAAGGTTGTAACTTTTGAAGATGTATCCATACTAGGGTTTACTGTATGTATGTTTCTGTAATGGCTATGTCTGTACAAAATGATAAGAAAACTGTACAAAGTGGCTTATACAAAAGTCATCATGAGGAAGGAATGTATCAAAAAAAGTTTCTCCACTTGACTTAGTAACTAGACTTAGAAGAAATTTGTTAAGTGTAAATACATTGAACAAAAAGAACTAAACCTACATTGGTTAAGATACACACTGGCATAACATGATATATATCAGCCTACAAGGAAAACAATGTCAAATAATACTTTTATTAGGACACAGCCTCTTAGCTCAGAATTGTATTTTGTTTGGTTTGCTAGAATCTGAAAGCAAGACATTCAACACATTTGTGTCCTACATTGTTATTGAAAGAATGAAAAAAAAAACGACCAAGCATATCAACTATAGAAAAAGTGTGTAGAGCAGATAACTGCTGCTGGTCCACAACATGAAGAGCTAAGAATGAATAAGAATACCAATATCACAAAGTCAAATTATGTTTTTTTTTTAATAGTATCATTTGTACAATGGCAACATTGTTGCTATAAAGGTATAAAAAAAAGAAGACCACAAAGATTCTTTCAGAGCAAATACAAACAAATCTAACACTGCACTCTTGAAGATATCTACATTACTAGACCTTTAGGTAGTACATGATGTGAACATAATGGTAGGAAAATATAACAAAAGCATATCACAATGAGAAACCAATGTTCTCAGAAATCCAATTTAAGATCTTTTTTTTTGTTTATCACATTTAAAATTATCACTGAAAGGTGAATAAATATTTGTACTTAAATATTTTTACAGAAATTTTTATTTCTGAAAGATCTAAAAAAAATTTGACTGCATTTAAATAAGTATGGATTAATGGAAAATAATACTGCCACAAATGTAATTACACAAACTGGAGGAAACCAGAGCAGAAGAAAAAAATAATAAAGATTGCTACTGGTAATGATTTTTCTAGAAATATGTGCAAAATATTTTTTTTAAATAAATAAATAATATATGTAAAACCAAAAAAAATAAAATAAATAAAACCCTATGTGTTATACTAATGAAATTAAATTGTTTCATTCATGGTGTAAGGCCACCCAGCAGCCATTTCCACATTTGTTTTAAATCTGCCACACAAAAAGAACCAAGCAATTCAATGACAAAAAAAGGTTCCCAATGTAACAAAAATATGACCTGATAAATGCACCAAAGTGTCCCTAAAGTAAATCTAGTTCACAACAAAACTGTATCTTGAGCTTGAGTCCAAAAACATTCGTCCTGCAGGCATGCTTCAGTAGACAAAACTACTACACAAAATCTATGTATAGAATACACATTTTATAAGGCATTGATCTAGGACACTAAATGTACACTTTATGTACAAATAAGTAACAGCAGTGAAACAAAATACACTGAACATTAATTCTCATTAAGTTTCTTTACAATGAGAAAAAAACAAACAAGTTTACTTGTTATCTCTTTGAATTATGCAGAATATATTGAGACTACTTGGACTCTATTTGAAATATAGCAAGACTACTAGAATTGTCTATATGCATAACAGGCTATATAAACTTCCGAAAACTGATCACCATTTAATAATTGATTTACATGATCAAAGACTCATTCATCATTTAACGTCAATATATGAACTTTTCAGATTGAAAGTACAAGGTAACCACATACACATTTTTTAAATCTAAAACAGATCAAGTATCTAGTAATTTCTTCTTATATATATATATTTAAACTTTTTTTCTACCAGTCATCACTATATTTAAACTTTTTTTTCTACCAGTCATCACTATATTTAAACTTTTTTTCTACCAGTCATCACTATTGAAATATCACATTCAGATTAGCATTCCACTTTCTTGCTGGCCATAAAACATGAGCTGAATATCACCTGCCCCATACATCAAAGACTTCAACTTTACTCATCATTCACACAATTTTTTTGTTACAATTGAAGAAACAGATTTTGTAAACCTTGATTTTGTCAAGTGGAGAGAGAGGGTGACTTGGGTAGAGGTCTAGGTACCTAGACATATGCAGAAGGTGTGAAGGAGGATCCATGTTTAAGCAATATTCAGCAATCCTCAGAGTTAGGGTATTCCTTGAGGCTGGAGCTTGGAAGGATTCAATTCTAAATGTGGGCACAGTGAAGCACTAGGGAGGAACATTCCCCAAAATGTCCAGTTTGAACAAAGAGACTAAATATAATTCAATTGCTGCCTATAAAAAACTAGCAGGTCTGACAAACAAAGAATGTGCCACACTCAGCTATGCCAGTGTTTACCAAAGGTAAAAGTTTCTCTTTTTTTTTTGAAGAGTTAAGGAAGTCTAAGTTTTACTTTTTTTTTTTAATCAATGAAGTTAATACTGCGTTTTAAATAAGTTAAATAAAAAGATAAGAATGGACTAAAAGACACTTGAAACAAATGTGTACTGACATCAAGCACCTGGCTCTGGGCTGTTTGGTTAGGTATGGGGATGTGGGTGAATATTTCACACTTTGGTAAACACTCAGCTAAAACATAATTGCCTACTTAAGAAAACAACAAAGATAACAACACAGGGAAAACTATCTGTTTGTTCATATAGAACTAACACCCCCCTGATTACCTAACTCCTTAGATGACACACAAAAGTCAATATTGACAGTAAATCAATGTATACAACAGGAAAAAGAATCCTCAAACAGATCGGTCCCACACACATTTTCAGTGGAAGACTTCAGAAAGATTCTCTGCAAGCTGATTACCAGTACTCACATTTTGTTCTTCACATTTCTACAATCCTGGCCTTGTATTTAACAACTATGAAAAGGAACTCTTTTTTTTTTAAAGCTAAATTAAAACAAAGAGTTCATCTGAATGTAAAATCGTTGCTGGCTTCAGAGCTCTTCTTTTTTTTCAGCACTGCACTTGAGTTCAGCTTATGTTTTCCTTCATTTGAAACCATACTTTTGTTGTTATTTTATTTGAATCTAGACTTGTTGGAGATTCTGTCACGACTGAATATCTTCTAAATGTCTACACTCAGATTTCAACTTCACAAACTCTTTAGCCACCTCATCATTCGTCCTCTGGGACAGAATGCGTAGCACAGTGAATCCAGTGTCATCAAGGTGCACCCTGCGTCCCAAGGCTACCCAACAGGCACAGCTTCCTTGCTCTATGATGTCCCTCAGCTGCATCAAGGCAATACCAATTAAACGGTCCTCTCTGGCAAAGCAATAATCTTTGACACAGAACTGAAGTTCATAAGCATTGGGATCATCTTCATTTCCTAAGTTGCTGCAAAACAACAAAATATAAGTTACTATGCTTACAAATCAACGATTATCAGTATCTATAAATGCAATTAATTACTAAAGTAGAAAAAGAAATGTCGAACTTTTGAGGCATGAACCGAAATAAATGATGGCGGTAAAATCTTGTTCTTTTATTTCTTCTTTAGGAAGCCTACAAAGTCCTCATTTCTATACCAAACATTACTGTAAGTCACAGGATAAATGGATTAAACTTGCTAATGAACTAAGGCAGCATTCATGTTTGAAGTGACATTAAATATGTTCCCAATAAACTGTTTAAAAAAAACAAAAACAAAAAAAAACAAAACTATAACTTTTTCAAAACAAAAGTGCTTGGTGTATTTTGAAAGCAAAATAGATAAAAGCTGAGCAAATCTAAAGGACTCAGTATGGAAACTATCCCCAAGTCTGTCAGTATTTGCAAGATGTTAGACTTTATTTCAAAAAGAAAGAATACCAGAACATCATGTAAAATTTAAAGAGCAGCAGGTGAAATCTTAATTTTTTACTAACAATTATTTAGAACTATTTTAGCATATCGGTAATCAGTAACATTTTAGTCATAACTCCTTTAGCAGAGCCAATTGGAATGAAATTCAACATATTGGTACTTTAAGCTTATATTTATAACAGATTTTACACTTCTATTAAGCTAGTTATAGTACTAATAAGGTTGCTATATTATTATAATTTTATATATATAATTCTCTATGTCAACCAACCATGAGGGACAAGATGCATGCACTCCGACTCTCTAACCCTCGATGAAAAAGTCATGAAAAGATAACTCTTTATTTCTGCAAGTCGGACTAGAGGTACCCCTTGTAACTTTCACAGTGACATAGAGCACGGCTCAGAAAAAAAGGGGTGGGGAGAACAAGCAATTTTCTCACTAAATAGTCACGTACGCTACGCCATGGGTTGGTTCAATTTATTAATTAAATTTTATTAAGTTCAAAGACAATTCTAAAATGTATCTTGAGAGAGAAAAAAAACCCTGCAAAATGTCATTGAAAAGAATACTTACAATTGGAATGTCTCATTGTATTTTGGACTCCAGTTATTGGACTTGGACTTCGTGGAGTGCTTCCTTTTTTTGTCATTCAAATGAGGACCAATTAAATGGACTTCAACAAAAGGCCTGAACATGCCTGTAGTACGCCACTTTAGGTCATTGCATGCAACAACTGAAATGAAAGTGGAAATAGTGAGGCAATGAAATACACATATCTTTGGTTTAGACAGTAACAGGTAACTGTGTTCAGGATTTGGTGCTACTAACCTCTAACAGTGACTTTATGCTCCCCTGTGCCAGGATGGGTTGTGAAATCCACTTGAATCGACACTTCCCCAACAGGATCTTCCTGGCCAGGTTTTTCTAATGGGACAAATAGAAATACAGATTTTTAGTTTGGTTAGTGAAGGTGACATATTGCTAAAATTATTTGCAATGCAATTTTTTTTTTTTTTTTTAAATCTGTTCTGCTCACCTTGTTGTGTCTGTGTGTTAACAAAAGTTTTAATCAGTGTGTCTGTTGTTTGTGTGTACAGACTTAAGGCATATCTCAAGGACTGCAACTCCGCACTCTTGTCTAAGAAAGTCTTCTTTAAACCCTGAAAAAAGTTTAAATTATAACTTTTCATTAATAGCACATAAATATAATTGTACAATTAAAATTACAACAACGAATGACAATAACAAACGAATTCAACAAGTTTTGACTAAAAGTGTAGTCCACATGCACCTACCTGGCCACCAGCATGGAAGTATTGTTTGATTGTATCTAGAGCCATGTCCAATACAGCACATTGTTTGGGGCTCAAGTTTTTCTCAGCTTCCTTTGACATGTCCTAAATAAGTGAACCGAAAAAATCTCATAGTACTCATAGAAACTATCGTATTATGTTTTAATTAATATTATGGTGATGAACTAAGGATTATTAGTTTCAGTTTGATCTCATCTATTCATTATGACTAATACTGTGACCCAAGGGTACAAAAGTCATTATTATAGATAGAAATATATATAAAAATGAAAAAAAAATCAGAGGGAAATTTTTATTTTTAAAATCTAGATCGATATAGCAAAATGAATAAGTATAATGTCTGCTATTTATTTTTGAATAAGTATAATGTCTGCTATTTTGTTCCAGGATTTTCTAGTTATAAAAAAATCTGATTTCCAAAAATAAAAAAATCTAAAATATTTGAATATCATAGCAAGAAAAAAAAAATATGTAAATACTATTTAGACCCTTTTGAAATGGATTCCATAACTAGTTAAATTAATTTTCACAACAAGAAATGTAAAAATATATTACATTCTCACTATATTCTCATTACATCACTTGTATTTTAAAATATTTTTAAAAGAAGGCTATATACGTTTCTTTTTAAATTTTTATTTTCTTCAAGGTCAACAGATAGAAAAAAAAAGTTGTTTGATGTAAGGTAATTGTATTACTAGTTGAACAAGATACTTTCAATGTATAATTTTGAGCATTTATTCAATGATAGAAAATGTAACCTTTATTTATTTTATGTCACTTCATTATTAAATATTTCATTCTGAATTTACAATTAGCTCACCAGTAACCATTTGTGTTTTTCAGGAATAGGGCTACAATCAAACACCCTATATCAAACTTAGATACCAGTGTATTCATTTTAGGTTCAATATCAACATATCTGACCAAAAGTCTTGCACTGATTCAGAGCTTACAAACATTAGATATGCTTTTGATCAAGTTTGATCTAGTGACGTTTGACTGCAGCAAGGAAGAAAAACAAAAAAAAAGGTTATAACAAAGTACCAAGAAGGTGGCCTGTATACTCTTGACCTGCTTCATTGGTGTGTTCATTGGCATCTGGCTGACATGATTCAACAACATGCGAGACATGTCCTCAATCTTGGCCTGAGCATTACTAGGGAGGGGCAAAAGCTGAAAATGGCAAACAGATAAGAAACAAGGAAAAAAAAACCTTCACCCTAACATTGATGGATGTTAAATTAAGTTTGGGCTGAAAAGGAAAATAAAAAGGGGATAGAAGAGAAAATCTAAAATCAAAATCCCTTTTCAGATTAATACAAGAATTATGTGCAATAATTTGTCTTAAAATAATGCATTCTATACCAGATTTAAAGCTAAGACAAGATAAACATTGATATTGCCTAATTCTGTGATATTTAAAGCAATAAAAAAAAGTATTTTTTTTTATTTGAAATGGGGCAATTGCCCATTAATTTTTTTAAAATTTCATTATATTTTATTTTAATTAAAAAAAAATGATTTTACTTTAGTATAACTACTACAACAACAACAACAAAAACCCACAAATAAACAGCCTTATGCACTGAAAAGTTCAAGAGTAAAACCTAGGAGACAGATCCAATGCCACCAAGCAACTGACCCATTAAACCACTTACCACTTCCTCTGAACCAGACTGATAGAAAATAGGAGATATTGTTTAAAGTCACACTAGTCACTTGTTTCTTTGATTTATTTCGTACATGGTTGTCCAGGGTAGATCATACAGCTACACGTGGTCTTTTACAAATTTTAATCTAACAATGAATTTTTGTATTCCCAATACTTAATTTAACCTGTCTTTGGTAAATAGTTTCGGAAAACATGTTGCTAATTATTTTGCTTGAGACAAAGTCAGAAAAAGGACAAAACTCAGGTTTAAATTCAGAGTGCTCTATAGATTATTTCAGGGCAATTTCCATCAACAAGACATTTTCCAGTCTAAACTAAAGCATGAGCCACATTGTGCACTTTCTTTTTCCCTGTAGCTTGTTGCATAAGATTATTTGTCATGATTCAAATTGTAAAACCCTAAAGTAGTTTTCATTCAACAATAGAAAAGTTGCTAGAGTTGTTAGTGCCAAACAATACTATGACTCTACCTGTCTTGGGTCTGACAATGGTGGAAGCACCACAGTCTTTTCCATTGTGTGCATGACAATCTTCCATAGTTCCTGCAGATAAGAAAAAATATTTATAAGTTTTTCAATTGAATAAACTGATGATACCTGATGGTTAGTAAATGTGATGTACCAAATAAAATAAAAAATAAAAACTTTTACTCAAGTACTATTTTACTTCATCAATTTACAAGTGAATTTTTTTGTTTGTGATTCTGTGGCTGGGTGCAGAGAGTTAGGTTCATAAAGACAATCTAAAAAGCAGATGACACTACTAGGGGATTGTGTGCCAAGAACATGACCTTCTATCTAGATTTTCCCTAATGCCTGGGAAATCAAATCCAGGTAAATATGTATAGCATCATTACAAGTCTGTGATTTATTCCTGGTCATTCCTGAAATTGATCTCTAACAAAATGTGGGTTGTAGGTCTATACTGTCATCTCATTGATGGCAAGAACTGTTTGCAACAAAAATCTTTTTTTTTTAAATGCTATTAATAATTGGTTGAAATTTTTTTTTTTCAGCCAAATGTATTTTCTGTGTTTGTTTGTAATAAGAATGTCTTTAATGTCTGAAAAATCACTTCTAGTTACAGTTCTATTGCTGATGAACACAAGGTCTAGGGAGATATACATTACCTTGAGTAGTCTCTTCAGAACAGTCTTCTCACAGACTTGAGCAAACATGGATAGGCTGATAGATTGATGTGGGTTGGTGAGTTCATATTTGGAGAAAGCAATAAATACAAGCATGCATTTAGTTTTGTTAGAAGCAGAATTGAACTCATTTATTAATTTACAATTCCAGTATTAGTCATGCTATGTAGTTTCAGTTTAAATAATGGAACCCCACACTAATTGAAACTGAACTGACACCCCAATAACCATAATTAAATAGTGAAATAGATTAATTATACTAATTAAAAATTCATTAATAATGTTAGTCTACTGTAGTGTTTCCCAAACTTTTGACCTCTGTGTAACCCCTTTTATCATTTTTGTACTGGTGAGTACCTCTCCCCCCAGCACACTTGAATTGATTAACAGAACATAAAAACTAAACATTAAAAAAAAATCAGCATAGTTAATGAGGTGCAACATGTACCCTCCCCTCCAACCTCTTCCCCTACCCAAGGGTACGCAGACCCTCTTTGGGAAACACTGGTCAACTGAATTCTACAAAATAAAACAATTAATTGTGTTAGGGTTCCAAATTAATTGGCATGCTTTTAGAGTAATATTAGATAAAGAATGATTCTTATGTAGCTGATACTAATATACAATTATATTATTATTAGTAGTATATTATTTAATATTTAAAAAAAACTTATTAGAGCACACGTTGTACAAGACTTTCTGTTAGAGCAAGGTTGACAAATAGTCTATTACTCAAGCTGTATCTTACCTGCCATCTAAAAGATCCATAAGTGGTCGAAGCACCATGTCAGACTCTTGCTGGATACTGGACCTTTGGCTAGGTTGAGACAAGGAGACCTGACCTCCACCTTTCACCTTGCATAATAAACCTCCTAATTCTTGCATACTTTGTTGGATTTGTGGCTCTAAACTGAAAGCACAGAAATCATTTGTAGTGTTAGGCACTCCCGCTGTGTAACACTCAAAGTAATCCAATAACACAGGGAAAGGCTGAACAATCAATAGCAGTTAGTCCACACTGATAATAAATGTCAAACAAGTGTAAAAGCAATGAAGGGATGCTAACTCTATACGTTCATAAAACGCTACTTATTTCTACGTTTTTATGGAAGTAGTCTGTTTATATCGACCTCTATTTCTGTCTCTAAAACCCTATCCATGTTTTACTATTCACCTCATTGTCACTAGGTTAAAACTTCACTTATTTATGAAACAAAATTAATTCCTAATCGTGCCATAACAGTAGAGAAGATAAACAGTAAAACTAGACAAGGGTTGACGTTTTGTTGTTGTTCAGGTATAGAATCATCAGAGGAATATTTTTATTATATAACATTGGATGAGAGGAGGGTGACTATTATATGTTTCACAAATATCTGCATGAGTGTTTTTTTGGCTGCATGATTCACAGGTCATATGATACTTACGGAGGTTTGTGGGACACTACAAAAGTATGAATAGAGATATAGAGTGGACAGTTATTTAGCTGTGATTTACAAGCCATGAAAATATGTATGGTTAGTTTTAAAAAAATCTTTTGCTACATTAACATTATTTAGCCTTAGAAAAATTGTATACACCATTTTACATACATAGTAAATTACCTTTTTGAGAATATAGAGCTAAGCTGATCTAAAACTCCATTCAGTTTGGACTGAAGCTCATTCAGTACATTGGCAGCATCAGCATCAAGCTGAAAAAAAAAGTTTGTTTTAATGCCAAGAAATCTGGAGTGAATTAGTGTCCAGTACACTAATAAATGGCATTAGCAGATTTTCTGATAAAAGTTTATCTTGCTATTTATACAATTAAGAGAAAGATTTAAGTATGCACATGTGTGACTAACTAAGGCAAGTTAATCCTGAAACATAAATATATATATACACACACACACACATATATATATATATATATGTATGCATGTGTGTGTGTGCATGTCAGGATGTGTATATGTCCATCTCCAAAGACAGATGTGCCCAGGTGAATTACTGGTGTTGAAGACCCTGAGATACTCAATTATAGAAAAACATTTTTAGTCAAAGTAGAAAGTGTACTAGTTCTTACTCTCAATAATTTAGATCATAAAACATGCTATTTAAGTTATTGCAAACCTTTTCTCCACCCATCGACTCAAATACTTTCTCTAGCTGAACCCGCAGCTGTTGAATGTTGTTCATCATTATACAAGCCTGCAGAGAAATATTATTTGGCTCATTACTTAATAAATAAACACACTACTGATGCCAGACAAAATCTATGACAAAAGTTACAATTAAGCTTTTTTTTTTCATTTTTATGAAACTATATTTAATAATAACACAGTGGTACATTGTTCTACTAAATAATGTTTCCCTGACATATAAGGCCTTTTTTTTTAACAAGTCCATATTGATTTTATTATCAGTGAAATAATTAAATAACAACTTTTTTAAGATAAGAAATACAATAACTTACGACTTTTTGGCGACTTGTGTATTTTTCAAAGTCTCTCCGGACAATATCTGAGTAAGCTATTAGTACTTTATTCACAGTCTGCACAGGACAAAAATTATGTTACTCTTATTTTAATAAAGAGTTATGCAATTTAACACTCTTCAATCAAATAAAAAGGCTTAATTTAAAACAAATCCACACTTAAGAATAACTTACTTTAGCAAAACGCTTCATGTAATTTTTCACCACCTCTGGATCAGGACATTCAAGTTTTTTAATAACATCAAAACATTGATTCAGTTGAGTAAATACATCCACAACCGAAGTAGAAAACAGGGCATGTTCAGAACTTTTTTGGAACTGGAGAACAGAAAAGTTATAAAACGGTTGTAATTAGAATATAAAAAAATTCATTCATGGACAATGACTTAGAGTTCTAAAACTTAAATGAGATTACAAAAACTCTTTTGTAGAGTCCATTGAAAGAAAAGAAACTATTTGTCTGATTGCTTGGATTATGTTTACTTAGTGTTTATGTTTTCTATATAAGATAGAGACTTTGATCAGTTTTTAGTTGTCAAGAGAATCTGCTCTACAAGTTTACTCACTCCATCTTTTCTGTCTCTGTCATAAGCAGCATGGAGGTAATCCATAGACACATCATCATTTTCATTTAACCATTGCATAACAAATGGTTCAAACCAACTGAAACAAACATTAGTACTTTACAAAGGTGTGTGATCTTTTTTTTATTGATTGTTCCATACTTCATCACATTTCCAGGGAAAAAAAAACACAATGTTAACTTTAATAACAATTGCAGAGCCTGTATAATATTTTTACCTCTACCACTAAATGTCAAACGAAAATTCATTTTAAGCTGAGCAATGTATAGGATTTTAAACGTTTTAAATGTCCTTTAAATATAGTGTCAAATACTATGCCAAAAGAATTTTTGTAGACAATACACATGACTCACCGTGGATATTCTGGAACTGATCCACGATATTGAGGCACATCGGCAATATATTTGGTGTAAAGCCACTTGACTTTAAAGTGGAGATTCATATACTCTGAGCTTTTACAAGTTCTTTCTTCTTCATGTTCTGAAACACCAAAAGTTTACTTTCTAAACACTTCTTCCAATGCATTGAACAATATACACAACAAATATTGGACTGAACATGTGCATGGACATTTGCAGTATTTTAAAGTAAAATTGTTGTAATAATGATAGTGAAACAAAAAGTTTAATAATACAATTCATTTACTATTTATAATACTAGTGTCCATATCTAATCCTAGTAGCTTGTATGTTTATGAAAAGACAATAGATTTTGTTGTTACTTATGCATTAGATATTAAGAATCTCAAAATCAAAAGGTTTAGAAATAGTATTTTTTTTATAGTATGAGAAAAAGTTAAAAGTTTCTTTTTTTTTTTTGGGTAGTTCTAGGACACAGTCATTTATCCACATGATTAGTCTTGGTGGTTAACTTACGCTGCAATGCTATACACAAATCTTGAGAGAACTGATCCCACATCATGTAGGCACTGACTTGACCAACTACCAACTCTTGTGGAAATCTAGAATGTTACAGAAATAGACATTTAACAATAAAGCCATCTTTAGTAGTTAAAATTATTTACATTTGTGTAAAAAAAAAAAACAGTATGCTATACAAAAATTAAATTGCTGTGAGTAGACTGTTTCAAATGATGAATAACCCAATAAAAAACTATTTTACAATGTAGGTAACTCTACACTTAATGATTTAGTATTGTAATATAACTTCCTAACTTCCTTTATAACTATACTTACTGATTCAGCACTGTGGTATAACTATTTCTATCTTCTTCTATAACAGACACTATCAATGCTATCAGTTTATGCCAAAAATGTAGACTCTTTCCGCTGGGGCCCTCCTGGTCAGCGGCCATTTGTTCGTTGGGGTCTGTCTGAAATTCTCTGTTGTACAGCTCCGAGCAGTTGTCAAAGAGAAATTTGTACGTAGACTTGATGCAAGCAATGACACAGTCCTTGACAACAGTGCCTGCTCTGGGTGGGCTGGTCAACTCTTGTACCTATGTTACAAAAACTATGCATTAGCGTGAAATGAATCAATGATAAAATAACAATAAATGATTGCAATTTCTTTTCATGTCATTTTTCAATTCTAATTATTTATTGCTTGAAAGTAAGATTTCTACTCTGAAGGATTAAAAGTGCGACTAACATCTAAGAAAATAGGTCAGTGCAAAATCTCTCCAGGTACAAGAAATGGTTTTGCACTAAAAGAAAAGATAACTCTTGTTCTAATTCACTTTCTCTGACCAGACGTGTAAGTACTGACTAGCACTATTGCTTACCTTCATTCTGAAAAATGTTATGCTAGTTAATAAATCTACAGTGGACTTCAAATCTTTCATTCTGCCAGGATCTGATGCTGGAAAATTGTTCTGATGAAAACAAAAATCAGACCCTTGTAAAATAAAAAAAAAACTTGCTACTGTAAGTATGCTAACAAAATCAGCTTAAATTTCACTTACCCTATACATAGATAGATCTATACGTAATGAATTATGAAGTTGATCTAATAGCTTGACAAATTTTTCTTTCTGCAAATGAAAAAAAAAATAAATAAAATTACGTCTAGCTTTGTAAAATTACATTCAACAATATAAAATTTTGCAAAATACACCAAAAAGTGTCCAACTGAAAAAAAAGTTTTTTTTTAACAACTTCTTATTTTGTAGATAATTACTTTTAAAAAAACAAAAAAAGCACAAACCCCAAAATTGGAAGCTGCAAATCTGTCACTAGCAGAGACTGCAGTAGTTGCTGCTGTGTGAGCATAGAAGGCATTGATGTTGGCCAGAAGTGTGCTCATCAAGGCTGGTACCCCAGCACACATGTATTTGCAGGACAGACAGGAGAAATGTCTGAGGGGAGCACACATAAATATCACAAATAATACTACAATTAAGATAGAACCATGGCAAAAAAATAACCAACAAAGAAAATGTATTTAGAGACGTAACACTTTAAAATGATAATTGAAAAATATTAAAAAATAAAAAAAAAGAAAAATTACAGAGGATTTGATCAAATCAAATAACAAGTTTGACAAAAACCTTGCTTTTTCAATTCATTTTTTTTCATGACAATAATTGTATTTCAAAAACAAACTACATCTACAGGAACTCACGTCATTGCCTGGTAGATTGACTCTATGCCATATCTCATGGCAAACTCATCCACAATCTCCTGACCTGGCTCATCAAAGTAAACTTTCCAGGACTCATCCGTCTGTGCAACATTCAAACACAGGAATGACAAGATTGATGCAATGTTCATTATTAGGATAAATTTAGAGTTGAATTAATGATGCAATCCATGGAATAAGTAAAGCATGACACTGAGATAACACTCACCCCTTTAGCATTGGGCAGTTTCACTTCTCCTGCAGCTTGCTCACACAGATAGTGAAAAAGATTCTAAAAAGAAAATATTCAAACCAGTATTAAAATATACACAAAAGTATTGAATATTATAAAAAGGAATGAATTATTGAATATTATAAAAAGGAATCACTACATTATTTATGACAACTATTAGGATGGTGATTTCTCCATATAAAAGGGGGCATGGTGGATGAGTGATTAAGTGCTTGGCTTTCAAACTGAGGGGTTGAAGAATTGGATCTAAAATTTTGAGATTTTAAGGATGCCCATGAGTCCATCCAACCTGACATTTGTAAAAATAAAAGTAGTTGGTCATTGTGCTGGTCAAATGACAACACTGATTAACTGTAGGCCACAGAAAAAGATGGCCTTTACATCATCCACCCTATAGATTACAAAGTCTAAAAGGGGGACTATCATTTTTACATACCCTGAATAAGTAATTAATTTTTAAAACTTCTATTTTAATAAATGCATTTCAACTCAAGGGAACATGACTTACAAAGTAGACTAGATTGACTTAGAACATAATTCATGAGGTGATAAGGGACCTTTCTAAATATATGTATTAAAATATCAGAATTAGCTTTATATGTGTTAACAAAATTTTAGCGTTAGTAACCCAACTATTCTTGCCCCTGCTACTCACCTCATGTAAACATGTGTACTGTACATGATAGGGAGCTACTTTCTCTTCACCTTTGATCTCTACACTTATATGCAGACGTATAGCACCAGACACTGCAGACTTATCTGTACGTTTTTCTATAATCAACACAAATATTGCACTTGTTAAAAACACAGAATATTGTCTGAATGTCAATCACAGTTCAAGTTAACTTTGTTATCCATCCTTTATATAACAACTGAAAGGTATACATTTTAATTTTTTCAATGCTGTAAGCATTAAGATCTTGAAAACAGCATTTAATCCCTAAATACTTTATATGCTGTAGCCCTCATATTCTCATTTTTTTTATAACAAATCTAAGGGCAAACTTTGAATGACAAGTTTGGCATAAGATGAAGGCTGTTCCATTATGGTCTTTGCATTTAATTTTTCTTCCACTTTCTACTTCTAACGTATTACATTCAAATCATTCATTCTATGGTTCATGAAAGAAGATATTCAAGGCTAGAAAAGGACAGACCTAAACTATACCAAACATCCATCTCTCCAGACAATGTTCTGACTTCAATTATTGTTTGACCAAGGAAATCATCAGACTCTCGAGTTAACTTTTGTCTTAATTTGGATTTCAGGTCATTGTCTTCATCCCTGTTGATAGAATGATGAAACTTAGGATTAAAATAATAGAGAATTAGAAAAAAAAGGTTGCTATGTTTCAAGATGTTGAAAACTACATTTGCAATATAAAGCTACTTACCAAACTCTAACTTTGATTCTGTCTGAAGAATTGTGACATTCACTGAAACAGAAAGTCAACACTAAATTGAGTTCAATGATTGTTAGAACAAACTCAAAAGACATTTCTATGTGCCTCCCTTAACTAGCTCAATAGTTTCAATTCAAACAGAGACAAGTTTGTCATCCACTTAATTGCTGCTGAACCAAGAATAATAATGGAATTCATAATACAATACAAACAAACAAAATAGATGTTTTAATTAATCCATAGAAATAAATAGACATGAGGGTCTTTGTCTTGCACAGCTGAAAAGAAAATTGTTGATTTGTTATTTAACTCAGGGCAGAAGTTTGGTAAATGTATCATTTAACCCAGAGTTGTTTGACTTACAAATAAAATTTCTCATTCCACTCTGGGTTGAGGTCTTGAGGCACTGTCTTGGTTCTTTTTTTGACCTTCCCAACTTGAACAGTGACATAAGGGTCACTGGTTCCAGTCTTGTCTTTGCCAGTTAGGCCTTGAGCAGATATCACTGGAGGATATAAAACAGGCTGATTGATAAACAAAAACTATCTTACATTTCTCTCTTATTCTAAAGGTTCTTATTATAATAACATTTCGTTTAGATTTGCAAACAAAGATTCTTTTATTTTTCAATGGCAGCACAAACTGAGCTTCAGAAAGCGAATTTTGTAGTGAAATATTGCAAACACATTTTTAGAACTGTTCTGAAGTGATATTCAATTAAATTTTTGGCCCTGAGAGCATACAAAAAGTTCAATTTGTTATAAGTGATGGTACATGAGAACTAAGATGCAATGATATTTCATTGTAAGAAATGTGACGTGGGGGCTACAACTAAATGATAATATATACTTCATGAAGATAGGAAGCTGAAAATACATTTAACAAGAAGATCTAAATACAATAGTACACTATAGGTAAATAAATAATACGCACACAATTCTAATCTACTAAAGAAACACATTTCTAGAAAACTAAGAAAGTCTAACATGTATATAATTTCAACATAACATTTAGTTTGGTTTGAAAGTTGTCAGCTTAAATTATTATTTAATAAAAATTTTTTTTCAAAAAAAAAAAGGCCAAGAGTTGTCTAACTAAGTAGTATATTAATTTGATCTCCAGTAGAGGGTATGTAGTACCTTTGATACAGATGCGAGCTGACCATTTGGAGGTGCCATCAAGCACCAGCTGCTGGGCAGCCTTCATGTGACCATGATGGGACATGGTGTCCACACCAAAAACCCTCCTGGCAAAGAAAACACAGCAGACAACATACAACACTCATATTTTAATGCTATAAAAAAAGAGAAAAATATTTATACATGTGTTTTGTTAGGAAGAATGTCAAGGCTAGTGACAACATTAAACAGAGATGAAATGCTAATCCAATACATATCTACAAATATCTATTGGTCAGAAAACAACATAAAGACATGTATCTGAGAGATGCAGCACGTTACAATTAATATTGACCTAACTAATCTTAACTTGTATAAAAGTTGATAAAGTGTATTATTGAAGTACCAGGAAAAAATAAAACCCCATAAAACTGTTTATGCAATAATAATTAAAAAAATAGCTGCTAACTGATAAATGATTTGGACTAACTGCACAAAAGCAATAATTATTTATCTAACTGAAGAGTCAAACAAAATCAGAACATATTGACTGACTGACACTTTTTCTGTTTGTTTTTAACAATAACTGTCAGTTTGTATTTGAAGCCTGTGTTACAGCCCTAAGATACATGTGCAAAATAATCTGAGTAGTCTACACGAAAGTCTTATGTAGTATTGGAGCAAATATTGAAATCAATCTCATGCACCAACAAACACACATACTGCAGAGAAAAACAACTGAAGGTTTAGTGCATGGAGATGGTGGAAATAAATGATTGGCTAAACAAACCCAAAAGTTATCTATCAATGGAGTTAAAGATTAGAAAGGGGTTTTGTGACTTTAGAATTCAAATGTGAGATCAAAAGTTTGCTGAGAGGAAAACTTTCACCAACTCAATTATTGCTGATTGTATAGAAAAATGTATTTAGCTAACTCCTTTATATTTCATTTCATTGACAATTGTTTAATGTAATAGACATTTTTATACTGATACACAGTGTATGAATTATATGACAAAACATATCCAATTAAAAAAATCAATGATTAAAAATATCAAATTGTAATGAAATGTGTATACAGCTGTCATCACTTTCAGTAATTAACTTGTTCACAATTAAATGTAGAATGACATTAGGTAGAGAGTTCACATGTATATATTAGCAATTAGATTTTGTTAGAATTAATAAGGTAAAACTTCAACATAGAAACATTTTCTATTAATGAAAAAAAAAAAAAAATAAAAGAGTTTAAACGTATTAAAAGTGCTAAACAAATTTTTTAAAGTTGATCCACCATTATGACTAAGTTAAAAGTGTATTATAAAGTAAAACTGTAGTGTGGGGTGCATAAATATATAAACTACTACGATGAATAGAAAAACAAATGATATAGAACAGAGATGTTCAAAGTGCACATAAAAACCATTGCAGGTGGCCTGCACACAAACTGAAGGTGCACAGTTGGCTCTCACCAGTAATGGCTATTTTAGCAGACCACTTGGATGTTCCATCCAGAACACTTTGTTTCACAGCTTTCATATGCCCTGAGTGAGACTTTTTGTCAACTCCAAAAACTTGCCTGAGCAGCAAATTAATTTGGGTAAAATCAAAGAGATATAATCAGTTCTGGCTTTAAACTAAAGGTAGACAATATCTATGTTATAAAAGAACCCCCCCCCCACACACACCTATTAAATTGTATAAACAGTTCCAGTCACAAACAATAAATTCAATTGGTCTTGAGTTGTTTTTATTCAAAGTTCTCTAACCATAAGTTAAGTACAAACATTTTCTCCCCCAAGTATGTAGTAGATAAGAAATGAAATCATTGTCTTCAATGGAAACTAATTTTGTTTCTAGATGAATTAAAGAAATGTCTGTTAGAAATTTAGCTTTGAAAATGTCCAGCCAACATGAATAACCCAAATTTAAAAACAAAAAAAAAACACAAAATAACTATTTATGCTAAATAATTAAAATTAGTAGACATGCATAATTCAGAACAGTCTGAGAGACATACATAATACAGAATAGTCTTAGAGCAGTATTATTGAGCAGTTTCAGTGATAATGTATAATAGTTAGAGGGACCTACATGATTTAGAATAATATCAAGAATCCAGCATGAAATAGACAAATCTTAGTTGACTGATTAACAGTTAAATAAACAATGTTCCTACATCCATAAGAATAACTTTGAAAAAAAAAAGGTGAACAGTGTTGGCTTTAACGGAGCCATTATACCTGTTATTTTGCGAAGTTAAATAGACTTCGACAGCTGTGATACAGATACCAAAACTGACCAGTGACTAACTAGGCTTACACATATTGAGTCATGAGTCCATGTACCTGATCATCTCAAAGATTTCTGGTTTATTTTTCTCCCTTATTTTCATCCTCTCTTTCATGGCCATGATAATGTTGTGGGCCTTGTCGTCAGCCCCATGTTTGGAACTTTTCTCTGCAGCTCCTGGAATCATATATCAAGCTAAATGAAACAAATACCAAAACAAAATAATCTTTTAAAAAAATTACATTTTATTATTATTCTTTTAAATTATATCCTTTACTAGTTTTTGAATTAGACACTTTTTTCTATCTATATGTCTATCATTGTGTGGTTAGAGTTTAAAGAAAAACTGTTCTAGGAATTTGAATCTCAGATTTTTAGGACAACAGTCCAGCCCTTAACCCCCATCAAGGCCAGCTTGCAGTATTGAAGGAAAAAGCATCAAAGATGCAATTTTAGATGCAGGGGGAGGAGTAATTGTTATAGACTTCAGCTCAAATAAATGAGATAATTATTTCATTTCAACACGAATGCCCAACTCTGACTATAACCTTGGAGACGATGTACTCACTCTGAAGGCAGTCGGCATTGAGTAAGTCCTTGCACTTTTCATGACACTTGACTCCACACTCGGTACACCTCACACCTTGCCGGGCCAGGCCCCATAATAGGCCTTCACACTCAAAACAATATGTAGGAGATGTGGCTGACCACACCACAAAGTTGTGTGGTGTTGTGGAGGAAATTGGATAAATGAGGGCTTGCAATGTCTTCTTGTACACATGCATTTTCTGAAAGATTCAAATGATAGAAGCTTTTAGTTGTCAGACCTATAAGAAATTCTCAAGAGAAATAACCCCAGGCCTTAAGGTTAATATATTATGCTCATGAATTAAATAGTGACAGAATCAAAGCATATGTCTCACTAACTGAATTCAGTAACACTGACATCTAAGCTCTCACCAGTTCTTCATCGTTCAGAGATTGACGGGCGACCATCGCTGATGAAACACCAGCATTTCTTTTAGCTGCCAAACTCTTGAAGACAAAACAAACAAAAAATTGTCATTAAAACGTTACAATGTATTTAAAAAGAGAAAAAAACAGAAAATTCAAATGCATTTAATTTATCTAATCATAGTAGATTTAAAAGTAGGCAGTATTTTTTTGATGAACCATCTAACAGACCATTAATGAACATTTCAAAACTATTATTTTATATAAGCTATTAAGTAAATATATATATATATATATATATATTTAGATCAAATGATCATTTAGATAATGAGGAAAAAAACATGTCACATGCAAAAAATTGAACAAGATTTGAATGAAATTACAATATGAAGAATTAATTCATCATTAATGAGGGAAAACAAGTGAAACTCTTTCTAGTAGAGTCACTGCATGCAAGATAAAGCACTCAAACATAATTGTATCATGTTTAGAGAATCAAATGGTCTCTGCACCATAAACAGAGTGCTATAAAATGTGAATGAATCATTTGTACCAAACTGTGAGAACTAATTGATGAGTATGTACCAGACTTTACTATAATGTATACTACAAAGTACTGTATCTAATGGTACCAAACTTTGAGAACTCAATGTCTATGTATACTTAGAACTTAGT
>JADKLZ010000003.1:41867891-41879752 GCA_021533235.1 Biomphalaria straminea | reverse complement strand
CAGAGTAAGACAGAGGGAGTTAATATCAGACAGAGTAAGACAGAGCGGTTAATATAAGCTATGTAAAAATGACTTACCTTCATTTCCTAACAATTGTGCTTTTTTCACTGAAATTAGAAACAAACAAAAAACATTAACTACTATGAAATATGTACAGCATATAATATGTAATACTTAAGAGCAGATCACTCTGCATAGGATTTAATTTTAATCACAGTAATCTGCTTTTTTACATTTACAAAAAAAAAATATTACAAAAGAAATTGATAAGGAGCAATATAATAATGGAGGAATCCAAAATACTTTGAAACACATGCCAATCTTTCTACTAATCTTTTTTTTTTTTAGCAATGCCAACTATGAAACACTAGCTGTTACAAGAAGTCAAACTTGTTATCTCAATTTAAAGGAGGAACATTTTCTGGTACACAAAGATTTGGCTCAATGCCAACAAAGTATCCAAGCAATTAGCCTGTCAATATCATTAAGGATAGAGGCACTATGATGAGGCCCAATGCTAACAGCAGGACTAAAGCAAGAGAAAATCTCACTTGAAATCTGGCACAAGGGGAGAGAATGAAGTATGTTCCTCCCTTCAGAAAACAATCAGGAAACAATCTATAGTGTAAAATTGTATAAACTACTGGTACCAGTAAAGAGCTTTACAGAAACAAATCTATTGGAGATTTTCAAGTTTAACTTAACAATGTCATGGATGCTGATTTGAACTGACTTTCTTGCCAACTAAATAAAAAAGAATTTAGCCATATCTTTAATTTAACAATATCTCAATGGGTGGCAGTTCATCTTCCTATCAATTTTTCTTTATTGCTACTAGTTAGTTCCCTTGTTTTTTAAAAAGTTGTAAGTTGCACAGTCCAACTTAACTCTAATGCTTTATAAAAAATTATTTTGTGTTACAAACAGAAGAGATTAGAAGATTTGATCCTGCAGTGTACAAAATTGTCAGACACATTTTAAAAAACACAGCATATGAACACTTGCTTGATTTTGTACATTGGATAGTTTATTTTTTCTGCCAGGTAGGAACATTTCCAATTTCATTTGTTTAACACATTGAGAATAAATATTTTCCTAGAAGTAGTCAACTGATAAACATTTGTAAACATAGAAACAGCTTTTACAAGCTATTATTGTGACTGGCTGATCAAAAATGTTGGGCTTCACTATATTAATAAATCAAAATATGATATCTGTGTGTGACATTTAATATATTATGATTTCCCCGGCTCAGCAGTATTTTTTTTTTACAAATATTTATATTTCCCCCCTCTGTGCTGAATATTACAAAAAGCAACATATTTATGCTCTCTTTCATAATAATGTAACTTTTATAAAGTCTATAATAGAACTTGTTTAAATGATTACTTTTACTATGATGTGTTTAAACACAGTGTGTACAATGATGTGTTTAAACACAATGTGTTCTATGATGTGTTTAAACACAATGTGTACTATTTAAACAAGCACACATGATAGTGCGCTAAGGTCCAGGGAAGGGAAAAGGAAGTGAGAAGGGGAAGAAGAATTTTCAATATCAAGAACAAGAAAAATACTAAGACTATAAAAAGGTTCAACAAATTAGGTCAAAACTATGACCATTTAAAACATGTAGAAAAATACAACGGACGAAAACAAACAATATCAACTACAAAAATTTCAATATCACAGTGAGAGTTAGAAATGTCATAGAGAGACAATAAATGGAAAAGAATGTGCATCTTCAAGTCACTCTCAAGAGCAGGTTAAATCAGTTAGTAGTGTCAGCGCTCAGTTAGTAGAAAGATTATTACTTTGTATTGTTTATATTATTAGCAGAAATATTTACTGTTTTACACTGCATAATTTATTTGAATCTACTATTGCTCTGTGAAAGGAGTTTAAAGACATAAAACCTTCAATCGCAAGATTATTAATGTGTTTCTTTCAGTAAATATCACATTATGAACCTTTTGTCCAATACGAACATCTACACCTTTAATTCTCATTGTCACACCACAGTAATACAAGTGTATTAATTGCATATAAGTTTTGTAGCATAAATTATTTTTTTTACCT
The DNA here is from genome assembly GCA_021533235.1 of Biomphalaria straminea. Taxonomy (NCBI): domain Eukaryota; kingdom Metazoa; phylum Mollusca; class Gastropoda; family Planorbidae; genus Biomphalaria; species Biomphalaria straminea. The sequence continues at coordinate 41,877,673 of JADKLZ010000003.1, read as the reverse complement.
ATTTAGTCAATTTATTTTAAAATATTCCAAAATATCCACTGTATCTGTAATATTTATGAGCCTAATAAAGACCAAATTTTATCACTAAGTTTAGCTTGCAAATAAATATTCAAACTCCCCGTGATTACATTTTGTGATGGATCAATGTGAATATGTGTGTGTCATCTCAGTGAAAAGTATAAATTAGATATAGTTGCAAATACTTTTAAACAAAAGAATGGCAAAAATACAAAACAATGCATATATAGCTTTTTAACTACACATTTAGGAATTAATTGAATGTTTTAAATACATATCCTCTACATGCTTGGCTTTCATATGTGAGTGAGTCTGGTGTGAATGTGTATTTTTTAAATAATGTTTTGTTTTGTATAATGCACCAATTGTAAGACAAATTTCCTTACGGACAATAAAGATTATTGTTATTATTATTATTATTATTATTATATGACATGGGAAAATGTCTTTTTACATGAAAAAGAAATGGTAAATCTATTATTGGCACAGACTGGTGAGCTTTCAGTGAGCTAAAATTAAGCTCTACAAATGATTTTATGGTCAAGATGCAAAGCTGGAGATAATTGAATCATATTGAAATGTTTGCAAAATATGGCTGAAGAATAATCAATAAGTAATTAGTCAAGATTATTTATAGGATTCTAAATATATCCTTTGTGGGTACACACCAGCCATCTTCAGGTAACTTGTGAAAGAATAAGCTTTTAAATTAATTTTAAAAAATGTGTCCAATAAAGTATAACCAGAATGTTCAGTGACCTAATGGTTATTAATTTTTGGTAATTAATGTATTTAAATAGTCAGTTGTAAGGGGAGAAAATAAATAATTCATTTTTTTTTTCATTTTGTACAAAGAAAAAATATTGGTAAATTCTAATGCAAACAAAATGAAAGATGTATTTTTTTAAACAATGTGACTATTATTAGGAAGAATAGAATAAATTTAATTATTAAAGCGTACTGAAAAGATCATGATACCCTTCTTTCTTATCTTTCAAATTAGAAATGACACTTTAAATGACATTATTATTATGCGCACACATAACCACTGAAATCTAATTGTGCATGTAGATTAGAGACTTTAATTCTGGTTTTCCTGGCTTATACAGGCAAGAAAGATCATATACTCTAATGGCACTAGGGAACAACATTTATCAAATTACAAGTTCTTATGTTAAATAAACTCTCCACATTCAGCTCAATATCTATGCCAAGGAAATTAATAAAAACCAATGTTTGCTAAATATTACTTTCTACAAAAAAACAACTAAAAAAATTTTTATTTTTATTTTAGAAAAGATAATAGCTTTAAAAATATCACCTAATTTTAGAATGTCTTGTTATTTAAAACTATCATATTTTTTAAATATTTTTTTTTCTTTTTATGTTCATTCAATAGGAAGACTAAACATTAAGTCAATAGTTTTCTTGACAAATTCAAATTTCCTATGACTGTAGTAAATCTAAATACTTAATGCACCTCAATGAGATTAAATTAAACGATTTTGTTTCTAGCATTGAGCAAATCTGAATTTTTTGTATTAAGTGATTGTTACCTGTGAGGAAAAGGAAAAACTTTTACAAACATATTTTAATTTTAAATTGCATCTTTCAAACTAGATGTATATAAAATATCTTTAGTTTTGAAAGTCATATGTTGATGTAGACTTAATTAATTTCAAAAAAGTATTTTAAAAGATGGAGATATACATTTGTATATATTGGGTCATTTAAACTACATATATATATATATATATATATATATATATATATATACAAAGATTTAATTATTTATTTATTTAAATTATATATAGATATGGATATAGATATAAAGGAGAAAAAAACTCAGATCTTGGGCTATTTGCCCTATTTACATTTTTTTTAAGGATTGGCCTACATCTCATTTTAATAAAATACTATGGTCCATATTTTAGTTTTTGAATATTTACACCACATCAATTGTCAATATTGTTAACAGGAACGAATAGTTATGCTAAAATACCCCCCCCTCCCTTTTTGTTCCTACAAAAAGTCAAATTTCAAATTTTGCCAATTTTGGTTAAAATATCTGGAATCTGGATCTTAAGAATATTATTATTGAGACACTTGATTCTGTTATATAGGTCTAGGCCTATAGATCTAGTACATTAACTTAAGTATATATAGGTACTTCGATAAACTGACCTAGATCCATTTTTTTTTCCTCCCAAAAAATGGCTGAAAAGTGTGTCAGCACATTTTAGTCTTTTTTAGGGGTGGTCATTTCCATCAAAGTTTTAGCACATAGTATTGGATTTCAGGACTAATTGTGATTACTTTTTGTAAACACAAGATATCAGAGATCATTTTTATTTGCTTTTGAAGCCAATCTGTTAAATTTTTCTTAACAAAAGTTTATGTGAAAGTGGACCATTTTACAACTTTTTTCCTATTATGGTTACAACAATGCTGTTTGCTACAATAATTTATCATATTATGAAATGTGTATATTTCAAATTTCATTAAAGTCTCTTGGCGCACTTTGAAGATATTTGATATTAAAATTAACAAAGACAAAGAAGGGTAAAATTTTCTTTTTTAAATAAAATAAAAGTGTTAATGGTTACATCAATCTCACTAATTTTATTCAATTTAGCATGTTAATATATATCTGTGTGCTAAGTTTGAACTTTGTAGCTTGGCGCACTCTTTAGATATTAATTTTCAAAGTTGATGGTTAAAATCTATTTTTAGTAACAACCAACACTGTGATTTACTGGAAATGATCAATTTCTGTCTATCCCGACCTATTTTTAGAAGCACACATAGGAATTTTTCATTTAGATTCATTTTTATAATGTTTAAATGCTAGATAATGGAGAGGAAATGTGTCTTTATTATAATGACTTTGTAATGGCAAATTTTAAAGTAAAAATAAATATTTTAATTTATAAATAAATATTTTATTAAAATAATAATATTAAATTTGTATTTTCATATTTTAAGCTCTGCGAACTATCAATTTTTTTTTCCTTGTGTTTTTTTCTATTATTATACATGTAAATTAATACTTAATAAATGATACATTATATTTTTTAAATGATGAGCTATTACTGTACAAAAATTGAAGTAAAAAAATCTTTTAATGACTTCTAAAAAAAATCGCAAGGTTTCTTTTTTATTTTATTGTCCGATGCAAGAAATTTTCCATTTACAATCTAATTTTTAAAGCATTTAAATCTGAATTCAGGCATTTTAAAATGATTAATTGCCAGTGCTCTACAAAAAGGTTTAAATTGTTTTTTATGATTTTTTTTTAACTTAAATGCTCATTAAATTTTAGCTAATATTTTTTCTGCGCAGTACTATTTTCATTTATAATTTCTACAAATTATCTATCTGATGCATATAAATAGCTATTTAAATATAGCAGAATTATAGTTAAACAAAATAAACCACACTACAGATCTCTGATTTGTTTTTTTGTGTGATTTTTGGGCATATATGATGACATAATCACATATATTTTATTTTTTTGTCGAAGGCTTTTTTTATGTACAAATTCATTTTTTTCAAAGATTTTACTGTTTGGTCTTATTTTTTAAATTTATTTTGACAGAATACAGGTTAATGAAAAAGACTGTGAAGTTTCAACCCCATATCTTTAAGACTTTTTATAATACAGTTAATTAAAGTTCAACTGTCTGTTGTTTCGGTCACAGTTTTTTTTTTTATTTACAAAGGCTAAAGCAGGCTATTTTTTGGCCACTAAAAATTTAATAACTTCCCTCATAATTAACTCAGCAATATAAAATTTGTATCATTGGAAAGCATTTCTCAAGCTCTATCTAACTAAATAGGTTCCATTGCATTGTGATCATTTTGAAATTTTTATCGAAGTACCTAGTATATATATAAATCTACCAGTGGGCTGTGTGGTAAGGCATAGACTGAAGATAAATTATCATTATTTTGACATTTTAAGTCTATTAGTAGTATTAGAATAGATTCTATTATTCTATAAATATAATACTTTTTAAAGATCTAGAAATTCTAGATCTAAGTCTAGATAGTATAAATACTATAGAACTAGTAGTATAATAGTCCTAGACTAGGTCAATCTATGTATTATAATTATAAGTGTATAAAATATATCTGGAATCTAGACTAATAATTAGATCTATAGGCCCTATTATTCTATATCTGGCTGTTATTATTTAAAGAGACTAGAATTGATCTAGATCTATATTAACTAAGTCTATATTACAAAGATATCTCATAACTAAATTTTATAGATCTAGTACTAATAAGTTCCCGTAGCTATTATAGTTTTTAAAACTAGATCTAGATATAAAAATAAACCCAGAAACTGGACAGTACACTACTTTTAGATTTTTTATTGTCGTACTATGATCTAGATCTAGTCTAGATCTAATAATAAAAATATAGATCTAGATCTAGATCGAGATCAATAGATGTTTAGTAAGGTCTAGATCTAAATACTCACCGCACACACACAAAAGAGACATTTCAACATTCGAGTAATATCCGTAATCTTAGTGTCCTCATCGGTAATGTGAAGCGATTTCATTATATCAAAGCAGGAAATCGGAATATTTTGCCATTACGGAAATGTAATGCATGTTTTAGAGCCCATGGTAGCCATCTTGTGCGGTTCAACTAATCATAACAGCGCATCAATATTCATGACCCTTTGGCCCGATTTCTTGTGACGCCTGCTTATATCTGGAACTCTTCTATCTTGTACCCGACAAATCAATATCTGGGGTCTTCCTTTTGTTTTCTATTTTGATTAAATCTTAAAATAGCTGAGATCCAAAACTAGAACCAAAATAAAACTGGAAGTTACGTTCCAAAATGAATGTACCGCAGTATCCAGACTCTAGAAACACGTAGAGTCAGTGTTGTCCTATCAGTAACTCAGTTTCTCTGTAAGAGGAAGAAAAAAAGAATGGAGGGGGTATGCAAGGTATGGGAAAACGTTCATTGATCCGTCGCCTAGCAGGGAGGGAGAGAGAGAAAGAGATCTCGGCCTCAGCGTATCGATCTACTATACTCATTGAGCTGACGATGCCACACCAAACTCGCTGGAGCTCTTTGCATTGTTTTGCCACTTGATGTAAGGCATGTTTTACACAGAACAATGATTATGCACTTTTGCTGTTTGTAGAGAATGGTTTAAAAACTTAAAAATGGTCAACCATTAGTCGGGCTAGCCCGTGAAAGTGGTAAGAGGGTCTAGATCTAGTTATATACATGTCCCGTTCAGATCGCTTGTGTCTTTCTGACGCGGAATGGGAGAGCGGGGGTTTGTGGAATGTGCCTGGGACAGAGGACAGAACTAGCGCCGCGTGAGTGCAAGTGAAAGAGACGTACTCTAGACCCAGGCCTCAGATGTATCGTTGGAAAGAGACTTGAACTTAACGCTTATTCGATATTATGTAGGAATAAGACAGCAGAAATTGTATTCAACTGTAGCAGCAGTCCGTCAGTCCAGCAGTCCGTCCTTGTAAAGTGATTGATCGCAAAGTTCACAGAAAATCATTGCTGTTTGGTCGCCTGGTATGCGCTTAGGACTGTCGAGTTGATGGTCACGGGTTCAAACCTTGAGCGCCATCCTCACCTTACGTTCAGCAGAAGGACTATAGGATGTAAAAATCAGAAAAACGTAAAGCAAATACCTAGTTACAGGCTTAATGTGTCTCTAAGAGCAGCGATTCTCAGTCTGTGGCTTTCGACTCCTTGGAGAGCCACCGAAAAAAATAATTAAATAAGTAGTTAAATAAATAAATAAAATATATAGGCCTATAAATTATATAATTTTTTATTTAATTATAGGCCTATATATTTAATTAAAATATTAAAATATATATATATATATATATATATATATATATATACAGTAGCGGCCCTAGGGGGTGGCAAGAGAGGGAAATCGCCCCAGACCTCGCAATCGTAGATTTCCTTGTCACCTTCATCTTCGCAATCCAGATCACTTCTCAATAACTAGATCTTGTTACTTAATATTTTGGAACCTTTCCGGCATCTATATGAATGATACCAATTACAAAACATAATATTTTTGGTTTCATCATATAGCTTATGCCGTTCAGTTTCAGTAAAGGCTTTATTTAACTTGTTCACCTTGGCATCAATAAAAAAACAAGTCGCCGGAAGCGACCAATTAACATAGTTTATTTTGTAAATAAATGACATCCAATCGGATTTAAATAGAAAAACGTGTAATGATCAAATTTGAACCAGCTGCAATGCTTTAGTTATTTCTAAATGAAAGAGCCATAGGTCATTTATATTTTAAAATAAATGCATTTTTTTAAATTGGTCTTTATTGAAATTTAATTTAAAAAAAAAATATAGTGTGTTCTTGACTTTCAAGGGGATACGTTCCTAAATATTAAAATTTCCGCGGTATTTAATTTCATACACTTAGAGCCTACGCTATTTTGTTTGGCTACACCAGGTATCACAAGACATCCTCTAACACTTTTATCTCCTAAATAACTATATCTAATGCTCTCAATAACCATTACATGTAGATCTCTCTAATCTGTAACTTGCTCAAGCGAGACCAATCGTTCTAGTGGCCTCAGTACTGGCCTATGACCGGACAGCAAGCTATTGGTCTACACAGGTTGCGACGTCGCAGATCACTGTAACAATTGGTCTCGATTAAACCAGTTAATGTGCTATACTGCAGCTATACGGTTATTTCGGCCAATCAGCACCCAGAAAGTTTCGCGATGACGTAGGCCTATTCATTTTCTTTTCAATAAGATTGAACCAGTGACTGAATCCGTCTACTATTTGGTCATGGCTCTCCTATTAATAGTTACTTTCTTAGTCTATCGTGCTTAGCAGAGATTATTATTATCTACTTTGCTGATTTTTCAATTCAAATTTTTTTCTGAATCATTGGTTACGTTTATTAACCTTAAAGGCGAAATCTTTCACGCAGAACAATTATATTACATTATACACAATATGCAATTAGTGAAAGGCCAATAATACAGTAACTACATTAGGTACTACAGCGTTTGAGGCGGACGAGCCCGTTTGCGTGATGTGATACAGTATGGCCCAGGCCCCAGGGCCCCGCATATTACACACGCCTAGGGCCCCGCGATATGCTAAGGCATATATATATATATATATATTAGGACCACCGTATCAAAAACAACTCCCTACAAATCTGCAAGGCTCAAGCCATAACGTAGACTAAGGAGGACCAATAGTACAGTTAAGAGTTAGATCTAGAGAAAGATACCGTGTAGAAAGCAGCTGCTATGTTTTACATGTTTCGGATGTTCCTTCAGAGTTGAAAATTTACTTCCTTGTCCAAACCTCCCGGAGGACGACGGAGGATGGAAGCGGGCAGGGTTTGAACCCGGGACCATCAAAAATCTAAACGACAGTCCAGCGCGCAAACCGCACGACCAGGCAGCCGGTATAACAGCTTCGCGCCAGGATAAGACGACATTATTATAACTATTATTCATATAATTCCTAATCGTCATTCTCTATTCAACTGTTGTTCCATCTTCACAACGTGCAAAAGGTAAAGCTTTATTATATGGGGGGGGGGGGGGGCTAACTTTTTGAAGGTATCGTTAAGTTGAATTTTTTTTAGAGTGAAAAAAAAAATAATTGTAGTATATGCCATATGTTGTAAATATAGATTTTTTTTTCCGCTTTTTTCTTTTGTGTAGCACTGACCTTTTCCCAACCAAAAGACAAAGCATTTATTAAACAACTCTAGAAATCTTTAGTAGCTATAAAATGGAAAGGGGTGGGGTTGCAACAGGTGTTAGAGCTGATGACCTCTCCCCACCCCCTGTGTCTTTCATGATCACACCGAGTATATGGGGATAGCAAAGACGTGGGTAGTGAGGAAGGGGGGAAGGACTGAAGGAGAGGGGTGTTTGAAAACAGGAGTGCCAAATGTAAACATTTTTCATTTTTGCAGGTTTTTTGTTATTTTGTCTATTAGAGACTTTCACGATCAACGTAACAATGTCAAGGACGCTCGATTTTAAACTTGACTGTTGCCAACTAAACCCAAAAGAACTGAATTCTAATTTTAGCACTACCGCAATGAATGGCAGTTGATCTTCCTATTAAATCTCTTGTATTAATGCTATCTAGTTTGTTTTGTCGGCCAATTTGTTGTGAAATACGCCTGAAGAGAGAGAGAGGGAGAGAAACACAGAAGAAACAGAGTGGTGACTAATAGACATAATTGTTTCATGTACTTGATTAGAAATGACTAATGGAGTTACATAATGTCGTGCAGATAAGATGTGACATCTGTTACACAGACGACAGTATCCGTGTTTCGTTCATAGACACACTACAACAAATGTTTAGTCCATCAGGAAGGGATGAGAACAAACAAGAAAAGTCTATATTATTTTTTGTTATTGTAAAAAACTGCGTCCTATTCTATCAAGTTTTATTGGAAAGTAAATACAGTAATTTTGGTCTACAACTCCTTGCATGTAGTTACCGCGATCTTTGATTATTTAAATCACTTTTTTTCCTTATAGATACGGACATCATTTAAAAAAGAAAAGGGGGTCAATGTTTTTTTTTTTTAACCTTTCAAATTCCCTCCTCTCTTCCTTCTCCAAAAGTTCATAATAATAAATTAAAATAATAATAATAATTTTTATTATCCACAAGGAAATTAGCTTACAATTTGTGCATTACACCGAATGAAAAAAAAAACTATACAAAACGAAATATAGGATGGTTTCACTCAAAAGTTACATCTGAAATGTTTATATTAGATAGTGGAATTGTATTTTTGCTAAGTTTACCAGACAATGAAAATTTTTGAGTCTTTTTGTTTTTGTAATCGTTGTCTTATACCTTATTTGTTGTATTTTCATTGTCTTTATTAATACATGTTTGAATTGAATATTAACCAAGTACAATGGCAGCGTAAATATTAAAATATGTAATATTTAAAGCAAAATACTTCGTTTCATCTTCTAACAAAAACCTTTTAAAATGTATACTGTCTTCACGAGATATGTGTGTAACAATTTTGGCACAAACTATTTCTTCAGAATAGTTTTAGAAATGAACAGTAAAGTAGTAATTATACATAAAACCATAATCTTCAAATACAAAGCTTAATAAAATACTCAGAAAGACACAAAGATGAAGGCATATTGCTATGGACATATGCTAGGACCAGTGGCGTAGCAAGGTACCCGTGGGCCCGGGTTCAAGAATATATTGGTCGGCCCCCCTTCTCAATAAGACAACTGTAATGTGTAACAAGCAATTGAGTAATCCGAATGTATCGGTACATTTACCAAAAGACATCCTAATACAAGTAGAGAAGCTTTTTAATAACCTTATTATGTTTGAAGTGGAACTGCAACACGAATTAAAAGTCAATGTTTGTACAATTTTTTTAAACAGAATCAAACAAGTTAAGGGAGTTTCAAATATATAATACTACTAGTCGACCTGCGGCATAGCATACGCCGCTATTTTCCAGGGCAGGCCTTAGGCACTGCAACATATGCGACCACAGTGGGTCCCGCACTTTCTTTGGACCCGTGCTAAATTTTAGGTCTATAAATTATTAAATTGAACCATTTTATAACATATAACAGATTTCCAGCGGCCTCTTGACGACCGGCGGCATAGCATACGCCGCTATTTTCCTGGGCAGGCCTTAGGCACTGCAAAATATGCGACCGCAGTGGGTCCCGCACTTTCATTGGACCTAT
>JADKLZ010000003.1:41837611-41852891 GCA_021533235.1 Biomphalaria straminea | reverse complement strand
ATGAATAACAGTGGCGGTTTAATGACAAACACACAACACCACAGCCAATACGACACAATTGGCTCCACTATCTACAAATGCTTAAGAACAATACAACTGCCTAACTAACACAAGTCTCTTTAAAACGCGTATATGCTACATTTTCAAAGACTGTTCATTCACACACAGTTTTAACTGCACGCTTGCTATCTGCTGGACTCCACTGTACAACTGTCCAACACACAGAGATCACACATAGTCCTCGCCCGTTAAAGCTCGGGTCATGCGCAGATCACAGGTCACAGGGACAGTAGTTGGTTGACCTGTGTGACTAGTCGCCTAAGCATGTATCAGTGGGTCTCACACGTACACACATTTTAATGCGCCACTGGAGATGTAACAATATATATATATATATATATATATATATATATATATATAATATATATAAAAGTTACATCTCGTCAACTCTAATGCTGTCAAGATGCTAATAATTATGTTCACAGAATTGAACCTAATCACTAACGCATGGAGACTACCACTTGAAATCGATCAGTTCACACTGTTTGGTCATATTGCCAGATTTTGATTGGCATCGACCTTTTTCTTGTAACCCTGGAGTTTTCTTCCCTTGGAGGTGCGTGTCCGGGTCTAGGTATACGTGTGTGTGTGAGTGACAATGTGTTTGAGGTGTGCTCCCCTGGGATGTCCAAGTTGTGGGTCAAGTAAAAAAAAAGGGGGACAATTTCATGGTCACTCGAGTCAAGAGTGGTCACCCCTACTTCAATCCATGCTGTTGGTAGAACTCTCCAACTCCTGTACGCTAAGAGGAGACAGTAAGGATAAAAATATAAGAGGCTATGAAAAAGGGGGGGGAATAGATGGAATTCTAGTGGCAAATCTTAATTCTTAGTAGATATACCCACCCACCCAGTTTAACATTGTCTAGGTCGCAAGATTGAATATTATCATTTATAAAAGAGATGTTTATTACAATTCCTATTCTCTTGCAACTTCTTCGTGGAAACTGGAAACGGCTCTAAAGATTTTCCTAGAAATTGGACAATATATATATATATATAGATAGATAGATAGATAGATAGATAGATAGATAGATAGATAGATAGATATAGATATAGATAGATAGATAGATAGATGTTTTGTAAAATGTTTTACATGTTTCGGAAATTCCTTCAGAGTTGATGATAGTTATTTCCTAGTCCAAACCTCCCGCAGGACGACGGGGGATGGGAGCGGTCAGGGTTTGAACCCGGGACAATCGGTAAATCGATACGACAGTCCAGCGTGCAAACCGCTCGACCAGGCAGCCAGATAGATAGATAGATAGATAGATAGATAGATAGATAGATAGATAGATAGATAGATAGAAGAAAAGAATTACTAGCTTATCGGCCACTTTATTTTTCCAGTTATAATTTTTCAAAATTATTATCTTCTGAAATCAAATTTGGTCTAAACAATCTTACCATTTTTTTTAAATCTGTCATTCATAAGTTAGTAAAAAAGAGAAAAAAAATCACGCTTACAATTTGTATTTTAAAGTCGTAGCATGAGAATTTCGAGATCCCATTTCGGTCTTGTTTCTAAATATGCTTGAAATTACTTCAAATGAATCAAAAGACCGTACATCACCATTCAATTAACGTGTGTCTTACTGTAATATACATTTAGTACTTATTCGAGCTCAATTTGTGTGTGTGCACCGCCTGTGTTCCTGCGTCTTCAGAAACGAGGCTATATGACACTGTAGCAAACACAATAGCACATTCGTGGGACGACGTCTACCCAGAGTGATCATGAAGTAGGAGCAACAGAGCAACAGAATAGTATGGTCGAAATACAACAACAACGTAAAACTATAATTATGAGATCACCAAATTCATAAATTTATGATCATATATACATAGTTCTTTATGTAAGATCCCCATATACATAAAGGTAAGATCGCCAAATAGATAAATGTAAGATCAACAAATACATAAATGTAAGATCCCAAAATTCAAATATTATGATAGCCAAATACATATACATCTATGCACAACATTAGTAATACTATTTTTCTTTATAAAAAAAATATACTAACATTCAGAAAAATTCCTTTTTTTTTGTCTGAAAATTTTAGTCTTAGCGACCTTGACCTTTCATCTTCCTTACTCGAGCACCTGAAGTATGTTCATGTCTAAGGTCAACTCGATAATTCTTGTTAGCCTTTTTTTTTTATTTTTTTAATCTCCTTAAGAAAATCTTTAGTCAACGAGTTTTTGTATAAAACTGAGTCAACCAGCTTTCAGGTTTGTACAACACATATGCTTGTGTGTGTGCGCGTGAGTGTGTTTAGGGCAGGGAGGTCAATTTAAAGTACCTACTCAACACTCAACAGTACTGAATAAACTTGACATCGTTAACTGGGGTGTAGTTCTTGGTATTAGAACATTCCACGCTACCTAACAACCTTAGAAATAAACAACTTTGAGAATAAATATTCTCTTCTATTCAAGGTTTAAAGCTCACAGAGACTAAATTTATCTCCCTTTTTTATTTTGGTAATATAACAAACTAAATGTCACACTGACCGAACGAGGTTTCCTATCTCTATCTTCGATCTTCTTTCGATCTTCTTGTTTGTTTTTTTTTTTGTTTTTTTGTGTGTGTTTTTTTTTTCCTTTTCGTGGCCAGTGATTTAAATTTGAGCCAAGTGATATTAAAAAGAGGCACTGAGTTCTTCAAATATTAAATAGAAACAGTCTTGTCTCACAAATCAAACTTAGAAAGAGGGAAAACCAAAACCCCAGATAAACTTGTTTTAGTTAAATCTAGCATGAAAACAACAACAAAAGTTTGTTTATATATTAAGACCCAGAGCAGTGGCGTAGCAATAAACCCGGGCCAACGACCACAGCATGTGGAGTAGAAGCAATGTCGTAAAGGGGATGATTGCACTTGAGCCCATGGCTCTTAGCCTGTTGGAGCCCACGCGAGAACTTACGGATGACACTAATTCACGAATTAAAATTTCGAAACAGCTGTTAGTTATTCATTTTTCTTAAAGCTCAATTGGTTTCTTTTTTATCTGTATTTATAATGTTTAATATCAACTCTTTATTAATAATACAGAGGTCATTAATAAGAACAAACTAACTATTGTGTTAAATGAGTTACAGAAATATCTCAACGGTAGTGATTCTAAAACGTATGTGTCCAAGCCAATGAAGTAGTTACTTGGAAATAGTGTAAAACATTCATTTAGGAGGACAGCGTCCTCGATAGTCGTTATCACATTGTTTTTTTTTTGTCTTTGTATAATGTAAAAAAAAATGTTTCAACTAATAATTAGAACAGAATTTTTAAAAAAGATGAAAAAATAAAAAGCAAGCAAACAAAACACCAGAGTAAGTTACATATGTATCGTAAACAGTTGAATATGTTTGTTCTGTTACAATGAACGGCGAAACCAAACTGGGGAGCAGGTTTATAAACAAGATAAGAAGATAGAGACATGTCCAAGTAAATCATGGAATAGTGTCTTTCTCTGACCCATGCTTAGTGTTTGTTCGTAGTTCTTAGTGAAAGTTAACATCATTATATTTTTACAAAAACATTTTCATGGAATAGTGTCTTTCGGAGATGAATGCCTGTGTATTACCTGTGGTCGGAACGATGTCGCCCACACAGCTGTTCCCCCCTATCTATACAGCTGATCTATCCAAAGGTATATACATATATGTATTACTATAAATAATGGAACTCTGACCAATGCTTAGTATTTGGTTTATAGTTCTTAAAGAAATTTAATACCATTATAGGTATTTATACAAATACTATGAAACATCTGACTAGACTTTATTTAAAATTGCAATGAATGTTGAAATTTGACAGGAAAACAAAGCCCCACAGATTCAAAACGAGAAAATAGAGCTGCTGGGCAATGCAGTTCTGGCTGAAATACCGAGGTCCAATCCGCGCCAATTTTCTCTTTCATTGTTGAGAGCACTCAAAACATTATATAAACGTTCATCAAATTAGCATGATTTTTAAAAAACTGTTTGTGATCTCAATGACGGAATCCCCCAGAAAATAGCAATTAGAGAATTATTGCTAGGTTTTCGTTTTTGTAAGAACTAGACGTCTGCAGATTGGCTGAAAAATGATCCAACTAATGAATAATCCCTATTTATCTTTAAATAAACTGCGAGGCCAAAGCTAAGATGGTGCTTCCAATATAGGCCTATGTAGGCAAGTAGGACCTAGAATGGTCTTCGGATATTGCTTCATTAAAAGAAGTCGCTCGCGCATTATGTTAACTTTGCTAACCACGACTTAAACTTGGTTTTAAATGATTCCGTCAGATGTGCTCAAGACGTTGCACAAATATATATGACTTAGTGTTTTTTTTTGCTCACAGCATCTCAAAATAGGCGCGTCTTGAATCCAATAGGAAGAGCAAAGTATATAATACGCTCAGATACATTTGCCAACAATGTGGTCATCAAGGGATAATGCTTTAACAACAATGAGATTAGGATATTTTGATGTACCAAAGCAGTTTGTGTTTCTCAAAGATAAAAAAATGCATGGAAGCTCCAGCACTTAAAAGAAAATTAATAATTATTCGCTAACAATGTCCTGCTTATCGTCGAGTACAAAATTGTAAGCGTAGTCAGCGTTGCGTTGAAAATGTTGAAAAATGAGCAGCAAGATCTACATAAAGCAGAAAGTATTGGAATGACTTTTGTTTAATATACCCATACATTCAGATTCCACAATAGTTCTGTCACACTATACATTCGTCTTACTTTGGGTAGAGGGGCCCACGGATACCTTGCTACGTCACTGCCAGTGGTGTAGTAAAGTATCAGTGGGCCCCAGTTGTGGACAATAGTTGACTTGAAACAACTAATCTACAGTCGGTGTTATATATTTTAACTTGTAAAATTTGAAATAGCTTGAATAACGTCTTTGTGAACAATTAAGTTGATCAAAATGAAATAAATATAGCAGACTTTAGTAATTATATAAAATGGTATCAGGGGCGTAGCTAGGAATTTTCCTTCGTTTGGGGGCCCGGGAAGCTTGACCTCTTGGGGGGGCCTGCATTTTGAGTAATATTAAATTTTTAATGTAAAAAAAATACTTATTTGGAGACCCCCTCAAGTGGGGGCCCAGGGGATTTTCAAATTCTCCCCCCACCCTAGCTACGCCACTGAATTGTATTCTAAACTAAAAGTAACTCACTTCCAAACATAAAACCAACACGTCTTAACACTGCAATCGTCTACCCAAGACAGCAGACGACAATGGCACCCATCTTGCATCATTCCCAACCAATCGCTAACTTCTTCCCACCGTCACCATGGAAACACATACAGCCCTCTGGGATACGATGTTGCTTCCTCACCCCTCCTGAGATTAAAAAAAATTTCGATGTAACAACAGCACAGCGATGGTGTGATGGTAAGTCGAGTCATCTTGGTTGTAAATGTACATACATCTAGTCCTACTTTTCAAAGCTGACTGTGGTCTGTCATTTCTTATTCTGTTAGGAATAGTAAACAAGACACTGCACTCCTTAGACAAATAATAGAGTCATTACTCTCAAATCAGTAATGGTTTCTAGCGTGTGTACACACATAACATCACATCCATCTTTAAACGACAAGCAAGTTCTAGATTTGCCTTCATTTATGAAAATCACCCCTAAAGTAAATATATTCCGAACCCCTCCCCTGAGTAATCACGTGATATAAGTAAAGTTCTCCTTTCAGAACTTGCGACCTTTAGCCTCCCACCCCCACCCTCCGAGTTCGAATTCAAGTCGTAAAACTTTTTTGTTTGTACGAGACCTGTTCATGCTTTACCAGTAGGGATAAATAAATCCAACAAGAAAAACAAAAATAAATTAAAAAAAAAAAGCTTATAAAAATTGTAATTGTATCAATTAGTTTGGATCATTCAAGTAGTCACTTCATAGGCATAATAAATCTGTATGAGTTTAAATACATTTAACAATTTCTCAACGCACTTTGATCTTATCACTTTGATCTTATCACTTGTCTGGACCAGTTTTAAAAGGGGGAGTGAAGAAGGGGATATTAATGTGAATGTTTACATGACCGTTTTTTTTTTATGTATTAAGAATTTTCAATCAGGGTTCAAGAGTCCACAAGGGGACTAATTCAACTTATACCACATCTGTCTGGTACAGTATCTTTCCCTTGTTCAAGGTACCGACAAAATAATTACTTTTCAATAGTTAATAAATTAATTGGTCATTTTATTTTATTGATTCTTGTGTTGTCAGGTAGAAGAAATTATTGGGTGTGGAAGAACTAACGAATACAAAGTTTTTACCAGACAGACAGACAGACAGACAGAATAAGTTGATATAAATATTCCGACGCAACCATTTTCTTGACCACAATCTCAAAAACTAAAAGCCAAATTATTTGATTTGTCTCCCTTCCAATGCAATGTCCGACGTCGCGCATATCTCGACGCATTTATTTACTATGATGTATTGCCATTGGTAGTCCAGAAGAGACAGAGAGAGACAGAGAGAGAGAGAGAGCATACTAAAACAAAATCTTTGTCTATTTTTCCCAATGAAAGAAATATTTTCAGTGGCCTTGACATTTTCCTACCCTAGAATCGTGCACTATATACTTCACCCATCAAGGAGTTAGTCCACACGTGATCTGGCTAAAAATAGAATACAACAAGGCGAAGAATAATGAGTTGTTCTGTTTGTCATTTAGTTCCTTCTTGCTCAACTCTTAAAATAATTGCAAACTATATTCCTGTTATTTAGTTATTATATGACTCCATACTTTTTATCATTAATAAATGAAAAGTTATTGACTTGATCGAGGGAGGTTTTGTGAATGACAAATCTCAACCAGGGGGGAGAAAGGGAGGTTTCTTTTAATAATGTTTCCAGAAGGGTCGATCAGCAAGATGTATTTCAACCCCCTCAACGACACACTCTGGGAATAGACAGTAAGGTCAATTCTTTTTAGTCACATTATGTGAAAGTGTCGTCAAGGTAACTTAGTGTTGGATTGATGACTGTACAACTGCCCAGTGCAAAACAAATTAGAATTATCCATTATAAACATGAAATAATAACAGTCCTATAATAATAATAAATATGTTTTTGTAGAACTATTACGAATTCTGCATTGTGTGTGTTTCTATTCAAAATCTTTTTGACAGGTAGATAAAAAAAAAGAAAAGAAGAGCTGGTCGACTTGGTTGAGTGTAAAGACAAAAAGGAAGGTGTCTTATGAACAGTAAATGAGAGATGCCGATAGAATTACGGGGAGAAAAAAGAAAACACAGTGTCAAACTTTTACACACAAAATAAAACAAAGCAGAGATTTCTGTAATACATGTTTGGATACACTAGCAAGATGGGGAGAGAGAGAGAGAGAGAGAGAGATAAAGAGATAGATAGATAGATAAATATATATATATATATATATATATATAGATAGATAGATAGATAGATAGATAGATAGATAGATAGATAGATTAAAAAATTCTTGCACTCTAAAACTTGCTGAACGACTTTTGTTTCTCATGTTACAACTCGCCATGCCAACACATACACACAAACTCCCTGGAGATTTCATCGGATTTAATAATTTCGTTTGCAGAGAGGAGGACAAATTCTATCAACATTTTATTTCGTGAATTTCTGCCTGAGAATTATCGTGTTCTAAACGGGACTATTAAGTCACGCGCTAAACATTAGCGTTCACTTAAACAGTCAGATTGCTTTTTGTAATTCATGTGTATTGATCATTTAGCAGTAATAGTTTGGAGCAGTGGCGTCACTTGGGTCGGTGTCACCCGGAACGGGAAGCTCGGGGTGTAACCCTACCCATGGAAAAATTCTCGCCCTAAAAAAAAACAACAGCTATTATTTATTTTGTTTCTTTATGTTGAACACTAAACCTGAAAGCTAATTAATTCATTGATTGTTTTTTTTTATTCAATTCTACAATGTTTTTTTTTTCGATATTTTAGATAAATTAAAAATGTACAAGTATTGAATTGAGAAAAATTTAATTGAACCTATTTTTTTATTAGAGATTATTTAAGAGTTCCTTAGAGAAAATGTTTAAAGTATGATAGTGTTTCTCATGTGCTTCTGAAAAAAATAAATCAATCACTGAACAGGTTTATGTCCTGCGAAACATCGTCGAACAAGGCCTGGAATGCCAACAAAGGATGTCCATCGGAATAACTATGAAAAATAGAAAGAGAATAAGGCATCTCGCAACAACTTGACCGAATTCAGCGAGATGTCTTAAGCAAATCAAACTGTTGTGTTACAACAGACTCTGGAATTCTTAAACATCGACATAAATAAGAAATTAGGGTGCATTTGGGTTCCCCTGCCGTAAACCAAACTGAGTTGGATTTTGCAGATGACATAGCATTACTTTGAAATACAATTAAATGTATACACGAGATGACGGATAAGTTATGCATATTGGGTACAGGTTACCCAGTAACCCATCAACATGTGTCATACAGATCCTGATAAAATACAAGTTAACATATTGAGGCAGTTTCATATCAAGCGATGGAGATGTATATTATGGTGTTGCATGTCGGATTAGAAAGCAGGTGCCAGGAGCCGTCGTTCAAAAAGTATGGCCTGTCTGAACAAACACATCAATTAGCCTGGATATTAAAATCCACGTACTCAATACATTCATTATCCCAACGGTCACCTAACTTCGAGACGTGGAAGGCTGAAAAGAGGCTGAGTGGCGATAGCTGAGAAGGATCATATGATTAACACACCGAGATGATGTTATCAATTGAGAAATATTTTCCCGCACAGGTATTCGCCATCTAAGGAAAGTGGCGACAGAACTTCGATTGACATTTGTGAGACATATCATTAGACAAGAAGAAACACGTTTGCTAAAGTCAGCCTTAACAAGAAAGCCGAAAGAGGAACGCAAATAACATGGCAGTCCACGTCTAACATGGCGCCATAACTTTTTTTTTAGTAGTTCTGAATTTCGTGAGCAACAGCTAAGATGTAGCTGTGAAAGTCGCCTTAGACTGATTTTTGTGGTTGAAGCTTGCAGCCATTTAAGATAAGATAATTTGTATTGATCCAATCCAATGGAAATTCCGTTATACTACAATTGACAACCTCAGCGTAATGACTATGTGTTTCTGAATAGATTACAACAAAACATTTTACGTTCGCCACCCATCCAGTCAGAAAAAAATGTTTGGAAAGCTCCTTAAGCTCAGAGTTGTCCGGAGCGAAGCCCCTGGCGCCAAGCTTTTTCTACATTTCTGATCTTCATAAACTCTTTCTCCTGGCGTGTACTACGTATTAATGATCTCATTATAGGAACATGATAAGTCAAACAATATTAAATTAAAATGTTTGGGGCATGTTGATACGAAAGTGGGAAAGATATACGAGGTAGTCATTTTCTTTGAAAAAGTTGCATTTTGGAAAAGTGAATTTGTTTGACTTGGGTGATACCCTCTGGTGGGTGTCACCCGGTGCGGACCGCACCCCCCGCACCTGCCTAGTGACGCCACTGGTCTGGAACAAGACGATTTTTTAAAATCTGCAACCTAGTGAATCACAGTCAGAGTCGTAGAGAAGTGGGGCAATGGGGGCACGATGCCCCGGGTGCTACCCTCGGGAGAGGGCGCCACACTCAAAGAGGCGCCTAAAAATAAAATTATTGTAGATGTTTTAGTTAGGTAACACAATCTATGGTTATTTATATTATATTATTATGGAATACTTTAAATGTGAAATGTATAGGCCTATATTTCTAAGTGATGTTCACGGAAATGGGGAGGGGGGCGGCTGTGCCAATAAAATCCCTTGCCCCGGGTTTTGTTCACTTCGACTTTGATCACAGTCTCTTCCTAACGTGTCAATTGGTACAACACGACATTGTGTTTTGAGTATATAAGTGTATATGTTTATAACGCCCCCCCCCAACAGTGGGTGAGGCCTTATTAGTTTTGAATGGGTCTTTCCGCCCTTTAAGGTTAGACCTCAAAAACTAGAAAAGCTTTTCTTTAGCAAGAGACTCGAACAAGACACTAACCCTAAAACACACCTATAGATTGAATACTATATGGAGAGCTCCCTGATTTGGAAAACACTAAGCAGTTCCTCTCGTATATTGCTCTAGTGACCTCAGTCACCTGAACGCTCCAACATAACAATGAGAACGAGGAAAAAGAAGAGCAGAAGTTAATTAAAAATTCGATTTGATGGTAAGTTCAGTTGTAACAGAACGTTGTTGTCATCTGAAGGCGAAGAATCTTGTTTTAAAAATTAAAATAAGCACTTAATAAGATGAAATAATACTAAAAGGCTAGTACTTGCTAATAATATCGAAACCTGTTTGTTACCAAACGCAGGACTCATAGGCGGACCTTATGTGTGAAAACACAAAATCTCTTTGTAATTTCACCCCAAATGTACTTTATTTCATTTTAACGTCAGTGTTCACGCTCTTAGTTATAATTATTCTAAAAATTGCACATATTTTGATCTAGATCTATATTAGTGTATTACTTTACTGGCTGTCTTAATTCACTTATTAGCGAGAGAGAATTCTACGAAGATGTAAAGGAATTGTAATGAATACAATATGTCATCATTTTATATTTGAGTTTAAGGCAAATTTATATCAGCACCTTCAGCACCACTTATCCCAAAGTCTGTTGGGGCATCACACAAGATTTGTCAACAGTCTTTCTGCATTCCAGTCTCTCTTTTGCCTTGGCTAGAACCTCTTTCATTGGCATGCACGGCCATTCTTTTATATGTCTTACAATCGCATTCACTGTCTTTTCTTCTTTTTTTCCTAGAACGGAAGGTCTTAGCGAGCCCCCGAAGACATCGCAACATGACCAGACAGTTTTCGTGTGTGTATTTTTTACACTAGTTAGCAAGCCTTAATGAAAACACCTTTTAGCTCGACTCTCTGAAATGTCGAATTGAAAATTTTTCTAGTTTAAATTGGAACCTTCCTCCCCCCTCTCAGTTCGAGTAGCCCAGCATTAGATCTAAATACTATTCAGTTACATTGGCAATAGGGAGAGAGGTAACAATAATAGTACAATTTTATGTGTTAACACAATAACGTAATTAATAACACTGTAAATTTTAGTTTTGTATCCGCTAGTTAAAAGGCACAACTAAGGTAAAACTAGAAAGTATTTGCAACCAAACTAATACTGCCCAGCCAAATAACAAAATTCTCTTTGCAGACAGAATGATCAAATTTGACCTAGAAGTCCAAGAAAATAAGGGAAAGAACTTTAAGACACTATTTTGGTCATCAAAAAAATACTACCGTCCCCCCTCCCCTTCCCATAAGAATTGATGTTACCCCCATGTCCTGAGGTCAGTGTTGTCGACTAGTCAAATCTTCGCAAAGTCTGGACCAAAATCTCCCGAGGACGGTGTTTCATTCTCCTAGCAGTAGTGAGAAAATAGGTCCAATTATGTGAGAGCAGTAGTTGGTAGATTTGTGTCTTTATAGATTGGTGGGTTTTCTATTATTTATTGTATGATTAGTGGGTCTCAGTATGTCACAGGAGTGTCATCACATTGGAAGAGTAATGTCTAGCCTAGTCATAAGTGAAAGACAAAGGTCTAGATTAGTAATGAGTGAAAAAGAAAGGTCTAGTCTAAAGTGAAAGAGAACGACCTAGGCTTAAGTGGAAGAGAAAGGTCTAGTTTAGTCATACGTACTTTCAGTCGAATTCCAAAAATTGCCTTTAAAATAGTTTTAGTGTCTAAAACATAAATATCATGAGCTTGTCCTATGTCCTATGTAAACAGTAATAAATACTGTTAGGGAAGCCCTTGGAAGGACATATTTCGAGTTCGTCTTTCCCTCTCCACTTGGACACATCAACGTAGTAGAAGTTTATCAAGTCCACCCCCCCCCCTTTGTAAACTAACTAGATAGTCTCAGAGGCTAAAAAATGCTTCTATTAGGTGTCCGAGATGTGGAACACATCTACTTTGGTTAAAAACCTGCATCTCACCTGAGCTCTTTGAAGTAGTTATAGTGTGTACATATTAAATCAGCTCGCATGTCACACGAGCAAGAGTGGGTCATTGAGAAGATTCTAAAAATGTTAACGAAGAGGGTCGGAAAAATGGTTGAAAACCAAGATATAGATCTTTAAACAATAATGTAATTCTCACATTTCCATGGACCTCAAAATCTGCTAAAGATCGTCAGCTTCATCTCCCTGCGACGACTCTTTGATAAAAGTGTAAGCTTACGTAGAAGTAAAATCGGCAGAATATAAAAAAAAAATAAATGGCATATGCCACAGTTAAAACCTTAGCTTATGTCAGTCATCATCGTTACACTAGTATTCATTATATAACTATTCCAAATAAAACTTGATTAGCTAAGATTCTGTGGAGTTGATGATATTATATTTTTTTATGTGTATAAGAATGTCTAATTAACGGTGCCATAAAAAATTTGTTTGCAGCGTGTGATAGTTTCTTGAGACAGTTTGTATTTCAACAAGAACAAGTCACGTGGTCCAGCAAACGTGTCAGCATATTATAGGCACAATGAGCATTAAAAATAGCCTGTGATTAACTGTCATGTACAGTACTGTTGAGATGCATGTGTGTGTGTGTGTGAGTTGAGTCTCTGACGAAACTTTGTGGTAGGATTGATGTAGATGAGAGAAATTAAGAAACTAAACGGAAGAGAGAGAGAGAGAGAGAAGAAAGATAGAGAGAAAAGTGACAGAGAGAGAGAGAGGCGACGAGAGACAGACCCAAGTGTGTTTATTGTATGGCGAAAGAAATATCTGTTGTCTTTGTCGAGTTGAAGTATATTGCTGAGGTTCTATTTTCTTATTTCATTTGTGTTTCTACATATTTCAACATACAAATTGAAGTATATAAATAGGCGTGAATATAACGTCCAGCTTATTTTGTTACAAAAATAGTCAATCTTTATTCAAGATAGTAAGACAAATTTCCTTACGGACAATAAAGATTATTATTATTATTATTATTATTATTATTATTATTATTATTATTATACTATTAAGATTTATGTAAAAGTTAAGTTTTTCGGTTACAAAGGTATGCTGAATTAGCTGTCTGGAGTGACTACACAACCCTACCAACCACAAATCTTGATAAGAAATACTCAATTTTAAATACATCTTACAAAACAATACATAAGAATTATTGAATACGATCCAGATTAATGTTTTGTTACTCGAGTTTTCTCTTCTATTAAAAGTTTGAAACTTTACACAAATGTTGATACACAATTAATGGGCCTACCATTGAAAGAGGTTTTGAACAGGGCAAAGGATAGAGAGGAATGGAGAAAGACGGTCTACAGGTCTTTCTTGGTGCCCCAACGGTCCACCAGACTAAGGGTTAGGTAACAGTTAATGCACAATATCCTCCTTGGCAGTGACCATCCATGTATGTGATGCTCAATGGGGTAGTTGCTATAGCTTAATTCTTTTTTTTTTTTACAATGAACCTTGCGAGATAAAAACTATGTAGAAAATCTTTATATATTCCAGTGTGTATATACAAGCGTGTATATGTATACTATATGTATGTGTGTTTAAAAAAATGAGGAGTTACTTACCTTTGACTATAAAAATCCACGGATCGGACAGCTGGTACATGCTATGGCCCGGGGAGGGCGCCGTGATGTACAAAGTACTTATACTGTCGATGTCCTGAAGGAGTTCATCGATGTTTGAACAGCTTCGATTTGCGATCAGATATGGACATCAGCCTCACTTTAAATCCAGTACCGAATTTTAGGTTCGCCTTACACATTGTAGAAACGAACACCTCGGCCCACTTTGATTGAATACTATTTCACTCGTTTTCTTTATTACACAATTTTATTTTTTTTTACAAAAATTCTACTTTTTAAAAATTGAACTAAACTATTGTAATTGTGTATTACAAAGGCAGAGAAAAGTGTTTCCTAAAACAATCGTTGCAATGTGGCACATTAACTCCGATCCAAAAGAGCTATCATTTTCTCTGTAAAACACAAGTGGCCAGGTAATCGATACAGTTTCAGACTATACATAATGAGAAGCTTTTAGCATGGTTTACGTTCGCTAAAATTACCCAGCACGCCGATGAACAAGCCAAAAAACACACACCTACGCAGTTAAAAGAAAATATTTAAAACGCACAATTGAAAACAGGAAGAATGAAAGAAGAAAACGAAAGTAAGTAACCAGTTCTGACCATTTCTCACAGAAATCGTCAATAATTTACCTCACACGAAGCACGAGACAAAAGAACACACTGTCGATAGGTGAATATTCAAATATCCACGGCCTCCCATCGGATGCCATCAATGCGCCACTGCGATCAGTAGACATGTATTATATATACCTGACAGTAGCTGCCTATTGTGCTTACTGAGCTGTGACTTCAAGGTGAGCACACATTTATTTAAGTCCCCTTGCTGCCAGGATATGGATGGTATCAGATGATCGATGGGCTGTATCGGTCTCGTTATAGGGCGCTATTGTTTTACATGGCAATTGGGTTCCGTCTAACATGTTGTGTGAGTGTTGTGTGTGTGTGTGTGTGTGTGTTGTGTGTGTGTGTGTTGTGCAGTTTGATTGATTAAAAGACAAACATTTTATTTATCTTTCCCATGAGACGACATTATTTTGTATATATATATATATATATATATATATATATATACATATATATGTATATATGTAACAATTCTTGAAGAGAGTGATGTCTTCAATGATGATTGTTATGCCGGGGATTTTACTTGAATTACAATAGTTGAATAAATGACGATCTAGGATTCATAATAAAAGATTCTTTGTTGAAAACAAAACTCTGGAACTTTATTTAAATATAAAACGTAAGTACAGCTTATGTACAAGTTACAGATCAACAAGCTCAAATAATATTACAAAGGCTTTTAAATCAGAGCTCTTAGAAAACACGACTATATACTAGAAAATTCTTTCATCGACTGGCGTTCTTTTTAACCTCGTCAATTCTCTGGCGCTAACTCTTTTAAAAAATGTCTTTATTTTCAAAGTAACCAATAGATTTGCAACATCGTAATTACGTCTCGGGTAAAACCTGAGGTGCTGTCAAGGGTCTAGATTTATGGGGTAATTCCTGAGGCTCAGTCAAGGGTTTATATTTCTATTTACACACAAGCTTTTAAATGTGAAATATACAAATAAATCTATAATGGCATATGTGACA
>JADKLZ010000003.1:41804342-41817612 GCA_021533235.1 Biomphalaria straminea | reverse complement strand
AATCATAATTCAATAGTAGATATATATACATGTGTTTTCAAGTTACACGAAGTTACTTCCTTTTTCCGGTCTATATTTATTTATGTCTATGCTATTTTGTGAATGAAATAGTGCGGATTGGGTCCATTCACACCGTGGTGCGTACGCCATGGGATCTTCCCTATTTGCTTGCTTGTTGTTGCTTGCTTGCATGTTGTTGTTTGACCTCAGACTTAGAGGAATATATATATAGATATATATTTTATGAGAAAGGCTCTATTGCATGATCAATATAGTCTTGTAGATTCTGTTATAAACCTGCTCCCATTGTTGGTTTCCTCATTTATAATATTAGTAAAGTAGAAGCTCTTTAGACATTTAGTAAATATAGAATTGATTTTACATAATTTAAATGCACAATAAAATTTAAAACGATTAAGCTTTGAGAAAATTGAATAATTAACAACTGTATCGAAATAGACAGACGTAATTGTTGCTGTAACCCCCTTTCATCCTTTTCCCTCCCCTCCCCCGTACATTCAATACTATTTTCTTAACCAAAATCTCTCCATCCCCTCCCCCCACCATTCCTGTAATACTATCAATGGTTAACATATGGGAGGAAAAAGATATGGACGATATGGAAACGATTGCCACCTTAAACGCACGCTTAGGGCTAGGTTCCCGGTCATTTCATCCCCATCACTTCATCTCCTGGTTCTCATGTGGACCCTGACTGGTCAAGAGTCATTGGCCTAAGCGCATGAGCCCTTTGCGAAATTATTATGGCCACAGGCTGTGGGCCCCTAATGGTCGTGGGCCGGGTTCATTGAACCCCTTCGCGCCATAGATGCTACGCCACTGGCTAGGACAAATCTGTACAAATGCTCTTTCTTCCCTAGCGTTATTAGAGCATGGAATGGGCTGCCTGAGCTAGCCAGGAAAACCAGTGACTTGGCAGAATTTAAGTCACTGGTTAATATGCATGAATGAATGCATGACGCGTAGGACGCAATCATCTTTTTTTTTTAAAGTAACGTCTGTATTATATAAGATAACAGTGATAGGTAGAGGTCAACTTGTGACCCCGGCGAGATGACACATTGGCGAGTCTTCTCTGGAATCTACGCGTATAAACAAAGACAGGATGTGACGTCCTCACGTGTTGTACCAGAGGGGACTAGCAGTGTTTTTGCAATCTTGGAGGAGCGATTAGAGAGTTAATGCGAAAAGTCGTCGGTACAGTCGTCGTTACTGTGGTCTTCTGTGCGAGACAGTAGAAGAGAGATTGTGTACGACTTGGTGCAAGTAAACTAGGCTAGAGTTAACTCCTACAGTGGACTTGAGCAGTTACAGTCGATACAGTCTATGTAAGAAGTGTACGGCTCTGATTTGGTAGAGTTGAGTACGACTCGGAAAAGCTGAGTAGAGCGGACAACGTCTCGATGCAAGTTGAGAAAGATTATAGTGCCGTACGAGGTACAGTGAATTGTAAAAAACCAGATTTGTACAGTCTTCTAAGCTACTTGTTAGTTTATAGTTAATAAAGTTATATAAAGCCGGAAATTGAGTTGTCAAGTTCTTTTTGTGTTTTTATTTGTGTGCCGACTGGTACATTTAGCCAGAAGATTCAAAAATACGTCTCCGTTAACGCGATTCTTCTCGAATATCTTGTGTCAGAAGGATTGAGATTCTCTCAACTGTTTTTACATTCTTATGTCGAGGACTTTTGTGTGACAAAAAAGAATAAAAACTAGCAAAATACGAAAAAAAACAACTCTTAAATAAAGCTTCTATAAGGGAAATACTGCAATATTTATTTCCCTTTTCTAAACAAATCAAATTTCATTAATTACCGCTATCAAATAATTTTTTTTTTGTTTAATGTGTTGTCATCGACAATGAATAATTGTGCAAAGTTTCAACTTGATCTGAGAAAGGGAACTGGAAGAAATAACTCGTATTAGATTCCTGCGAAACAGACAAACTGACAGACGGACTGACAGACGGAGTGAGGTAGTATTAGAATTTTAATAAGACAAAGAGTCTTCCTTAAAACGAAGATGATCTTACGACGATCACGTCCATTACAGACGGACATGCACTATATCTATGCCTCGAATGTCTCTGGCATAGAAATGGGCATTGCGCGTCCTTCTTTATATGACTTAATTGACCTGAGATTTAATTTTACTAGGACGAATAGTCGCAAGAAAACACTTTGACATCGGTTTTTTTCTGCCTCATTTTTAATTTTACTTTTTTTGTTTGACATGCACTTTTTGTTTGCAACGTTGTGGTATGATGACGTTAATTTGAAGAGTAATGATACACCTCTACTCCGACCAACATCCCGAAACTAAGACACATTGAAGAGACATAGACATCATTCAATCCCACCCCTCCCTTCTCCAAGGCTGCAAGGCACATACTTTTTTTTTCTTTGCTACATAGATCTAGAGATAATATGACTGATCTAATCGCCAGCAGGGAGAAATAGAAAAATAGAAGAAAACAAATATGAGCAATAATGTAGGCGAGAGAACTATCCCGTGACCTGAACACAAGCAAAAGGCTAGCTACCGAGGAATACATTTTTCACATTCCATTTTTGGGAAACAAACGTCTCAATCATTTCACTCCAATACAATGGGAAAGTCTACGTAATTTGTCCTCATTTAAGCCATTTGATAAAATCTGTCTTACAAACACATTTCAATAGAGTCACTATAAACTTGTCGCCATTTTAAGCTTATATATAGATGACATTATCAACAAGTTGTAGTAAAATTACATTTTTAATCGATTCCTTTTCATGAAGCTGATGGTGGTCAATCTTTTTTTTTCTGTTTACAGACCGGCTGGACCGGAAAGGTTTGAGATATATGTTTACATTGAACTATATTAGATGGGAAAATATTATAGGGAACGTAGTTTGTTTGTAGAAAACACGTGGAAACACTAAGTATCTACAAAGAGCCATTTGTTTGGTGAGCAGTCCGCAATCTAATATAGGTAGACAATAAACCAAACCTTCAAATCTACATACGACGGTGCGCAAAGTGCTCAGGTACCTCTATTAGCTCAATTTCTTATTTAATACAAAAATAAAAAGACGTTAGCCAAATAAAAACCAAAAAAATTAAATGGTTCTGAAAAATTATGACAGTCAAACCAAAGTTTTCGCAGTGAGGCTCATTAGCTAGAGATTTTTTCCCTCAAAGATATACATAAACTCTCAAATTTAGAGGAACATCGTTAGAGCCGATTTCGAAATTACATGAAATACAATAACTTTTTTCCTTTCACTCACGAAGAGCATGCAAGCTAATAGTGGGAATTGTAATCATGAGGTCAACATTTAAAAGTCTGTAATGAATAGTGTCATAATATAGAAGACCACTGTTTCAAATATTCTGAATTACCACACACAAAGTTTTAATGCTTGGTAATACTAATTCCTGAAATTCCTGAAAGACTGATTTGACCCTGAGCTTAGCCAATACAATTTCTAGATTACATGAAGAGTTTTTTTTTTTTAATATTTTTTTTTTAAGTAGGGTCAGAATCTGAATAATTTCGGCTATGAAAAAATACGAAGGTAATTGCTTGGGTTAATTTTTCTGATCATAGCCTACCAGGACCTAGTCCCGTACCAAAAAGAAGAGTTTTTCACATACATTACATATAAGGGAATTAAGAAGATACCTCTAAAAGGGAAATTAACTGCTGCTAGACTGTAGAAGTAGAGTTTCCGTTTGAGACCTAGCGGTCCATAAGTGCAGATGTTTCTGAAACGAAGTTGTGTGGCTACCACAACGACCTGCTCACTTAACTTGTATAAGCTAAGGCCCCGTACCAATTAGAGTTGGTTAAACAGGGTGAACTACTCTAAGCAACACGATTATATTGATTACAAATAACACAATTTAGAGTTAACGGTACTTTGTTGGCTTGATTCTTATTGACAATAATAGTCCCCATATTACCCAAGGGGAGATCAGTCTATCACCAGAGAACGAAAGGTTGGGGGTCCATATATTCTAGTTGTCTCCCGCAAGAGTAATCCTATAATGACCGGAAACGAAGCTCATCGAAGCCCTTGTCAGCAAAGCGTCATCCGATTGGCTCAACGTGTTGGGAGGTCGGTTTGAAGGCATCTGGTCAATATTTGATGAACTCTGTTGTGCATTAGATTTGGTAGCAGTCGTAATAGCTAGCTAACCCCTGACCACATTCCTCTTAAATCACTGGTTATCAGGGCCATCTCCAAGTAAAGCAGTCGTTCATATTATAGAAGTGGATTGTTATATATTTTCTTTATTAGTTTATAGAGGGGTAAGCTTCTTCTTTGAGGCATTGAATGAAAGATTGCCCCTTTAGTAAACGATCAATTAGATACTCATTCAATAACATTTTTAAAACGATCTTTAATTCAGTTTGAACCAACATGTTTTTTAAAGCCGACATATACATAAGTACAGAATTAAATTTTCTTCTATTTTTAAGCACTATTTTGTCTTTTTTTTGTGAGCGTACATTTCTCTTAGGTGCAAAACTTGCTTTGTAGACATTGTCTTCATATTTATCTATATCATGTTTTTTTTTTGTTGAGGATGAAGATAAAACGATAAAAGAATTCTTTGGTAAGATAGCGTTATGGTGCCCGAGTGATAACAAATAAAGCGGTCCGAAGAAAAGTCAGAGCAGTGATTATTTTGTTTTGTTTAGATAACAGATAAAGCGGTCCGAAGAAAAGTCAGAGCAGTGATTATTTTGTTTTGTTTAGATAACAGATAAAGCAGTCCGAAGAAAAGTCAGAGCAGTGATTATTTTGTTTTGTTTAGATTACAGAGAAAGCGCCCCCCCAAGAAAATCAGAGCAGTGATTATTTTGTTTTGCTTAGATAACATATAAAGCGGTCCGAAGAAAAGTCAGAGCAGTGATTATTTTGTTTCGTTTAGATAAATAATTTTTAGGGTTTGGGACGGGGAAAGTTAGACATTGAAAAGTAGAATTTTCCGGCCGGAAGTATATGTTTTGAGTAAGAGGTCGATATTAGCGGGCCCTTGTCATTCAAAGTAATAAACTGTAAATCATGCGCTACAATTATGTTAGGGGAGAGTCCAAATGGGGAGTGATGGGGCGTTGTACCAAAATATTATGTGAGTGATCCACGTGCAGGCTGGAATCATAAAAAAAGTTCAGGCTGAAATATTTCAAATTAAGGGCTGAAAAGTTTATGAATACTCAGAGATTACATGTAGGAATAATTCCTAAGGCTTAGCTTTGAAAAAAAAAAAGGGGGGGGTGGAAACCAGTAATCAAATTAAGGATTAAAAGTATAGAGATGGGAGTGGTAGCATTATGAAACGGGCAGTGTCTACTACATGTAACACGTTTTAGGAGAGGGGTGAGCAGGGTGTACAAAGTAACAAAAGGCCCAGGCCAAAAAAAAATATCATATCGAATATTTCGAAATAATGATCAGCTAAAGAATAGTCAGATAGTGTAGATAACACTATTATTTAGTCGAGAAATGAACTCGAATTTATGGTTGGTCCAAGATTTAAGTAAGAAAAAAAAAGGGAAGAAGTCCATGGGAAAATAAACAAAATAACGCCTGGGACCAAATCAACGGGTCTAGCCGGTGGGTAATACTAGTAAATTATATAAGTACCCATTTTTTTAAGTCGGGTATGAATCACTTGAACCCATAAACATTCGACTATTACTTTCTTTTTTTTTTCATGTGTAAGTGTTCCGACTAGAGATTAATGATCTTCTTTTAATCATAAACAGCAGTTCCATATTTTTTTCTTTCAGTTACTTCTACATTTATTCTATTATTCGTCTGCTTGTCAGAGCCTATCACTCAGACAAGAATGTAGAGTTAAGCATCTTAAGTAGCTAAACAGGAAGTAGAAAAGAAGCCAATTGAGGACAATTATCTCTGCAAACACACGAAGCACATCTTGTAGTAAGAAGTCTCTCTGAGGCGAGCGAGGGAAAAAAAAACAACAGCAACAGTTTTACAACTAATCATTGACAACACAATTTTAGTCCGATCGATTAATCGATTTACAGCTAATGTGGAGTTGGCAGCTTTATCACTTTCTCTCGCTTGTCGTCACCTGGCTGTGTCGCCATGTTGGACAACTCTGAAGCAGACTTTGAGTACTTTGAACTCTCCAACCTTCTGTTCCCCGCACTGGGACCCCAGACTGCTAGAGACAAAGAAACCTATGCCAGCTCTTGATGCAATGAAAACAATGCTGTTAAAGACAGCCACCCGAGCCTTACTGAAACCCTGACTGTTATAGACAAAGAAAACTATTCTCTCCCACTGATGTTTACAGTCGTAGATTTGTAGAACAAAACGACAGAAATGAATAATAACATTATCAAATCGTTCTTCTGTATCAATAAATGTGATGATAAACCTTTGCTAGGTTTAAGGCACACACACAAAAAAAAAACGCAACTCTTCCAGGAATTCAACAAACCCTTGACATCCCAAAGAATCTCGTTGCCTGTCGGAGGGCGGTACATCTGCGAACTTGCCACATTGCCAGAAAATTTCTCAGTGGACACTTGAAGTGAGAAAAAAGAATTTTGTTTCTAACGAAGCTCGACCCGAGCAGTGCCAGGGAATGAATATTTGTTCGCTTTTCACATAATAGAAATA
Source organism: Biomphalaria straminea (assembly GCA_021533235.1). Classification (NCBI taxonomy): domain Eukaryota; kingdom Metazoa; phylum Mollusca; class Gastropoda; family Planorbidae; genus Biomphalaria; species Biomphalaria straminea. Next base: position 41,810,945 of record JADKLZ010000003.1, on the reverse strand, counting down.
ATCTTAATGATGATAATAATAATAATAATCCAACTTCAGATGAAATGAAATAAATGTAGTAGACTCTAGTAATAATATAAAATAGTATATTTGAACAAAAACACGTCTTTACACTCTGGCATCCTGGACTGGTCTGACGTACTTAACACAGACTAGCACAGTGACGCTTATCTTGCATGATTCTACAAGAATAACATTAAATGAATGCTCGATCTCTACAAAAAACAATAAATACTCCCTTTCTAAATAATAACCTTGGAAACACACAAACATACTACATAAAACCCCTACTCCTTTTTGCCTCGATTCACATTGACCTGCAAAATTGTGAACAACTAAACCGATGGATATAGGAATAAACCTCTTTTGTGAACAAAAATAAATATGACTTTTATTGCTATTTAGAGAAATAAATAAAAACTTATGACGAAAGGAAAAAAAGTAGTTGAGCCCAGTAAAACAAACACCCCATGGAATAGAAACATCGTAAGAAAATATCCTAGACTTGAAAAACGAACATGACAAGAAAGGGTGTGTTGTATCTTAACGACAGGAAACAGCAAGAGACCAGACACAATATGATAGTAACAATAATCGTGCGAATATTTTTATTTTCTATTTGAACTATTATATTTCAAATTAGATAATTTTATAATGTTTCAATAACGATTCGTGAAATTTGAACGATCGCTAACCAAAATCCATAGATTTGTAGACCTGATTTCTGAACAACTCACTGGAACAAACGAATAGTTTTATTGCTATATCAATACCCCCTTTTTTTTTTTCGGAAAAAAAAAACAAACTAATTCAATGGGAAATCTGAAATCCAACAAAAACTTCACTCATAGTAGAGATAATGGTACTGTAAAGTAATAGTATAGACATTTTTAAATATTATTGATTGAGCCCAAGGCAAACAGAAATTATTTCTTTGCATAGTATTATATTGTTGTTGTTTTTTTATGGACCATTAAAAGGAAAAGATATTAATGCCATAATTTATCGCCATGACAACGTAGAAGATTGTTTTCAAAAGCTATTCATTCAAATGATTTCGTGAGAAGTTTTTATAATTTAAATATATCTACTTATCTTTTCTTTTTATATCCATCACGTGACATGCATTTGTATTGTATTATTTATTAATTGTTCCTTCAAAAGAAATTGATATCATGGTTAGATTCCGCCATGCAGAAAAAAATCTGTAGGTCAGCTGAACAGCAACTGTCATGGCTACAAACATTTGAATAACAATTGGCACACGTTGTACAATACTATTGAAACTCTTTTTGTGCCAACTTTCATACATCCTGTTCTATGAAACTGATATTGCCGCATACAAGTTTCCGACTTAACAAAAATCAAGCAAAGAGTGTGGCAACAAGACAAACCACAGTTTAGTGTACACGCATTCAATGATCACTTTCGAGAAGACATCAACACATGTTCACGCGATAGATAATTATTTCTAGCAAGAGTCAGTTGAGCAGCTCCTATATTTCTATTTTATAATTGCTTGTGTAGAGCGCGACATTCATACTCCTATAAAAACCCATTGCGCACTGGTTCAATCTCTTTAGTGGAGAGAGATCTAGGGGAAGACTTCTGACTTCTAGGCTCTCAGACAATAGAACTACAGTCCAATCTCGAATTAAACATTTCCTTCATTCGTAGCCAAAGGAATCCAAACCGTTTATGTCATACCACAATAGCGATTACTCAGGATAATTTTCAGCCAATCAAACTAGCTTGAAGACATTGCATAAATGAAGATGGCGCCAACCTTTTCCTCTGGAGTTGAACTGGTAACAAGAGAAAATATACAGCGCCACGAACAAGACAGTGAAGGGGAAGAAACTTTGGATTGCACTCTTCTCAAAACAACTGTTGGCCTCATTTGAGACATGTCGATAATTAGAGATAAGAAAGAATCTTAATTAAGGTGTCTGTCAGTTAGGTTCGGGTTTAGAAATTTTGAGAATGTGTTTAATATAGACAAATGAAATCCCGTTTTAATAGCGGAGGTGGTGGTTGAATGGGGGGGGGGTAACAAAAAAGACTATACCTAACCTTAATATGTGTACAGGACATCCTTACAGTCACCGTGCCTTTGCAAGGGGGTTGTTGAGGAGTGTGGGGAAAGGGGTATGCAGTCTCGAGAAGGAAGACCCAGCCAGCCTTTTTTTTTCTCAAATGGACCTCCGGGCTGGCATTCATTTACACCCCCTCCATTTCCCCCCCCCCCCGAATCTATTAACTGCATCCTCAGGGAAATTCTCTTTTTATTTTAGCATACTCCATTAGTATACTAGATTTAATGTGCTGAATATTTAATTCCTCTGGTGAGTCTTTGCAACCACAAGCAGTAACACATCATTTTGTTATAAAAAGGTAGATAATGCATGACATTATTTTTTTTGACTTAGGCTAAGAAAGAAAATCGTTTAGCAAAAAAAAAAAATTCCTTCCATCATTATTCTATATTTTTAACAAGCAAAAACATTTTTACTAGATCCCATTAAAAATATAAGTGGTTTCATTACAGAAGCTGCTCTTTTTTGTTTTCAGATAAACGTGATTAGAATAAAATAAGTCTGGTCTTCGTGTCCGAAGATTAGTGAGGACTACAGTATTTCCCGTGGTTACGCAGCTCCAGGTGTGACCTATATATTTTGCCACCTACAGCGCAGACATAACCATCGTCCACCGTTGGTTGATTTAGATTTCCTTTTCTGTCTTTTCTGTCCTCAACACCTGAATTTCTTTAGGTCTCAAATGTGTATTCCGTGGTCTTTATAAGTAAACTTTGGCTGTCTCGTTTTAAAGTCGCATGCAACCAGGTGCTCTATTCTATGTCAGTTAAAGCAAGATGGTGCTTAAACTGGTCTTTAAAGCGTTTCCGTGGGGAGCTTTTAATACGTCGACCACCTTTCAGCCTCCAGGTAAGAGTTTGGCGGAATCCATCACTCCGCCTGCCTACAAAAATCAATGTCTACCAAGTTAAGGTTTTCTCAACCTGAGACATGGGTATTATACAGAAAGCAACCAAGACTACTTAAACGCTTTCACCAAAGATGTTTGCGCTCCATCATGGACAAACTGTTGCAAGACCGCATTACAAACAGCGATGTTCTTGCGAAAGCCAAAATGGACAGTGTAGACTAAAGGGGGAACTTCTTATGGTATGACAGAATAAAAATAATATACAACAACTATATCTGGAACTTACTGGAAGAGTTAAATACTGAATAGTAGAAAGTTAGAAGAGGCAATTTTTATGCGGATCAACTCCCGAACACCCAATGAATCGTAACAGCAACATCCCCTTTCTCATTCCTTGCCCATTATGTATGTTGATTCACCTCCTTCAGTCGTAGAGTGACTATGGTTCATCTCGAACACTTTTTAAGCGAGAGGAAAGACTTATAGTCGGAACGATGTCGCCCAAACAGCAGTTCTCCCTCTCCGCGCAGCTGATGAGACCAAAGGAACAGAATATCCGATTCAGTTTGGGATCAGTAACGCAGCAGGCTCTGTCAGGCTTTTTTCGGCGTTTGGGTATAGCCGTAAGGCAGCAGAGGTTTGGATTCAAAGTTATCCTTCTCCTTGATGGGTAGCCAACCAAGGCTAACGACCCCCCCACCCCGCCCGAGGCATACTGGTTTAGGCGCCAGTTTCTCGCTTTTGCCCCTTCTCCTGTTGGTGTTATCGGTTCCATCAGGATCAATATCTGAACCACATGTGAAGGCCAGGAGTTTGACACAATATCTGGACCAGACGTGAAGGCCAGGAGTTGGACACAATATCTGAACCACATGTGAAGGCCAGGAGTTGGACACAATATCTGAACCACACGTGAAGGCCAGGAGTTGGACACAATATCTGAGCCACACGTGAAGGCCAGGAGTTGGACACAATATCTGAACCACACGGTCCACACGTGAAGGCCAGGAGTTGGACACAATATCTGAACCATACGTGAAGGCCAGGAGTTGGACACAATTTCTGAACCACACGTGAAGGCCAGGAGTTGGACACAATATCTGAACCACACGTGAAGGTCAAGAGTTGGACACAATATCTGAACCACACGTGAAGGCCAGGAGTTGGACACAATATCTGAACCACACGTGAAGGCCAGGAGTTGGACACAATATCTGAACCACACGTGAAGGCCAGGAGTTGGACTGGTTGTCAGAGGCTGTTTGAGACGCGTGCCATAGAAAGCATTTTATAGATAATGATGTGCTTATAAATAAATGTAAACCTGCCACTAAACAACACAGTTCCCTTACATCGCCTTTTACAAATTTTGGACCTGCCCTTGAATTTCTTTATAACATTCACAAAATTGGATTATACCATAGACATACCATACGAATTCAAGTAGATACAATGGACACTCAGAGGATGTAAATTTCGTTTGTTTCGTTTCTTTGTGTTAAGAAACTATTTTAAAATATTGGAGTTGGGAATGTTTTTGAAAAAATAAATATTGCCCTTATATCTATATATTATTTCTCAAAGTAAGAGGTCAAACGTGCAACAACATGCAACAACAAGTAAATAGGGAAGATCCCATGGCGTACGCACGCGGCGTGAATAGAAGTTGGTGCATCCCAATCCGCACTATTTTTTGAATGAAAGTGGTGTTTATATAATTATCTCTTCTTCTAAGATTATTGTCATAATATTAAAAGTATTTCCACATTATTGTGTCGTTAGAATATTGAAACTAGAACAACAACAATACACAGATAGAGTCTACTCTCAGGTTTCACTTTAGAAAGTACTTCAATTACGCACATTCGTTCATTAGATATGATTACGAAAAGTAACTCATCTCTCTATTCCTAGATCTAGATCTAGATCTAAAACTCGAATTCAACTCTAAGAATATTATAGAAATTCTCTTCGCACATATATAGTTTTATGCTTTAGCACATGAACATACTAATTATAGTCCATTTAATCAAATTAACATTCAAATTTGTTTTTCTAAAGCATTGTTGCATGAGTGCAGCTATATTCTTAATATCGCGTAAATTAAGGTCAATTAGCCATTTTGTTTTAGTTTCATTCATAGTATTTTTCATTCATAACAAGCAAATGGGAAGATCCCATGGCGAAGCATGATGTGTATGAGAAATAATATATCCAAAATCCGCACCATTTTCATTCACAAAATGAATTTTTTTTTTACTTTAAAACGATTTTAATAATGTCCGGAAATTTCCAGGACTTTTTCGACCGAAGGCATAGCATTTAATAACATTTCAGGAGTTTCGAGGGGGCTCCTGGTAAATCAAGAGGCCGCGGGAAATCTGTTATGTTTTATAAAATGGTTCAATTTCATAATTTATACACCTAAAAATTAGCATGGGTCCAAAGAAAGTTCGGGACCCACTGTGGTCGCATATGTTGCAGTGCCTAAGGCCTCCCTGGAAAATAGCGGCGTATGCTATGCCGCCGGTCGACTAGTCTATCTATATATATATTCCTCTAAGTCTGAGGTCAAACAACAACATGCAAGCAAGCAAGCAACAACAAGCAAGCAAATAGGGAAGATCCCATGGCATACGCACCACGGTGTGAATGGACCCAATCCGCACTATTTCATTCACAAAATAGCATAGACATAAATAAATATAGACCGGAAAAAGGAAGTAACTTCCTGTAACTTGAAAACACATGTATATATATCTACTATTGAATTATGATTTCTAAATTATGAAAAAAAAATAAAAATTGCATGATCCTCAGTCTTAGAGATTAAACACAATTTATAGACATAAAATAATGTACACACAATTGTAATGCACAAATTTTTGTATTATAAAACTCTCTTATGAATTTGTGTAGCGAATGGAAGGGAGGTTAAAAAAGTGGAAGCCGGAAGAGATTATATACACAGATAGATACTACTCTCAGGTTTGACTTTAGCGAGGGAAATCTGTTATATCATGTTATAAAATGGTTCAATTTAATAATTTATACACCTAAAAATTAACACGGGACTAAAGAAAGTGCAGGGCCCACTGCGGTCGCATATGTTGCATTGCCTATAATCCTGCCCTGCAAAATAGCGGCGTATGATATGAAAAATTTAAAAATTGCATTGCGTGTTTCCAACATGACGAATACAAACTTTTCTTGATTATAGATGTGTTAGTGCTCCTGGGACTCATTTAAATCGACAGGATGGCGCGGGGAATCTGTTGTAAGTAATAAAATGGCTTAATTTAATCATTTTTACACTTTAAATTAGAGCGGGTCCTATAAAATTGCGTGTCCTATGAAATGCGGGCCCCACTGCGGTCGCCGGCCCTGGTAAATAGCGGCGTATAGTATGCCGCCGGTCAACTAGTATATATATATTCCTCTAAGTCTGAGGTCAAACAAAAACATGCAACAACAAGCAAGCAACAACAAGTAAATAGGGAAGATCCCATGGCGTACGCACCACGGTGTGAATGGACCCAATCCGCACTATTTCATTCACATAATAGCATAGACATAAATAAATATAGACCGGAAAAAGGAAGTAACTTCCTGTAACTTGAAAACACATGTATATATATCTACTATTGAATTATGATT
>JADKLZ010000003.1:41756581-41780395 GCA_021533235.1 Biomphalaria straminea | reverse complement strand
ATAGTGGTGATGTCAAGACTTGTTGACTTCGACTGTTATAAGGTAGAAAGTGGTTAAAGACGAGACTGGTCTCTACATTTTCTTTAGAAGTTTATTGTGATGTTGTGACAATCAATATCTACAAGTGTCCGATGTGAACTTCGGCTGAACAGAACACTAGGCTGTGTATAGCATGTACTTTAAACTAATCTGTTTGTGGATCGACTCGGTAGCCAGGTGCTCACTATCGTCACAAACCAATAGTCAATAGTTCAGGTTTTGGCTGAATAAGTATTTTTTCCATTGTTCTTTTTTTCTTCACCTCTCTCTCTCTCTCTCTCTCTCTTTCTCTCTCTATTTCTTCCTCATTGGGAGTGTTCTATGCGCTCTGGATTGTCGTTTCAATAATCTTGACGATCCCTGGCTCGATCCCTGCATACCCCGCCGTCCAGCGTGAAGTTTGAGCTCCGATGTAAATCAAAAGCTCCCTTCCTTCTCTCTCTCTCTTTCTCTCTCTCTCTCTTTCTCTCTTTCTTTCTTTGTCTTTCTCTATTTTATAAAAATAAATCTCTTGCAATGTCAATAAGAGATAAAACAAAGAACCATAACTTACTGATACAAAAACAAAGCCTAATAAAAAACCCAGAAAGACAAAAAAAAAATCCATACGGTAGGACTAATTTTCCCTAGTGCCATAAGAGTATAGAAATGAATGGTCTAAAATATCTTTTTTTTTTTTAAAGGAACTGTTTAAAATAATAAGATAAGATAAAATAATATGTATTTGTAACCAAAATGAGACAGTTCGTGTTCTTATTTAGTATGCCATTCGCAACTCAGAGAAGTAAAAATATATTTAAAAAATCACTTAATACCCAAAGTGATCTCACAGTGGTCACTTTGAGGTCAACATGGGAGATACGAGTGTGTTTGCGAGTGCGAAGCAGGACGTTTTGGCGCCGCCGTTTTGGCGACAGGGACGTTTTGGTGCGAAGTACATTATGTACGTTTATTGTATTATTTCTTAAAAAAGAATTATATATATCTATGTTTTGCATGAGTGTTTGTGTTAAGACAATTTCTTGTCAAAATTATTAAGTTATCAAGCCTTTATTCGTTGGAGCGGGGGAGGGATAGAATACATATTTTGTTTGTCTCGGTATAAAATAGTAAAAAAGCTGTTTGTTATACATTTTAAACACATATTTAAGCGAAAATAATTCATAGCTTTCGTACATTATATATGTTGTTCGAGCAATTATTTTTATCTGTTCCTAAAACCTTTTTTTATGTAAGCTATAACAAGTCCATTAATCAATGTGACTTATCATTTACTAAATGTAAATGTGTGTTTGTGTTTCACATCATTTTCGTTAATAAGCATTTTGGCTTGTGTATGTGTGTTTATTAAGAGGCACACATGGAGGCACACTTTTATTTTCAAAATAAAAGTTTTTTTTAAGATATTACTTTAAAATTAACTTAACTTAGCTAGTACTTATTCAGTACTAATTTCAAATTAACAAATATTTCTTTTAGAAAGACAGGAACATATCATCCAGTACAATTAGCGAAACTCACATACAAAAAGGGAAGAGAATAGCATGTCATTACCATTCAGAAAACGGCTGGCGCCAAAACGTCTCGGGCCAAAACGGCGGCGCCAAAACGGCGGCGCCAAAACGTCACGTACCCTTGCGAGTGTATTGTAAAATGTGAAAATAGCCAACGAGCCGGTTTCAAGTTTTTGTGTAAACATGCATTTTCTACACTTTTTAAAAAAAAAGTATTAATAAATTTATTAGCAGCAATGTAATTATATCCAAGAAAAAGATAGAGAGGAATGTAAAAGTACGCTCAACAGATCTTGTGTGGTGCCCCAACGGTTCATCAAACTAAGAGATAGGTGAAGAAGTGGTGCCGTTGAATGCTCCTCAAAGTTCTCTGTTACTTGACCAGAATTAATTCCTTCATTAAGCTCAAATTAAAAAAAAAAAATAATAATTTCACAACAAAGAAAGCAGTATGCAACTTAAACACACAAGCACACACTACCCTTATGTTATCCAGAGGCGTAGAAAACTATCAGTGCGGGTGGTGGGCTTCAGGCTTTACCCCAGTATGTATAAGTTCCTATTCCCATGAACTTGATGTTCGGATACTGATATTTTTGTTTGGCAAGAAAGCACGTAATATTTATGTGATACTCAATGATTGTGTGTTATGTTGGGGAAAAAAGCAAGTCTTTTTTCAGTTTTATTTCCATTTTTTTTTATAGGCATCATAAGGAGCTACCGCTCCGGGCACCATATAACCTAGCTACGCCACTGCTGTTATCATGCATTCACACGTTGATACGAACCATTTTATGCATTCAGTTTTCGTTTCTTTCATGTAGTAATGACAATTTATGACAGAGTTATGGTTCTTATCTGAGCATTTAAGTTTTAATTTTGGTGGTTGTAAAAAATCCTGTAAATACTCTTAATCAATCAGGTATGGAAGTTCCATTTGAAGAGCGTCGCTTGGCTGTCTGGAGGGAACAATACATCATGCTGACTAACAGAGCCAAAAAGAAGACCACAAAAATAGTTGTCTAGCTGACCGCAGGGTGTGTGTTTACTGAGCCGCTCTGGACTTGTACACAGAAGACAGAACGATGAATTAACTGGTGATGTCACATGACGTGTCACTTCCAGGGGCGTAGACAAAAATAAAGGAACATTCAGAAGAAAATAAATACAGAATTTGGTTATCGCGTGTGTCATAACAAAAATCTCTAAAGGAAAAAAAAATCCTGTTACGTGAACAAAAAAAGTATTTATAAAGATCTGGTGAAAGGGAGAGAAGCAACGAGACGTAACACAGGGAATAAAGAGTCCATGAATTTGGACGGATCAGCTGTGTATCGACCATGGCGGTCAGCTCTCTGGACAACAAGTTTTTAACATAGTATAATAAAGCCAGTGTTTTGATAAATCAAGGTGTAGGTGGCCACAGACAGATGGAAGTGGGTGTGTCTTGCTTTTTATATTTGTGAGGTCTAAAAGAAAATACAATTTCATGAAAGGAATACTTTAAAAAAAAAGATCCTTACAACATGCTATTCCAGCTTCTAGTGTAACCAAAATGTAGGAGTAGCTGATCTTTTAACTGGAGGTAGACGGTATACAAAAGTCTAGTACTTTATAATACATTTAAATCCCAGTTTTAAAAATGGTCTGTGTATAACAAGAATTATTTGCTTATTTCCTTTTTTATTTTAAAGTAAGCGTCGCTTTCAGAAAACTAAAAGTTGAGCACAGAGCAGACGATGATAAAAATAGATTCTCAATAGTGCTTTAGTTTTTAATTTTAAGATATAAACTTTACACAGAAGCATAGACAGATAGCACAAAACAATTATTTTATGATTTTTATTTTGGTTCAATATGATGTATTAGTTTATTTACTATTAGATTCTACCTGGCGTGATTGTCTGATAATTCGACCATGATTTATTCACGAATTCTATTTGTATTCTTAAAACTATAGCTAACTACAATGAGATTCGATCCTTAGACTACCTACAAGGCTTGTATATACAATGAGATTTAATCCTTAGCCTACCAATAAGGCTTGTAAATACAAAGAGATTCGATATTTAGCCTATAAACAAGACTTGTATCTATTCTACTATCTTGCTTTTATTATTCTACATGTTTTAGAGATACACTTGAGAGTGAATCAAAAGATTATCTCGCTTTTCTGTGTGACAAGTACCCTAAGACAAACTAACCAATCAAATCTCTTCTAGCATTTGGTTCTTTTTTTTTTTCTCTTTTCGGTCACAAGGAAGATGAAGTCGGAGAGTGAGAGAAAAAAAAAACCCAGAACGTCAGCAAATGTAAATATTATCAGAATAAGCTTACCAAAAACTAGATCGAGCACAAGTCATGAAGTTGGGACTTTCCCGACATTAGTTCCCCACCATGCATGGCACTATTGATTGGCAGATATTTTCCCGAGTGCTATACCACAGAGATTCCCGGTCAGTTAAATAGGAGTCAGAAGTTATGTCTGGACTGAGATAAACATGTCGAAAGTAGTGAGATTCCGACACTTTTGTAGCGGGAAAATATCATTACCGTATTAGATGGTCGAAATATTAAAAACTAGTTCTTTGTATTCGTTTAGAGTTGCCTCCTCGTGCTCTGTGCTAAATATAATACACAGGAATTGGTCGACCCATATTTTGAAATATTTTCACCATGTTTTAGCATTAATAACTATTTAACGGAACTAAACCCAACAAATTGGACTGTATTTCTGAATACTGAAGTATTAGTTTCATTGTTGGTATCAAACAAAATAATTAATGACCAGTAATTACTTGTGGAATTGGCTACTTTTGTTTTTATTGATTTATTCTTGTCTGTGCCAATGAATCATTGTATGAAGTTTCAATTTTATACGAGAATGAGTGTGGAAGAAATAACGTATACACACTTTTTACCTGACAGACAGACAGGCAGACAGACAGAGTTGGTATAAGCTTTGTCACAAAGAGCAGATAACTGTGCTTAAAATGTAGCTCGCACGTCCCGAGTTCCAGCCTGCCAGTTCAAACCGCTTTCATCTAGTTCACATATTTATGCTCCAGAAGAAGACCACCATGTCATTCTATTGTATACATACGAGCATTAAATCAATACAATAATCGATTGCAAATATTTTTACGGGAATAACTTCCTTTTACAAATTAAAAATAAGGTTTTTATTAGATATATTTTTTTCAATCTGTTTTGGCTCTAAACCCAACGTCTGTCTTCAGTTTCTAAAGTTGTATCTGAATGTAAAGAATTATTATGCTCCATAATGCAGCAAGGGAGGTCTGCAAGGGAGGTCTGCAAGGGAGGTCTACAAGGGCGGAGGGAGGGGGATGGTAAGAATCAGAGGAAGCATTCAAGTCAGGGGAAGTAAAATGTCAGTCTCGTGTGGCTTAGAGTGAGACACATCATATTAGCAGGCCTCAAAACTATTCTGCGACGTCACATACTGTGGGCAGTTTTGACCACGTCACAGGTGGTAACTTCAAAAGCTCTACCACTCGGCCACCAAGTACAATGATTCAATTTGTATAAATTATATTTATTTGATTAATTTACAAATTTAATTAATTCATTTAAAAAAAACCCGGATGTTTAGAGTAGAACAAGTTCAAACTTTCAAATCCCTTCTGAACTACTTCCACGCTGTAGCTCTATCCCATGATACCAGAGATTGATTCACAGTTTCTAGACTGCTATAGACTGCTCGTTAAAAATTTCCGATTTCCATCGCGTGACGTCAGAATGCTTCTCGCCGGATGAGTGGAGAACTTAGGCTGCGCGTACAGTCTCAGTACTCACGTAATGCAAGTTCATGTTAAGAATGATTATTCAATAATTGAACTGTGTATTTCATCACGGCTGAATAAAATTACTTGTCTAAATCAGATCATGTGACTGAAGCAAACAGATGCCTAAATCAAATCCCATCCATCCCAGTGGCTCTACAGCAAATGGAGGGCTTTAGCCTGATTCAACACATCCCTCCATTCAGATCTCTCCTGGGCCTTTCGTCTCCTCGCCCGAAACCCAAGCTGTTGTAGATCAGCCTCCACATCATCAATCCATCGCATTCGGGGTCTGCCATAGGGTCGCCTGCAATTTGCTTTTGCCTGGATACAATTTTTGCTACTCTGTTATCTGATATCCTTTAAAGGTGACCTGCCCAACGTAGTCTGTTCTTTTTTATTTGTGTCACTTTCCGTGGATCTTCATATAATTGATATATCTCATGGTTAGTGCGTGTTCTCCACCCTAGGTCTCATCAAATCCGATGCCTGAATCAAATCCTATGTCTAGATAAAATAACATGTCTGAATCAAAAGCCTAGAAATCTGAATCGTTCTCTCACATTTTTGGTTGTTCTCTATGAAATAGTTGTGTCTTTGGAGTATCATCCATCACACAGCACAAGTGATGTGCACATCACACTCAGCGAACCAACATCTCACACTGTCTCACACTGCCTCACACTGCACCTACTTCTAATCGATGGCTTTTAATCTCAAGTTTTGTGTTTGATTTCAAGTAAAAAAAAAAATCAATGTGGAGGAAATAGAAGTTTTCATGTCACATTCACATCCTGTACAACTGAATTCTGGGGAGGTTTTTTTTTTGGAAATCTTTGCTTTCTTATGGGTTGTTTTTTTTTTAGTCTAGATTTTTTTTCATACCCTTTCCTTTCTCCCCCCTGCACCAATCTCATCAACATCAACTGTATACTTTGAAATTGTTTAAAGGGTGAGGAAGGCGAGGGCTGGGTGCAAGACAGTAAGAAATGGGATGTGGTACAAAACTGAATTAAAAATTAGGAATTAAATATAATATTTAAATACATTCGAATGAATTCAGTGCAATATACTTTCAAATTTAAACCCTCATTAGTGGTATGATATCACATGATACACTTTTTTTATTACACTTATTTTTCCAAAGCTTACAGCAACTCATTCTGTCTGTCTGTCTGGTAAAAAGTTTGAGCACGCTATTTTTCCGACACCCAATCTTGAATCAACCTGAAATTTTGGCACAATTATTTCTTTTTTGGTCTGAGTAGGCGTGAACCACGAGTTCGAATTCAGGTCGTTCCCGCCTTTTTATTATTATTAAACTAGTCGACCGGCGGCCTAGCATACGCCGCTGTTTTGCAGGGCAGGCCTTAAGCACTGCAACATATGCGACCGCAGTGGGTGCCGCACTTTCTTTGGACCCTTGCTAATTTTTTAGGTGTATAAATTATTAAATTAAACCATTCTATAACATATAAGAGATTTCTCGCGGCCTCTTGATTTACCAGGAGCCCCTGGAAATCTCCTGAAATGTTAATAAATATATGCCTATGAAAAAGTCCTGGAAATCTCCGGAAATTATTAAAAGCTTTTGTAAAGTAAAAAAAAATATTCAGAAATATATAGATAAAAATTGAACATGGAAGTGAGATTAAAAGGGGGAAGCTAGAAGAAGGATATGAACAGGAAGCCAGTGAAATTATTATTTTAACGTAATTTGTGATATTAATTAAAGTACTTCTAAAGTCAAACCTGAGAGTAGACTCTATCTGTGTATTGAAGTTTTGAACTTTGAGAAGAAGAGAATTATATACACCACTTTCATTCACAAAATAGCGCCCTATGCTATGCTATTTTGTAAATGAAAATAGTGCGGATTTGGATACACCATTTTCCATTCACACCATGCTGCGCAATGGGATCTTCCCTTTTTACTTGCTTGTGTGTTTGAACTTTTGAACTTGTCGACTTTGAGTTATATATATAGATGCTTTTGAAAAAAAAAACAATTACGGTAAAATCCTCCCAGATATTCCATATATATGATGTCATACATCCATTTTGTATGTTTTTGTGTGTGTCATCTTGTCATAGACGTTGTCATAGTTCTATTGGATGTCAAGAAATCATTTCTACTTAAAAGTAAAGCTAAAAGTTTTTACTGTTCAATGTTTTATTTACAGTTTCTTTACAATACAGACGGATTAAAAAAAATTGTCTATCTGGGTGGCTGGCTGGTCGTTTGGTTTGGGCTTCAGAAAGTTGTTACGATGGTTCCGAGTTCGAGCCCTGTCCTATGTCATGTCCTTCTGTCCTGTGATAGGTTTGGATTCATTTGTAATTGTCTTCAACTATGAAGAAATGTCCTAACCTTTCTTTAAACTAACAAAACTTATATATATATATATACACAATAGTACACACATAGTCATATCATACAGACACAAATAGACACAACATGCTTGTACACTTAGACTTACATAAGTGTACACATAGACACAGCATATGTGTTCACATAAGACACAAGGTCTTTCAAAAGAATCCCATTACGAGTAGAGATAGCTTTAGATCGAAAAGATGGCTGATCTACAAACACGATACTGTAAGTAGTCCAAGAAATGTTGACTAAAAATATTTGACTCACCAAACTTCACAAATATTTTACAGAAGTCCATTAAAACAGACACCAACAACATCTCTAGCGACTACAACTATAACTTACTCTCCCAATCCATGAAGCATATGTCTATCAACTGTATGTACACTTCCCGCTGTTTATTCCCAAATATACAATATGTGTGTGAGTGTGTGAGTGTATGTGTGTGAGTGTGTGTGTGTGTGGGTGTGTTTGATTTGTTTTGAGCACGGAGTTTCCAGACGATAATAAAAGGAAAAAGAAAGATTTCCGCACGATTTAACCCAACAATGACGTCATCGGAAATTGGAAAAGGCTAGAAGCAAGTATTCTATGAGGTCAAGTCAGAATGGACATTGATATGACCAGGACAAATATAATACGCGCGCTCACTCACTTAGATACGGAAAAATGGTTTGACTTTTAAAATACATCTTAAAGTTGTATCAAACATCTTTAATTGTTATAATACATCTCTGAGATTTACCAAACATCTTTAATTGTTATAATACATCTTAGAGTTGTACCAAACATCTTTGATTTTTAGCGGCCCCCGAAAGGGGAAAAGACGCTATTAGTTTTGTGGCTGTGTGGGACACTAAATTTGGGTAAAAAGGTCTAAAATTTGGATTTTCAGTTTTTACCTAATTTAAATAGCCCAACCATTTCTGGACATGAAAATATAATTTTCACGATTGGAAAATAATTACTTATTTTTTATAGTTTTTTTTTTTTGTAAAGTATTTACATTAGTTTTATATAAATTTGTCTTCTTTTCTTTCGATTTTCTCAAAATACTATTTTTATTCACTTTTTTTACTACTCTTTCACTAATTCTGCATAGAATTCAATCAAACTTGTCCAGCTTATTGTTTATACCATGTACAACAACTGTTATAGAACATTTTTTAAGTTTGAATTAATATTTTGTCTTAATTGCAAGAAAATATTTGAAAAAAATTAAAAAAAAATTAGCAAGGTTAGAAAAAAAAAATTAAAAAAGTTTTTACTATATTCAGAAACTGTTCTATAGAAAATTTTCTGGAATCATTGGTCTACACATTGTATATTTTTGTTTAGCAATAGTTTAAATAGTTTTAAAGCCTTAGCGATTTAAAAACAATATACAAAAATCCAATATGGCGGTCGTTGCCATGACAACCATTAATAAGAAAACATTTTTAACCACATTTTTTAAAATGGTTATTCATAGGGAGTATACATATAAAGTTTGGAGTAATTTGGTTGATAAATTTAAAAAAAGGTGTTTAGTGTCGCACATAGCCTTAATTTTTATAATGCATCTCTGATTTGTTCCAAACATCTTTAATTTTTATAATGCATCTCTGATTTGTACCGAACATCTTAAATTTTTAATAATAGACCGAAAAGGCACTTTGACTCAATTGTAATTTTTACTTTTTAAAACATCTTTCAGACATACCAAACATTATTGACTTCTATTCTACATACCGACGTGAATACAGTATATTTAGGAGATTGATTGCAGATTTCTAAAAAACAATTCACTGATTCAATCAAGAATCCTTATTACAAAATTCAACTCATTAAGTTTGTTTATTTGGTAAATATCTTGTACACATTATTTCTCAATTTAAAACTTTGAGTAATATCTTATTGCACATGACACCACGCGAATGAATATAAAAATTTATAATTAGATATTTAATTAGTGGAAATATAATAAATATGTTTTTATAGAGAAAAGGGAGATAAGCAGTTTGTATATATATGACTATAATTGAGCGGTTCTTCCAACTGTATAACATTTTTTTTAGAAAGTTTTTGTGTGCATATTTTGCTTCTTATATATTGAAGTTGTGAAAAAAAATCTTATTTCTAAAATTATTTATACATTTCAGATTTCGCTTTTTTGCAGGTTTCGGATATTCCTTCAAAGTTGAAGATAATATACTTACTAGCCAAAAAACCTCCCGCAGGACGACGCACAACAATACCAAATAAGCAATAATCCTGGGATCTTCAAGATGTCCGAACGACAATCCAGCGCGCTTGCCACACGACCAGGCAGCCACCCTTTACATATATGTATTTAATGGTGTATTATTATTTGACCAAATCAATGTATTGTACACTAACTACAGGTATAAGACTCTAGTGTTGGTATAATGTACATTCAGGGTTTAATTCAGGGAGGAACCTGTGTTGGTTGTGTCCTGCAAGTCTGTCGGTCACGACTAGATCTCAAAAAACTAAAAGCGCTATTGAAAATCGGCTTTCGCCATCGCCTTGTCTTTAATTTAATACGTCGACTACTTTTATCTTGCTCTAAATTGATACATTGGCTACTTGTGTTGTTTTTAAACATAATTCTAAGTGCAGTTCGTGTAAAGTCGCTCTGGTTTAGGTGTATGTGTGCGTGTGCAACGCAAAATGTAAAGTAAACAAACCCGCATGGCCCGCCAACGAGTTTGTATCACAAACTCCACTTATTTATTCTGTTGATATAGTTGTGTAGTGGAACGTCAAGTAACATGGACTGGATATGTTGTAGTTTTCTATTTTATTTCAATGAAAAGGTCTACAGATTACTTGAATCCAGTCCAAACATTGCATCATCTTTCCTTTATTTTTTGGTGTCTGTTACATCTGGTAGCAGCTGGAGATAGTGTTGTCTGCTAGTTGTCTGGAAGCCTGTAGCGAGTCTAAGTCTTGTCGTCTGCTAAAGAAACGTGACGGCGTGATGAAAGTCAAATGACCCCCCTTCCCCTTCAGACGTCAGGATCGCATGGAGCATACTTGTATTGTCCAGTGCTTGCTGACCAGCGATATCCGATAACGTTGTAGAGCCCCTCCCTCACTCCGCCCTTGGTGCCCTGCTCTTTGATTAGTTCTCTATGGTGTACTTCCAATCAAAGACCTATGCTCTTGGTGTAAACAAGGCCACCTACGATAGAAGCGCCGCTAGAGACAACAGGTGAGGAACAGGAGGGACCCTCTGTGGGAGTGGGAGCGTGTATGAGTGAATGATCTGAATTCCACAGCACGGACTGTGGGACAAACGTTCTAAAAATATCTCAATTCTCAGAAATAGAAATCTTACAAAGTCATGGCCAATTAATTCCATCTGGACACATAGCGACATTTTGTCTTCGCGTTAAATTTCAGTGTTCACAATCTGAAAACTTTTATTTTTCGAAAGGAATTTTTATAAGAAAGTCAAATCTAAAAATAGCTAGCTTTTTGTTGTAACTAGTGGACATCTTATCTTATCTTATGAAATACAGACGTTACTCCAAAAAAGACGATGATTACGTCCTACGCGTCATGCATGTTAACCAATTACTTAAATTCTGGTTAGCAAAGTGTTTTATTATGAACTCAACTTACTATTACGGTCTTAATAGTTATATTAATATATTATATATTATTAATATATATATATATATATATATATATATATATATATATATTAATATTTTAATATTATATTACAATAGTCTTAATAATTATGCTGTTAAATTCATTCTATGCAATGTCGAGTGTTTATTATTTGTATATTTCCTTACGGTAAAAGTTATAAAAAGATTGAGAGAACTGCGTCAAGTCTGATAAGTCTGATATCACATTTTCATAGAGATGTTTGTGTCCTGCCTCAATTGGTTTGACCTGAAACTATTTGATTGTACTCAAAACTTCGAACTTAAAAAACTTCACCAACATCTCCAGCAGAGCAGAAAGAAATGAAATTTTGAGTTTTTTTTAAATACAAAATGTTCATGAGTCAACACAAATTGCAGCAACAACCAAAAATTGAGAACATTAACGACTTTTCGTGTGTGTGTGTGAGAGAGAAAGAGAGAGAGAGAAAAAAAGTAATCATTTTTTCCCCACATTCAAAAAGGTGCTAGTACGCCGTACAAATGTGTACCGTCACAAAAAAGCACTTCAATATATATATAGTCTATGGGCAAACCCAGGTTTGTTTTTAAAATTGTCACAGATTAGAAAAATTAACTCCATAACTCACAAAGACAAAACCATCACGACATATTTCTCATTTCATTTGCCCCTGGCTGATTTGTACTTGTGTTTCTTCTTCCTTAGTTTGACCAATAGACTTAGCCCTGGCAATGTTGCATTCTAAACCAGTATAATGCTAAATGTTGGTCCATTATAAGAAACAATCTACGAAGTACAACCATTTTAAATTGCCTTTTAATCGTGAACGAAATATAAATTGAATCTCAATCTCGGGTCGGCATCTCCTGCAGAAAAGTTAAAAGTACACATTTTAAAACGTATATTGATTTCGGTGTCGTCTGCCAAGAGATCGTTGGGATGTCTAGATACCCAGGTCAAACATCTATCACCCGAACTGCTTCAAATAATTCAATTTCCTTGATATCTAGCACCTTGTGTGGACTCTAAGGCCGGGGCAAGGGCAATCACTGAAGATCGCTTGCAGACGATAGGGCAGCGTTTAAAACGCACAGAGTAAGCCCTAACATTAAAGCAAGATCTATTGCAAAATAACGATTCTGCGTTGCATTGACGGTGAGCTGGCAGATGACAATGATACGCGGGACATTGCGTTTCCTCTAACGAGTAGAATGTACCGATGAATGTTTATTTCAAGTGATCGGTGTCACAAGAGAAGTGGATACAGGAAGTTTATTTATAGATTGGCTTCTAGTAGCTTAGAGTTTCTACATCTCCTGATGTTTGTGTTCATGCTTTGTTTTTAAATATTTCAGTTGTTGAGTACCATAGAGAAATAGAACAGCTCAAAGGCTACGTATTTGATACTCGTCTTGAGTTGGAATCGTATAAATATGTAAATCTTGATAAGTATCTATAACTATAATCAATATCAAGAATGCGATTCAAAATATTTTTTCTTAGAAATTCTAACCAATCCACATTACACTCTTGTTAACCTCACGCCACAGAAACAGATGACCTTCACATCAGCTGCCCTGTAGACCACAAGGTCTGAATGGGAAACTTTTAAGTACTAATTGTTGTACGTGTTATGATCAAATTTTCAGAAACCTAATCGCCTACAAGGGAACTAAATCTAACAAAAGTGGACAACTTTAGAATAGCCTTACAATGTATTTGACAATGAAAGTCACTTACAAACTTACATCGCGTAGTCCACAGACCAAGCGACTTCTTACAGTAGCATTACCAATGTAAGTGTTAATTACATGTTGCTCTACATTTTCATCATATCTTACTTTTTTTTAAACAAGCTTCTCAGTGAGGTAAGGGGAGTCCAATGTTCACTTTGTTCACTGTGCGTTAATCTGCGAGATTTGGATGTTAGCGGAAGAGTTAACACAATAGCTGGGAATGCTAAGTAAAAAAGTTTCTTTACAAACAGGTTCCAGACGAATTAAAAAAAAAAGCTTATCCATATTTCTTCAGTGGGTTTGTGTGTTTAAACCAGAAGATGTGAACCATTGCTGATTAATCTGCCATTGCTGCCATTAATACAGTTAAAGCCGGACATTGGCACAATACCGCTGGAAGGAGGACATGTCTTTCTTTTACTGGAC
Organism: Biomphalaria straminea; assembly: GCA_021533235.1. Taxonomy (NCBI): domain Eukaryota; kingdom Metazoa; phylum Mollusca; class Gastropoda; family Planorbidae; genus Biomphalaria; species Biomphalaria straminea. The sequence goes on along the minus strand of JADKLZ010000003.1, from coordinate 41,766,858 downwards.
TTGTAATCTTAGTTGTGTGTGTTTACCTTGATTGTGTGTGTGTGTGTTCCTGTTCTATTAGGCTTTAGTGTGCTGTCATGTGTTAACTGAATCCGACCCTATGAATTTAAAATATTTTATGATGGATCAGTCAAGCAATCTTAACTAGCTGCCATATTTTTCAATGCAAACCTATATTTATGGAACGCTGTCTAGGGAATACATCATTAATTAATTGTTCTCCTTACAGAGATAGAAGACTCTCGTTATTAGAAAAAAAGCATACACTAAGAATCAAATTAATGGAATCAAATATAGTTGCTAAACTGTAAAACACTGGATTAAATGTCTCATACATAGGAAGAGAAAATACAATCAATAATTAAAAACAGAATACAGTTTGTCTAGGAACTGAATCAGCAGACGCAGCAAGGAATGAGATGAGATAAATCAAACTTTTAGGGCACTTATCTCCCCTGGCATTCTCGTCTGCTTCTCGTCTGCTGAAGTGCAACATTCACAAGAGTTGTTCCTCATGACATTGGGATTTTTTTTTATATATTCATGAGTGGTTTTGTAGAGGCTTGAAAAATATTCATTAGCATACGAAAGTATGTCTGCATCTAACTCATTCTTCTTCTTCTTGACAGTCTAGAACGTAGTGGGAATATCCACTAACACAAAACTGATGCTTACTTCAAATAGAAATTGTCATTTAGTCTGACCTAGTTAATCAAAAGACATTGACTCACTGATAAATGTACATTTTTTGAGATAAACAATACATATTTTCTTATCCGTTACTTTAAACTTTCAATGGCTCTAAAAGAGAGTCTTACGTCTAAGCACTTGGATCAAAAATTAAAAAGGACTATTGCAGTGGTTCCCAGACATATTTTTATTTAGATCTCCTCCGTTAATTCATGCTGTCTAAAATACTTTAATAGCATTTCCAAACAGGACACATGTACAAAGAAATGAAATAAATTGCAAGAAACAAAAATCTACTGTGTCCTTTTCTATACTTTGAAATCTCAGAATACTCTTAGAATCATCTGGATCGTCATTACTCAACGTCTACGTTTATATTTAGCTCTCATTGGCTATTTTTAGCTCTTTCATTCGCTTCATATGTATTCTGGAACGAACTATTGTGATAAAACAACGTGTGTTGTTATTAGGCAACCTTTACACGTACAATCACGTGACAACTTTATTTATCTCAGAGTTGTACGTGTAAGGAAGACAATTGTCCTTAGGGCACCGAGAAAAATATCTATAGGTGTTCTGTATATGAAACGTTGCAAAACTTTAAAGTTTATTATCAGAAACAGCAATAGGGTTTGTTGCACTAGTCCGTTTCGTATCTTTTTTAAAAACTATTGGGCCGGAAGTGGCTTTTTTCCCTATATAACTTTGCATTTTTCAGTTATCTTTTTAAATTAAACCAACATTATTATGCTATAATTGTAAGTGTGCCTGATAGAGAAAAAAATTCTGCACAAAAATACGGGTGGTTGAGATCAAACCAGATAGAGGCTATAAAAAGAAAAAGAGTTTAAAATAGCGCGGGAAAGTGCACATTTACAGTACTTTAAAGTTTGAAATCACTAAAAAAAAATTTCAACAATTTTTTTGTGTATGAAATTGTGTATCAAAAAATGCAGGGTACTTGAAATAAGCTAGTCCTAAAAAAACAACACAGGTCTTGGGTAAAATACTCATCAAGTATAGTACTGTGAATGTGTAGTTTCCCGCGCTATTTTTAACTCTTTTTCTTTTTATAGCCTCTATCTGGTTTGATCTCAACCACCCGTATTTTTGTGCAGAATTTTTTTCTCTATCAGGCACACTTACAATTATAGCATAATACTATCAGTTTAATTTAAAAAGATAACTGAAAAATGCAAAGTTATATAGGGAAAAAAGCCACATCCATCCCAACAGTTTTTAAAAAAGATACGAAACGGACTAATGCAACAAACCCTATTGCAATGCACAAATTTTTGTTTCATAAGACTCTATTATGAATTTGAGTAGCGAATGGAAGGGAGGTTAAAAAAGTGGAAAACGGAAGAGATTATATTGTGTCGTAAGACTCCTGAAACTAGAATGACAATACACAGATAGATACTACTCTCAGGTTTGACTTTAGCGCGGGAAAGCTGTTATATCATGTTATAAAATGGTTCAATTTAATAATTTATACACCTAAAAATTAGCACGGGTCCAAAGAAAGTGCGGACCCACTGCGGTCGCATTTGTTGCAGTGCCTAAGCCCTGCCCTGCAAAATAGCGGCGTATGGTATGCCGCCGGTCGACTAGTATATTATATTTCGTAGTGAGATTAAATACAAGTTGTTATTATATTTCACTTTTTCGTCAAATCTTTGAATCCATTTTTGAATCATCAACTCTTGGTCTTGTGAATGACTGCAAAGGCCAGCTAGACTTTGTTTTAAATAGCCAGTGTCCAGTTCTCTGAGGAAAGTATTTTACATAAGTTCATCAGCCAGTCATAAAGAGAGATAATCTCTGGACTTCACATAGAATACACAAGGGACAGAAAAAAAGGTCTCCAAAATGTCTAAGATAGCGCTCATCGCTCTGACATTTACGTCACATCCGGTTTGTTCAGCTGACTTTAGCAAACTTAATAATTGTATAGTTGGACGAGAGAGGGAAGGGGATGGCTAGAAATCTGGCCATGAATGATAACACAGACGGGGGGATTTGTTATTGTTTGCTATGATGGCCACTGTGTCTTTGTGGGAGTGTTAGACTAGTCCTCGGATCTGGAGAGAAAGAACCAAACATTTGTCAAGAAAAAAAAACTATGAAAAAAATTAAAGTGTCTAAGTCTACAATAAAATGAATAAATATTTTTTACTTTCAAAAAATAAAGACTGAATATTCTAATTAATCCTGTTTGATCTTTTTACTCATTCGAACTACATGTAAGTAAGAGTTCACCATTTTGTCATACTAACCGCCACTATTATTTGTTTTATGAACATATACATGGGTTTTCTGTACACGACCATTTTTTTTTAATGTGGATTCAATGTAACAAATTTTATCGTCTTATGAAATTTTTGGTTGCAATTTCTTCACTAGCCGCCATATGAAAGCATCTGAAAGCACGTTGTGTCGGTGTTTGTACCTCGAGCTTAGAGATATTTTCTTGAAATTCATGAGGTCAATATGTATCAGAAGATGATCAGAACTGATTGGCTAATATTCAAATGAGAGAAAATTATCACTAGACAAAGCTATTGGGTGTAGCAGTTCCGAGCATCTTGCCTTTGCGTGTAAGCCATTATTTCCCAACACTCAAAGAAATAATAATTTTCCATTCCTAGGAATCAATCAAAATGTCGAACAGCCAAAGATTATCAATTACGACAATGTTCCTGACACGCGTAAACCTGGTCCCAATGGATGAACACAGATATCCATTGGAAAACAAAGATTGTGAAGAAATGTCTCTTTATGTCTGAAAAACAAAGATTGTGAAGAAATGTCTCTTTATGTCTGAAAAACAAAGATTGTGAAGAAATGTCTCTTTATGTCTGAAAAACAAAGATTGTGAAGACATGTCTCTTTATGTCTGAAAAAAAAATCTTTTAAAAATCGTGCTACACGTAATATTTTGTCTACTAGATTACTTATAGGTCAGTCACGTGACCAGAATAGTCTATTTATGTCACGTTTTGTCTTTTTTTAAACGCAAATATGTTTGACTATCATTAGGAAGTAAAATCTTAGCATGGTATTAATAAATGTGTTTTTTGTTTAGCAGATCAAATCATGTGGTCACTATAGATACTCAGATCATTTGGTCAGTATATATACTCAAAGCATCTGGTAGTATAGAGTATAGATACCCAAATGATCTGATCAGTATAGATATATAAATGATCTGGTCAGTATAGATATATAAATCATCTGGTCAGTACAGTTATATAAACCATCTGGTCAGTATAGATAAATAAATCATCTGGTCAGTATAGATACTCAAATCATCTGGTCAGTATAGATATATTAATCATCTGGTCAGTATAGATACTCTAATCATCAGGTCAGTATAGATATATAAATCATCTGGTCAGTGCAGTTATACAAATCATCTGGTCAGTATAGATACTCAAATCATCTGGTCAGTATAGATATATTAATCATCTGGTCAGTATAGATATATCAATCATCTGGTCAGTATAGATATATAAATCTTCTGGTCAGTATAGATATATAAATCATCTGGTCAGTACAGTTATATAAATCATTTGGTCAGTACAGATACTCATATCATCCTGTCAGTATAGATATTTACATGATCTGGTCAGTATAAACATTTCAGCCCCATTAACTGTATTGTCCATAAAATGTATTTAAGAACCCTTAGTTGCCATACTATAACAAGTAATGAGGATGGGGGTTATCCTTTTCATATGGGTTCGTTCCCTTTACATTTAGGTCTCTGAGTAAAAGCTTGGCTCTATTCCCAACATAGAATTTCATCACATTATCAATTCTAAAGGCTAGAGAAACAAATTCTTTGAAATGAAAAAATGTAATTCAAACCCTTTATCCAGTGGCGTAGCATCCATGGCGCGATTATAAACCCAGGCCCACGACCATTTAGGGGCCCACAACCGATGGTGAAACAACCATGGGTCTAGTGCCCCTCCAAGCAACATAAGCTCTAGTTTGAGGCCTCTATGAAATATTTAGTAGTTACATACAATATCTGAACTAATATGGGCCCCATATCGCAAATGGCTTAATGAGTTTTAAACTCTAAATATGACCCTACATAGCGCGTAGAGTTTTCATAACGCCTGGTCCCATGACTAATGACCAATTGTGGCCTGCCCTAAACTGCCATTTTGTTTTTTTAAAAAAAGTTTCTTAAAATGATCCTGCACGTCATATCAAACTTTATATTAACTTCCAAACATTAACCCTTGTTTTCAACTAGAGTCATTGTAAGGGACTGCTTTCATCTCTTTTATTTTAATCTGGTGACCGTGCGTTGGTGGTGATGTTTAGATCCCATATTCCCATTCTTTCTTTTGCTTCTTCCCCTCTGTGTTAATTAATTGATAGTATTACCTTTTTTTTAGGCTTTTTTTTTTATATTACAAGAATTCTAGATTTAGACTTACAATAGGTATTAAACAAAAAAAAACACAGCATATTCTGTTTACTTAGGGAAATACTAAAGATGTAGACTACCTACGTATTGCAACTGAATTGGGAAGGTGGTTTATAGGCCTAATACACATTTTTTAAAACATAGCGATAATTGATAGGTCCTCTTTCGTAGTAGAAGATAAGCACATTTCTAATTTTCTAGTGACTCGAAAATGACTGTAAAGACAAATTCTCGCTTTAAAAAGCCGGCCGCATACGTGGCATGGGTGGGTTAGGTAAGTTGCAGATAGGCCTGCTTCTTCTCTCAGCCTTTTGTTGATTCTTTTGCCCATGCCACTCTTCTTGCTTCATTTCTTGAGACTCCGTGACTTACAGCTTCACGGGATGAGGAGCAATCGAGAGCTAGTGCATCGGAGCAGTGAACGCCGATATCGCATTCCTTGAAGGAGCTCTTGAGAGCCTCCTCGGAGCGCTTTCATGCACACAGCTCCCCGTACAGATTTCGTTTGGGAAGGCGTTTCTCTGGCATGCGAACTTCATGTCCCACCCATCGAAGTTGGAACCTTTTTACTGTCGCATTGAAACTGTACATGTTGGACAGCTTTAAGATTTCTTTGTCTGGTATGTGGTCGGACCAACGCACCTTATGGAAACTCCTTAGACAGAAGGGCGCTTTGTCGTCTGGTATGTGCACTGGGAAATCGTTCGGAGGGTCTCTATAGTCCTTGGGTTTATATCCTGAGATAGCCATCAATGTTGTTTGTTTTCCAAAGAATCGTCAAAAAAAGATAGGCCTACTATATATAATTACTTAAACTCCATTAACAAGCTTGCCAACCATACAGACACCATGAACGACTGATGTATGTGAATGATGTAAACAAGGAGCACATTGAAGAATTTGACAATTACTGACGACAGTAATTCATCGCATAATGAATGCTAGTTTTAACTTAAGCATGCAACAACCTTTCATTTAATGGTCATCATGAAGTTTATCGTTTAGGTGATACAAGGAACAACAACAATGTCTTAGCAGTAGATAAATTCTTAAGAAAACAAAAATACAACCCTTTACTTCGACCCACAGTTTCTAAACGAAATAATAGACCTGTTGGGCAGTGCAATGTTATCAAAACACCTAAAGGAGATCCAATCTGTCATTTTTCTCTATCATGGTTGACAGCAATCAAAGTTTATAAAATTTGCATTATTTTTACAAAATGTTTTGCAATTCCGATGACGAACTACCTAAAGAAATTGCATTCAGATAATTCTTTGTAGGTTTTCATATTTTCGAGAACCAGAAGTCTGCAGGATTGACAAAGCAAATACTCTTAAGTAATAAAATATGCCCATCTTTCTTTAAATTACAACAATGTTTTTTTAATATAAGCGAACAGTACAATAGCCAATTGGCGTAACTAGGCATTTGGGAGCCTGTCATAGGCTTGACATTTTTAGGGGCCCTTTCGTTTTGACATTCGACATTATGACATTAGATTAAGGCGTAATACTTAATATATAATTAAAACACATTTCGGACACTCAAGTGGGTGTCCGGGGGTATTTTCAAATTTGGACGCCCACCCACCCTACCTACGCCACTGAATAGCCTTCATGTATTGTTTCAACAAAAGTAACCACTTGCGCACTAAGCTAAATAGTACTTCAACATGGTCTTGAATGATTCTGTCAGCTGTGCTCATGAACTTGTATAGAAATATCTATAAGTAAATGCACTAATACATACAAAATACTGGATTTCTTTAAAACACAAAATATCTAATATTTGGGGGGGGGGGGGGTGCTCATCAACATATTCTTGAACTCGGGCCCACTGGTACCTTGCTACGCCACTGCCTATATCAATCCGATATAACAACGAAGCAAGCTATAAATGTTAACATTAATTCAATGGGACCAAATTTCCTAAAACAATAATCAATGAATGGCTTCATCAAACCGATGTCATTTGTTTTACCTTCATAATTGTTATGTTTAAACTGGTGACGTAATATTATCAATAGGCTATATGAATTACAAAAAAAATGGGGTCATAAATAAAACTTCTAGACATAAACTGTAATTGTAAGAATAGTTAATAGCTCTTGACACTGATACAGCCGACAGACACACACACACACACATATCCACCCAAACATACTTAATGAGATCGCGTATCAGTAAACATGTCCTGCCCCCATTAATATTTTGTTTTTCCCCATGAAAACTAGATAAATATCGTCTGCAGTTATGCTTGAATGAATCCCTGGACATGATCTGGAGGTCTCTGTACGTTTCTCAAGAACTGCTTGTTTAACGCTTAGAATCATTTCATCTTAAAACCCACGGTCCGACTCTTGTGCTGTAGATAATATTTACCTAGTATTCGGGAAAATGAAGTTGATTTCTGGTTGCGCTTGTCCCATATAGTTCATGGATAATGCAACTTCATTTAAAACATTAGTCAGACATGTTACGGCATGTTGATCTGTCTACAGTGCAGGATTATTATGGACTTTGCTGCATAAAAACATTGTTGTTTTTTTTTTTTGGTCTGGAAATCTTTCCATGTTTTGTGCACTCTACAGTGGCTCTGCAAAGGTTTTAAGTCGAATCTTATGCTCAGGCCAGCATGACTGTCAGTGCATTATCTGCATAAGAATACATTAAGAGTGGATGTTGGCTGGATGGATCTATGCTGAGTGTGTGTTTGTGTCTATGTCTAGGTGCCTCGTCTATTTTAAATGTGCGTTTAATATATATATATGTGTGTGTGTGTGTTTGTGTGTAAAAAAAATCTGCAAAATCAATAAAATGATTTTTTAAATTTATAATGCTTTAAAAGATTTCAGTTAGTATGTGATGTTATGTATGTATGTATATAAGTGATACGTTATTGTGTGTGTGTGTGTGTTTATCTTATCTTATACAATACAGACGTTACTTCAAAAAAGAAGATGATTACGTCCTTCGCGTTATGCATTCAGTCATGCATATTAACCAATGACTTAAATTCTGTCAAGTCTCTGGTTTTCCTGGCTAGCTCAGGCAACCCATTCCATGCTCTAATGGCACTAGGGAAGAAAGAGCATTTGTACACATTTGTCCTAGCATATGTGTCTAGTATTCTGCATTTAACTTTGTGTCTTTCTGAGTATTTTATTAATTTTTTTTTTGTATTTGAAGATTATGGTTAAGTGTCTTGTGTATAATTGCTACTTTATATGTATATATTTGTGTATGAGTGTGATGTTTGCGTGAGGGTGGTGTGTGTTATGATGGTGTGTGCATGTGTGTGTGAGGGTGGTGTGTGTTTAGATGGTGTGTGTATGTGTGTGTGAGGGTGGTGTATGTGCATGTTCAATAAGGGCAGAGCAATGTCAACCTGTCTGAGATACGCTCATTGTGAAAGTAATTGATCGAGACTGCGTTTCAACTTAAAGCAGCTCAACATGCGGGCCTGGGGATTGCATGGTAGGAACGAGGCCAGATTAGCAGGCGTGAATTATGCATTAGGTGGAATGGAAGAGAATACATGCGGCTGCTTCCAATCAAATGTTAACGACGCAACATCCATGTCAAAGCTTGGGCCAGAACTTGTAATAGGGTGAAAATAAAATAGTTCGCAAAGTCTAATAGTTAGAGATAGAGCTGGCACCTACTCTGACACTGTTAAATATGAGTGTTTGTCGTAATTGTTATCTGTTACTGTAGGCTGTTACTGTTATCTGTTACTGTTGGTTGTTACTTCTAACTGGCGTAGTGAGCTTTCAATTGTTAGATGGTTAGCTGGTACTCTTAGTTGTCAGTTAGTAATGATAGTTGGTACAGTTAGTTACTACTGTAAGCTTGAAAAGAGCTGATGAAAGTAATCAGCCTTCTCTTACTCCAACTGTGGTTTTAAACCAATGTTGTTGTTGAAGTACGCCGTACCAGTGGCCTGCTTGTAGATGTTCCGTATATCTTTTATTATGTTTTGATTGACATAAAACTTTTCCATTGCCGCCCAGAGTGCCCCACGCCATGCTCTGTCAAAAAGCTTTCTTGAAATCGATAAAGACGTGAAACAAATATTATTGAATAAGAGTTCGACCTCTTATAAAACCATCAATTAGATAATCATTCAATAACTTCAGTTAGGCAAGGTTTACATTAATCCATATCTTTATATAATAATCAGTTCAGTAAATATATTTGAATATTATCAACATTCTTATTGACATTAATGAATTATTATTGACAAGTTCCTTGTCAGACCTAACTATCAAGCGCGATGTAATAGTACCAAAATTAATAAATCTCCATACCAAGTCGGCCTAAGATTATGATACTAACAGAAACACTTTCGATAACTACACGACTTTACTTTGTGTATTGGCGAAGTGTTGGGGGGTGTTCCTAGTTGGCAGCTCATAGATTCTGATACTCATCCTGAAAATATTGAAACTTGTCTTCTCGAGACTAAGATCGTATTGATCCACAGATTTATATATATATAGGTCTGTGTATAGTTCCTTGTTAGTTTTTTTTTCTTTCATTTAACATTTTCTGATAGATGTTAACGTTAAAAATATAAATACATAAAATCAATTAATAAAAAAGATGCTGGATAGCGGAGAGACTCTTCTGATATGAGCCACCAGAAACATTCAGCAGTGGTGGAACAAAATGAGGTCCAAATTGATTTCCCCAAAATTAAAAAGTATTGATAATAAAATAATTCAGTCCATTATTGATACATTTTTTTAAATATCAGCCAAGAGTTAAATATCATAAACTCCAAATGAGGAAATATTAAAGTGACACCCAGGCAAGCCACTCCCTCCGTCCCCCCTCCTTTTCTTGTGCACTGACTACGCTAACAGTCCACTCTATCAGAAGTGAACAAAAGTGTCCAGTTTGTCAAGACATCTGCTCACACGCACGTTCTTGTCACGCGCTGAGTCCTCACACACACTCACACACACACACACACACTCACACACACACACACACTTTCTGGAACTTGTGTCCTGGTTTTTAATAGTGTCATAGTAGCATAGCGAGTGTGAGTGTGTGTAAGTGATTCCCTGTGTGTATGTGTAATTCCCTGTGTGTATGTGTGATTCCGTGTGTGTATGTGTGATTCCCTGTGT